>OZ024743.1:42308382-42330882 GCA_964016885.1 Eledone cirrhosa
AGACAATGTTCTGCTGTCCAAGAATTGGGAGAGGGCGAAAAAGGAGCCCTCTAAAAATTGCATACCCATAAAGAACTGTTAGCTTACTGCGGCTGACAGTTTATCGAATATGCCGTCAAAACACAAATAAAGGCAAAGACCTAAAAGCTCCTATTAAATGTTGGTTCTTGGAAGGTCCGAACTGTTCAGGATATCGCAGATATATTAGAAAGAAAACAGCTCTTTTGTCAAATGTCTTAAATAAATACACCATAAATATAACAGTCTTGAGTGAAACTCGCCTTATGGACAGCTTGAGCAGAAATGGGTGGGTTATACATCCTCCTGGTCAGGTAAAAAAAGAAGATATAGTACGGTATTCAGGTGTTGGTTTCACTATTAGAACTAAGCTAGCAAATACATTGCCCTCTTCAGCACAAGAGGTGTGTGATAGTTTCATGTCATTGAAAATTAAATTTGCTGATGCAGATTTAGGTTACTACCTTAAGCTTAATCTATTGCTTTGTCCCAACCATGAACTCCGAAGAATCAGAGTTTACCAGCTTTTATGTGAAATTATATATTATTGTAAGATCTATAGGTTATCATGACAAACCGTTAATACTAGGGAACTTCAATGCCAGAATTGTATGAGCTCATAAGGTCTGGGAAAATGTTCCTGATAATATGAGTATCATTAGATTTCACCATCTATTTTTTTGACAATGAACTTTGCTTACTTATCGCCAATATTATGTTTTAAGAACCTGATAAGTTCAAAACCATAGGAATGCAACTAAGGTCAAAAGAATGGCATTTGATTAATTACATTTTAAGAAAACGGTGTCATCGACTTGTCATTCGTCAAACTCGCCTCCTCCTTAGCACATGCTGGTTATCTGATCACTCTCTGTGTCTGGTATCATTTCAACTTCTGGTAAAACATAGAAAGCACAATACAAAATTAATAAATAAATTAAACGAATAAATGTTCAGTCACTTGATGCTGAAAGAAAAGCTATGTTGTGTCAAAATATATCCTGCTTGAAGTTCTTGGTCCTCCAATGAGTAAGCACCAAGATTGGTCCAATTAAAATAATATAGAAATGCGGTCTCTAATTGAAAAAAGGCACTTCTTAAACTGATTGAAAAGGATATAAAAACCTTCTATGAAGGCATAACAAACCTTTATGCCCCCAGAAGTGTGCGTCATTACTAGTATTAGCATCGGATGGATTCACTTTATTAACAGAGAAAACTGATATTCTTAACTGCTGGAAATAGTGCTATGAAATTGTTTTCAATTGTTCATCTGCTATGGATCATGATGTCATTTAATTGAATTCCTTTAAAGCCAGAAATCCCTGAATGGGACTTAGACCCAACATATATCGAAATCAAAACAGCTTGGAAAAATGGTATTAGGTAAAACACCTGATGATGATGTAATACCAGCTGAGCTGCACAATTATGGAGTAAATGTGCTTGCACATCACCTTGTTAATTTGCTCATTTTGGATTTGAAGTCTGGTCAGGTTCCTCAGGAATTTAAAAATTAATTTATCATCTACCTATTTAACAGAAAAAGGTAAAAAAGGAACTGCGTGACAACTATCGGGTTATGTTTTCTGTAGCGGGCAAGAACCTTGCTCGAGTTGTTATCAACTGAATAGTAACTCACCAGGTAGATCATCTATATGCTGAATCGAAGTGCGGAATCCTGGCCAGGCTAGGGACCTCAGACATGATATATTGCTTGGGGCAGGTTGCAAAGAAGGTACGAGAGAGGAATAACGAACTATTTATGGCCTTTGTTGATTTAACAAAGGATGTTGACTCTGTCAATTGCAATGCATTGTTGCCAGTGCTGGTAAAGATTGGGATTCCCAATGAAGATGCTTAGTATTATACTATCCTTCTATAAAGACATGCAAGCTTCTATTAAATCATATGATGCTTCATCAGATTGTATCCGTCTAAAACATGTGACAATGCAGGATTTCTTAAAAGCTTCGATTTTGTTTGCTATTTACTTTTCTGTGATACTAGAATATACATTCAAGGACAATAACGATGGTGTTTTCTTTGAATATACGACATCAGGTGGTGTTTTGGATCAGCAAAGATTTAATTCGAAGGCCCTTACTAAAGCGGAAATGTATTTATATTTCTTGTTTACAGATGATTCAATTCTATTCTTCCCGGAAAGAACAAGATGACGTAAGCGGGATTTCCTCTGCAGTAAAAGCGTTCAGCCTAAAAATAAGTGTTAAAAAGCCTGACGTTATATCCCAGCCCAAACAAACACATATTCAAAGATGAAGCATAGCCTGCAATCCAACACAATGTAAACTTATTGTAGACAACAGGACTCTAAAGTAAGGTAAGTCCTGCACATAGTTAGAAAGTAAAATCAATTCTAGCGATTCTCTAGACGATAAAATGATGAATAGAATCGTCAAGATTAGTGGTGCTTTTGGAAAGCTTTGAGAAAGGGAATCAAGTGAGGGAGGATTGAGATTAAAATTCAATATCTCAGTTTACTATGCAATTGTCATCACAATATTGCTGTGTCTGAATCTTGAGCACCTCATAAAAAACAATATTACACAGATGTATCAGATATATCGGTGGTTTAAAATGGAAGGTCACATTTTCTAATGAACAGTTATTTTATAAATTTGATATACAAAGTTTAGACGCCTCAATTAAGATGGGCTAGCCATGTTGCTAGGATGAATGTGGAAAGACTCCTTAAAATTCTCATGTATAGCTAACGTCAAGCGGGAGCGCGAAAGGTAAGAAGAACCCCTCGGATCATAAGTCCGGGGATGGTTGTTTGTGGAAGACCAGCAGTCGCTCATGAATACTGATCTTCCTTCATCGCGTCACCGATATTGTCCAAGAGAAAGGTTAAGGCTAATACAGCTTGGCACCAGGTACGTCCTGACTCATTTCTACAGCTGACTTAACTGGCGCAATTTGAAATAAAGTGTTTTGCTCAAGGGCACAACGTATCATCGGTTCAATATATAGATAAATATATAGAAAACGTGTGAGAAACACAAACACACTCATCAGCTGTCTTCTGTGGACCACTGATGTTTCGAAGACAGCCGATTAGCACGAATTGTCTTTGTGTTTGTGTTTCTCTCCCGTTTCTAAATAATACATATTTATATAAATACACACATACATACACACATACGTACATATATGTATATATACATATATATATATACATATATATGTATATAAATGTATATATACTTCTAATACACACACACACACACACACACACACACACACACACACACACATATATATATATATATATATATATATATATATATATATATATATATATATATATATATATATATACATACATACATACATACATATACATGTATATATATATATATAAAGAAAGAAAGATGAAATCGAAAATGCAACTGGAGTCTTATTTTTTAATAAAAATAAGACTCCAGTTGCATTTTCGATTTCATCTTTTTTTCTTTATACTTTCACTCGTGTAGGACACCTCGGTTATTTTTCATTTTGTAAAAAAACCTCACTTTTTAATATATATATATATATATATATATATATATATATATATATATATATATATATATATACGGATTAACAAATAATAGTTAAATGCAGTCCACTTAGGTGAAGTCCAGTTATGGTAATCCAGGTAGTGGATGATATTAACGCTTGGCTTGGTTTGACTCAACAAGGCGTTTTCATAGTGATGCTGCGGGTATGCTGTAATTCCTATGTTGTAAACACTTGGAGTAATAATAAATCAGGAAAGAAGGTTTACTTGGTTTGCTATACAAAAAAGTTTTTAATCACATAGCTTACATTTGTTTCACTGAGCTGGTATGTCTAGAGATCGCTATCCGCCTAATTTTGCGTCACTCGATCGCCAATACAGAATTATAACCAGTCAGATCTTCGGAGCATGCGAGAATGAAGAAAATACACAGGCAAGAAAATAAAAGAAAATATGGAGTAGTTATGGCATTCAAGTAGAACAATAACAACAACAATTATTACAACAATGCTATCAATAAACTATTTAAGGAGACCCTGACATTACTTAGGTGGGGGGTATATAATGTATCTAATGTTACGGCGTGAAAACCAGCTGTCATAAGGCAAAAAGTATCGTAGTGTGTATCAATTTTAAATTATAAAGATAAGCTAGTTTTTACAGTCTTTCTCTTCATCTTCAACAGTATACATGAGTGGGACCACTGTCAAAGCTCAATAGTTGTAGAGTTAATACAGAGGTTAACGAATTAATATACGCATATATCTACACACACACACGCACACACACGCACACACACACACACACACACACACACACACACACACACACACACACACACACACACACACACACACACACACACACACACACACACACACACACACATATATATATATATATATAAATATAAATATATATACACATATATGTGTACATAGACACATACATACACATTAATATACACTCGTACAAAAATATACATACATGCAAAGAGAAAAGCGTGCTAATTGTAATATGGCAACAAGAAGGTAAAGTAACATTGTAGTAGTGAAATGAGAAAAACTAGGATCTAGGATCAAATGATTGCAGCTGCTGCAATCATTCTATATATATATATATATATATATATATATATATATATATATATATAGAGAGAGAGAGAGAGAGAGAGAGAGAGTTATAAACTCAAATAGTTTTTTACAATTAAATAGCTCAAAGAAAGGAATATTTCTGAGCCGTATAATACTAATGAATATATGATATGAATATGAATGCAAATGAATATATAATATTCTCGGCTCCATGCGTTGAGCTAATTTTTAGTCCCATAAAACCGGCTGCTATTTCTAGCGACACGAGTATAGGACGTGCTAGACACTGCGACACATGTGCGTTCAACAACACATTTATCTCAGTCTTCTTAAGTATTTTGAAGTGAAACTTACCAATTTCTGGATACCTGCAGAAGAGCACAGGAATAGGAAATTTCACTTAATTGTTGCGAAACAAATTTAAAATTTAAAATTTAAAATGTGTCCAGGTATCACGGCTATTGCCAATATAGGTTTGTTTTTATTGATTTACTAGCAGGAAAGCCCGGCGTTGCTCGGGGTCGCTCTGTAGCTGTGTTAAAGTTACAATGTTAAGTTTCTTTTTTGGCTTAAAAACTGTAGTGTCTACTGTGCAGACTTGCATGTGGTGTTTTTGATTAATATTCCCTCAACCAACAATATGCCTTATGAAGTTAAGAAAACATAACGATAACCCGAATGTTATAACAAAAGAGGATGCTGGGGATAAAAACTGCACTGGTTATTTATTAACAAAGATCGAAAATGTAAACACTGCAAAGCAGAGAAAAACATTAGCGTAACCAAATTATCAGTCATGTCTGTCTGCACGCCTATATCACCTCTCTGCACGACTGTCTGTCTGCACGCCTATATCACCTCTCTGCACGACTGTCTGTCTGCACGCGTATATCACCTCTCTGCACGACTGTCTGTCTGCACGCCTAACGAAATTTACAGATACATATATTTTAAATAAACTTATATAATTTTTGCTTTTTTTTACGAAATATTTGCTTGTTTTACGTAGTCTTTAAATAGACTTGTTTTCAAGTAAAAATATTGTTTTAAAAGGTTTTTAAATGGAAATGAAGCAAAACGAAAGCTTAGTGTTCGAACTGATGAATTTTGCAGGTCAATATTTTGCTGGCTCGACAACTGTTCGTGTATTGTGTTAATGTCATTTTAAACGCTGAGAAAGCCAGCGTAAATGTTTACGTAAGACGCTCAATGTAAACAGAAGAAAGGGAAATAACTGATAACTTACGCTCAAAAATCGATACATTATATTCGATTTCGTCACATAGGGTGGGTCAATTTGAAATATTTTTTTCCGATGTCTTCGCTAGGGCTCAATGTACAAGTATAGCAATTTCGGTGCAATTCCGTCAGATATTCTAAGAGGAGATGTGTGCCAAAAATCGATAGACAGACAGACAACCACAGTTTTATATATATAGATTATTTTAAATCGAGACAGGCAAACCGTATTATTTTAATTAGTATTTTTCAATTTTTCAATCTAGCTAACTTGGTCATTTGCAATGCAAACACATGTATACTTGTATCAGTATTTATCCCTATCATATATTCATTTGTATGTATATATATATATATATATATACAGACATATATATATATATGTATATATATATATATATATATATATATATATATATATATATATATATATATATATATATATATATATATATGTGTGTGTGCGTGTTTGTGTTTGTGCGTGTGCGTATGTGTGTGTGCGTGTATTTATATATAATATGTATATTTCCGAGTTGTGCCGGGGGCAACTACTGCTATAAAAGGTATTCAATATGTTGGTATAGGATAGTATACTTTATAGGAATGACATTTGAATGAATTCAATTCATACGAATGAATCATTTCTAGTCTTATAGAAATCATTTCTATATCTATTAAAGATATTAGAAGCATATATATATATATATCCATATACATGCATACAAACATAGACACATATATACATACACACACAGAGGAAGCCCGAGGTTAACATATGTTGATGCCCTGAGGACAGACACTGGTCTCTTGGAGACGCAGGACATGGCAGCGATAATGAGGGAAAGACACCGCTGGACAGAACTCGTGGATGGAGCTCGGGAATTTTACCCGCCCTATATATATATATATATATATATATATATATATATATATATATATATATAGGGGCAGGGATCTAGTGGGATATAATGGAGAGAGGAAATATTTATTTTTTGTTACAATTGAATCTCGATATCCAAGAATGATTCCCAAATTAGAATATAATATTTGAAAATAATGGCAAAACAATTGATATACAAGTATTGTAATATACATAAATGATCAAACGAATTCAATGATAGCCTAAACGACACATGTACCACATTTGTTAAGCTGTTTAATTATTTATCAATTTATAGTGATATTAATTGAGACATAAATATAATTATCATTTATATCTAAGTATAACAACTAGATAAACAAATATTGATATTTGATATTTTTATGTTCAGTTTTAATTTCAATAATGATTAGCCTACAAACTATATATGAGTTACAATAGCAATGTGATATTTGTTGAAATTGTTTCATTAAAGGATTCTTCCGTTTTGATATTAAGATAATAAATCACGTCGTAATTCTGATAACTGTAATATTCTTATTTCTATTATAATTATCACTATATGGATTTGGGGGTTTGAAATATATTGGTAGGGAAACATTAAGAGGAATATAACGTGCTGGTGGTGTTAAATACAAATAAAAGGAAATTAATTAAAATTTCAATGTTTAACCTTCCTTAATTAGATCCAAACAACCATTGATATTCTATACAAATTCACTGATAGTTAGCATTCAGAGTATGATTTTATGAAAGATTGCAGAAATAATTATAACGTTGACAGCATTCCTCCTGAATATGGAATGTTGAATTAATAAATCGCTTGCACAGAACAATTAGAGCCACAAACTATCATAAATATATGTTTTAGATTTAACTAGAGCAACTACGAAAACAGTAATATATTCAGACATTTGTCTTCTACCATTAACTATGCATAGCCTATTTAACTACAGCGTGACTTAGTGGATAGTGTGGTGGGCTTACATTCGGAGAATGTGGTCCTTAAACAAAATACTATATTTTACCTAGCTTGTCTCCTCGCAGATGAAAGAAAGTAGTTGTGACGAAACTTATGCCAAGTTATATCGGTATTTCCCTTGTACAAGCTCGGTGCTGTAAAGAGTAGAAACCGCTGGTCGTCCACAAAATAACATAGATAAATTATATAATATTCATTCATTATTTATTCTAATTAATCCAACTTATTATACTAAGGGGATTGAAAAATAATAAAACGGACACTTTCCTGCACTCCTCCCTTAATTATATTATGGATACAGCTGAGATTGACCAGTGCTCTCCGTCATATGCCAGTGTTCTCCGTCTTGGACAGTGCTCTCCGTCATATGCATCACGTTTGCAATATTTAGCTGATTCGAGAAAGAAACAAATGCTCGTATTCTATCAGGCGCTGGCGTCATATAAATATAAATGTTTATGCGTGTGCCCAGGTAACACATTATTTATGCTACAGTAGCAAGCTACCTTTTACATTTTCACTTTTGATGCATTTTGCAATCTTAAATAATAACTCATTTTGACGAAATATCAAAACAATTATGGTTGTGTAGCCTACTTAATCGATGTCATTAGGAGATGTATGATTGTCACATTATTTGCCAAGCAATAATCGTTGTGAAGCATATTATTAAGACTTGCACGCAGGACATAACTGTATGTAACTGCACACGGCACGAAATTTTGTACATTATTTTTCAGTTTCTGGCTATGGAAACTCTTATTTTCGTAATGAACAATATTATAACTATAGAGGTGCTATGTGTTTCATGGACTACATCGACGGTATATATATATTACAAAGATATCCGACTACTTGAGATGATATCGAGGTTTACACATTGATTTTGTCATTATAATCTATATATTCTCATTTCAAAATGATTATATAAAATAATATATTAAAGGCTGTATAAGTTTAGCGTTATAAGTTATCGACTTTATGGCGAAGTTATTACGCACATGCTTTTCTGAAAACCATTATTATGGTAAATAAATTGATATTGCTTTAACAGGAAACTTGCCTTGACCTCAGATGTCTTATAACATGCATTTTGCTTTAAGGCAATTGGTTGCAATACATGTTACAGGAGAGACATTTCACAGAATACCATTTATAGTCAATTGAATCTAAAGTGTTTTATTGACTACATTTAAGTATGTAAGGCACCGTCGACCTTGGGATGACATGTAATTATACAAATATTAGACGAGAAATTTAGAAATTAATTAATCCTGATTCGGCAGTAATGCCAAATTTGGCATTGCACCAATACTGGAATAAAGAGTTCGAGCTAATCTCATTGAGTACGTAGGTACGTACGTTTAAAATTATGGCAATAAATACCTTAAGACTTATCTAAATTTCCAGTTAATAGATATACTACAAGTAACGAGGGAATATAAATGGAATCTATTCACAGCAGATTATAATTTAAATTAACTTATAAATTATGCAAAATGCTGAATATACGTAAATTGCAATATAATAACAATATAGACATAAAAGAACTAGTGCAACATGCAATCATATTTATGATTCCAAGTACCATATAAATATGGTATCCGGTTAAAATATATTTATGCATATAGAATCTGAAGTGAATGATAAAGTAATGTTTGTATAAACGATAGAATATACATATATATATGTATATATATATATATATATATATATATATATATATATATATATATATATATATATATATATATATATATATATATATATATATATATGAAACCTTATATGGAAAGAACTAAGGAAAAACTACAAAATAACAACTAATGAAGATCTTGAAATAGTAAATAGAGAAGCTTCTGAAATAATTCTTAAATTAGGCATCGAAAATAGGACCGGACCCTTTATACCTAGAAGACAGAAAATTAACCTGAAAGACCACAAAAGAAACTTTGAAATAGAACTACCAGTCAGACTTATAGCACCATCTAAATCAGACTTAGGCATAGTTACTAAACATATATTAAATAGAATCATACCGCAACTTAAATAAATATCTTACCTAAAACTATGGAACGGTATTAACGAGGTTATAGATTGGTTCAATAACATGAACTTTAAACTAACAAAAAATGCATTCAAATGGATATTGCAAACTACTACTCTTCTATTACTCCTAGTTTACTTAAAGCTCTTATCTATGCATCTAAACATACATATTTATCTAGCGAAGAGATGCATATCATTTTAACTGCACGGACATCTTTAATTGAATTCAACAATCATCTCTGGACAAGAGCCGATAGAAAAAATAATTTTGATATCACCATAGGATGATCTGACTCGGCGCAAATAACGGATCTTGTGGGGCTATATATTAATAATACACTGCATAGAAAAATACCAGAGCTGACGGGTGGTTTATATCGTGATGATATGCTGCTTTTAATTGAAAATCATATTAATTGTGAAATTAATAGGAAAAGAAAACCCATAATACAATTCTACAATAGCTATACCCTTAAGTTAGAAATAGAGAATAACTATAAAATTGTTAACTTTTTAGATGTAACATTAAACTTGAACACAGGGCTCTACTATCGATTCCATAAAATTAATGAGAATCTAAACTATGTAAGTTTTACCTCTAATCAACCTAGATCCATCAAGAACACTATTGTCAATTCTGTCCAACAACGGATTTCGCGCATCTCCGCTAATAAAAACATGTTTGACGATAAGGCAGAATATTATAATGAAGCTTTAAATAGAGCAGGGTATATAAATAAGATTAAATACATCGACAGCAGCAATAATGCAAATAACCCTACTATTAATTGTAATAATAATAAAAAATTTAACTTAAACTCTAAAACTAACAGAAGAACTAGAACTAGAAATATTATTTGGTTATCACCCCCATTCTCATTATAGCAAAACTATTCTTTAAAGCACTGGATACATGTTTTCCTAAAGCCCACAGATACCACTCAATCTTTAACAGACATACTATAAAACTATCCTACTCTACTACTATGAACATAGCACAAAATGAAAATAGAATTAATAATAGAAATGTAAACCCTAACCAAAATAACCAAAATAGCAGTAATATCTCTAGCAATATCCAACATAATAGTACCGTTCCGAACAACAACAACTCCGCAAAATGTACTGTAGAATTAAATCAAACTGTCCTTTACAAATTAAGTGTTTAGATAAAAACACGGTCTATAAATGTACAGTTAAAACTAGTGATAATATATTTAACTATGTCGGTGCAACTTCTACAGAATTTAAAAGTCGCTGGAATAACCACAATAGCTCATTCCGTAGATTTGAGAAAAATCTTCAACTTCTCTTTAAACCTAATATGGAACTTAAAATGTAAGAATATGGACTATTCATTAGCTTAGGAAACAGTTTCAGAAGCACCCGCGTACCGAAACACAGCTTTACCTAGATTCTGCAAATTGCGTATTGAGGAATTTTTTTACGTACTTAAATGAAAAAATTCTATTAAGCTAAGAATTCAACATTCAGAAATATATATAACTTATAATTATACATATAATATTTCTACTTATTTCCATAACAATCTCATCCACTTGGTTTTAATATATTTATATCTCTAAATAATAATATCTATAACATTTGTTGTAATTCCACTTCTTAAAGTTTCATAAAATATATACGTATATAATTCTAATCTTTTTTTTTATTTTTATTTTAATTTTAATAATTTTTATTTCTTTAATTTTTAATTTTTATTTCTTTAAAAATTACTTATCTCTTACAAATTATTATTTTTTTAATTTTCTCAAATTTTTCAATAATTTTTTTAATATTTTTCAATTTATTTTCAATATTTTATCAATATTTTTACAATATTTTTCAATAGATTTATAACCACTAACTGATGTTGGCTAAATGTATCTTTCAACATCTATACTTTTTTTGACTAAATAGTCTCACACTAACGAAAAATAAATTAGACCGGAGTTTTTTCCGTATCTTCCCATTTTAAATCATATAAATATAAATATTCTTATTAACTCAGTTAATTTAATTTAATTTAATTTAACTTAATATTTATTTACATTAAATACAAACCAATATCCCTCATAACTCATTAGAACAATTATCTATAACATGATATACCCATCTATTTATTTATTTATTTATTTATGTATTTATTTATTTAATTATATACTTATAACAGAAGAAAAATATTATATAATAAACACATTTTAAACAACTAATAATCGTAATTACACGTACTATTATGATACATACTTAGAATATATTTACCTCAAATTAACGTTATATGAGTTTTTATTCATCTGCTCTTGTTACTTTCTTCTCTCTCTCTCGCACTATTTTATCTTTCTCCTCTTATCTCTTCTCTCTCTCTCTTTCCCCCCTCTCTCTCTCTCTCTCTCTCTCTCTCTCTCTATTTCCCCCTCTCTCTCTCTCTCTCGCTCTCTCTCTCTCTCTCTCTCTCTATATATATATATATATATATATATATATATATATATCCATAGTCGTTTAAATAAACGGTTGTTTTCAATTATTTACATATTCATTTGCGTAATCAAGCAGAGGATCGGCTAAGGTGAAACATTTGTTCTCGGTATGGTGAACTAACTGTTGTTCTAACCTTCCAGTGTTCTACCACTATATATATATATATATATTTACCAGGTGATGTCACAAAAGATTTATTTCAAACCCAAACTTCACAATAAGAGTTTTCTCCTTCAAAGTAATACCCCTGGAGTATGTAACTGTAATCTTAGCTCTCTGCAGCGACCAAACCTTTATCTTCATAATTTTATATACATGTCCTCTGTTTCAGGTCTTCAAGCAATGAGCAAAGAGCAATGAATAAACTTGAAGTTTCCGGTACGGTTGGGGAAAACTGCGTCAGAAGCACTGGGATTGCTGCAGCAAGTGTATGGAGATAAGACGATGTCACGCTCACATGTTTTTGAGTGGTGCAAGATGACCCCAGGAGCGGAGGGCTCTCAACACCCAGGACTGAGTTCAACGTTGAGCGCGTCAGGCAGATGGTGCGTACGGATCGTCGGCTGACTGTTCTACTGATGGCAAATGAGCTGGGCATGAATTGGGACAGCGTCTGGAAGATTCTCACTGAAGATTTGGACATGCGGAAAGTCTGCGCGAAGATGGTGGCAAAACTGCTGAACGATGACCAGAAGGGTCGACGCATGCAAGTGTGCCAGGACATCCTTGTACCTTTGAAATATATATAATAAAATATATATTTTGATTATGAGAATATTTATCATTTATTAACATTTTGAATAATATATATATATATATATATATATATATATATATATATATATATATATATATATATATATATAGAGAGAGAGAGAGAGAGAGAGAGAGAGAGAGAGAAAGTATGACGCCGACGGCGCAGTTCAAGCCGTTTCGAGGGCTATTTATGGCGTCCTGAAATAGCCCTCGAAACGGCTTGAGCTCCGCCGTCGGGGTCATACTTTTTAATATTTACCACTCTACTACCCTAAGTATTGAGTACTCTTGTGCGTTATGGTCCATATGGTTCCTTACCACAATTCCTTTGTTATATGTATATATATATATATATATATATATATATATATATATATATATATATGAATGTATATATAGTGTATTTTGAAATACACTTTATGCTTAATTAAAAGCATTTTGAAGACCGTATGCTATTGTTTTAGAGTAGTGACAGACTCACTTACTTTAATTTCAGCAAACAGGGGGAGATAAATTAAAGTAAGTGAGTCTGTCACTACTCCAAACAATAGCATACGGTCTTCAAAATGCTTTTCATTAAGCATAAAGTGTATTGCAAAATACACTATATATACATTCATATATATATGGCTATTTCAGAGCACCAATTCTAACATATATATATGTATATATATATATACATATATATATATATATATATATATATATATATATATATATATATATATATATATATATATATATATATATATATATATATATATACCAACACATCTGTATATATATTGCAAAAAAAAAATTTACCCACATTGAAGTATACTAATTATTATACTACAGTTTGTCCATATCGATTTAAAATAATAAATCAACGAAGACGAAATGTATTGCCAAGAGGCCGTGATGTTTAGATCCTTCGAGCTGATTCCATTGTAAAAGAATTCATTACCTTATTAATTTTAACTGCTCCTAGTTTGAGCTGCAAGCCGCCTCATATATACGACTGTTATTTCTAGCAGTACGGTTATGAGACTAGTTAGATACTGTAAAGCCATGTGCGTCACGCAGTCTTTTAAATTATTTAGAAGTGAAGCATATCAATTTGTCTCTGGATGTTTACTGAGGAGAGCGGGACATGATATTCCTACACTTATTTAACTCGAAACATATTTGGATCTTAAAGTCTAAACTTATCTACGGAACAGGTTTGATTTTGAAATTTAAATGTGTCTAAACATCACGGCCTCTTGGCAATACATTTCGTCTTCGTTGATTTATTATTTTAAATCGATATGGACAAACTGTTGTATAATAATTAGTATACTTCAATCTGGCTAAATTTTTCTTTTGCAATATATATACAGATGTGTTGGTATCTGTGTTTCATCACATACATATTAATTTATACACTGCTCAGGGGGCATTTTTTTCCTCCTTCGAGCTGATTCCATTGTAAAAGAATTCATTATCTTATTAATATATATATATATATATGACTGTTTCATTCTTTAGAAATGATCAGGAATCTTGCTTTCCAAAAATAAATGTTGTTTTATTTATATCTTTTCAGGTGGTAGGGGAGGGTGGGTAGTGGGATTGTTGGAAGTCATTGGTTGAAAGAAAAGGGAACTCATTAAAAGCTAATTCTTTAAGGCTATAATTTATATTTAGATATAATAGATATTTAAAGAATTCTATAAACAAGTTCAGAATGGGGTACCACTCCTTATTTTTAAGTTTCTCTTAAGCTAACAATGTCTATATTCCAGGTGTCTATAAGATGTTTGGGGGTCGGTCATGGTTGATGGATTTAAAGAAAAGGCAAATTCTTTAAAAGCTAATAAACTTAAAAATAAGGAGTGGCACCTCATTCTGAACTTTTTTATAGAATTCTTTCTGCCTTTGTCACTCTAAATGTAAATTATAGCCTTAAAGAATTAGCTTTTAATGAATTCCCTTTTCTATCAACCAATGACCTCCACCCATCCCACTCCACGCCCTCTCCTACCACCTGAAAAGATTTAAATCCCACAACATTTATTTTTGGAAAGCTGATGATTTCTAAAGAATGAAACAGTTGTAGCCTGTAGAATCTCATCTATATTAAAACTTTTATACTTTGCTATGTATTGAGTACCTTACTTACTGTGGTTACCTCCGATTCAACCTGGAATAACGTATATATATATATATATATATATATATATATATATATATATATATATATATATATATAACTGAACAAAAAGAAAAACGAACACAGGCATATACATATATGTGTTCAAATCGTAAGGGATAAGATTCGCTAAGGGGAAAAGAATACTAACTAGAGATAATAGGGTATGTCAGACTTAATTTAAGAATAAATCAAAAAAATAAATACAAACCATAATTGCGGTAACTAGCAATCATCTGGAGGGTTTTGATAATACTGTTTCGCAATATTAATTGACAAAATATTAGTATCCTCGTCATATCTCAGTATATTAAAGAACTGGATAGTGTGTTTATATATAACGCACATGGTATCGGAACTTAGCGTGTCTCGCAAACTCACGCCACTAAAAATAGCAGCCGGGTTTACTCGACATCTGAATTAGCTCGACGAACTAACGGAGCCGAATATATTCAAGATTCTTAAATTACCTATCACAAACTCTACTGTCTATAGATAGTAATCTGTTCACTTTAGCGAATCTTGTCCCATACGATTTGAACACATATATGTATATGTCACTGTTCGTTTTTCTTTTTGTTCAGTTATATTTACGGCTCGGAAAAATCTCTTTCCCAGAGGTAATTTATTGTAAAAGCTATGTTGAGTTTCTAACTCAATATATGCCTTGAATATATATATATATATATATATATATATATATATATATATATATATATATATATATATATATATAAATATCAGGAGTGGCATAGGCAGAGTGAACCTGCCTATAGAATTCTTTCTGCCTTTGTTATTCTAAATTAGAGTACACTATTGTCGTTTTGGATATGATAATAGCATAGTGAAATTTAAAAAATTCCTCTCCTCTAAACCCATCAACCAATGCCCTCCACCCATCCCAATCACCACTCTCTCCTACCACCAGAAAATATATAAATACCACCATATTACTTCGACAGGTGACTCCTGCTGATTTCTCCCGAATGAAACAGTTCTAAACGTGTAGAAGCCTTTCTATATTAAATAATGATACTCTGCTTTGTATTGACTACCTTACCTACTGTGGTTACTCCCGATTGAAGCGGGGATAAACTTATATATATATATATATATATATATATATATATATATATATATATATATATATATAAATATATATATTTATGTATATATAATAGATGTAATCTGAGTTTTACGAATAATAATAATAAATGTTTCTACTTCAGGCACAAGGCCAGCAATTATCCAGTGCATTACTGGCACTTTATTTTATCGACCCCGTAAGGATGAAAGGCAAAGTCAACCTCGGCGGGATTTGAACTCAGATCGTAAAGGGACGTAACTATGCTGGAAAGCATGGCGTCCGACCCTCTACCGATACTGCTACTCCACCGCCCTACGAATAATAATAATAATAATGTTCGATTCGATTTTATCTATAAAGCCATGTCAGTAGAATGAGTCCCTCATTCTTGCTCTTGTGTAGGCAGAAGATAACTGCATATATATATATATATATATATATATATATATATATATATATATATATATATATATATATATATATATATAAATATTGAGTATATGTTGGTTGTATACCAACGCCTCAGTATGCAGATTGGAGCACTCGACGAAGTGCGCAGGTTGGTTTAGTTACTCCATATATATATGCATATATATATAAATATATATATATATATATATACATGTAAAGTTATATTTAAAATTGTTGGGTTACAACTAGTAAATATTTATAACTGATATAAAAGCACTCGACAAATACTTGGAGTATATTTACAATATTAATAACCACAAGAATTCTTTCACAGATCCAAATAAAAAATCTTCAACGGCACTATCAGGTGTACTCTGGCAACTTAAGCTAGATAACGTTAGATATTCGACGGCTTGGAATATAGTCTCAAGAGGGATTCCTTTTAATTCATCCTCTGAGACATGTGACCTCTGCGCAGAGGAGATATTCTTTATACTAAAATCTAAAAATTCCCTTAACCTACGGACAAATTTATTCAGTTGTTGCAAACATAGATTAAACTCAACGTTTAAATATAAATTTAAATTTAAAATGTAGTATATTTAGTTTGATTTATATTTATATGAGAACTAGCCGATAAATCTTTTGATTCCTAAATCTTTGATTCCCTCTTTTTACTCTTTTTATTGTTTATTTTATTTTATTTATTTTTATTTTTATTTTTATTTTTATTTTTATCTAAACATTCCTCATGAAAAATTAAGCTACCCTAAAAGCCGATGCTCCAAATCTTTTGAATTAACCTTACACTTGATAAACTTATATATTAAATATAGGAACATATGTAGACATTATTGGACATCATAATCTTTTTTG
This sequence comes from Eledone cirrhosa, assembly GCA_964016885.1. Taxonomy (NCBI): domain Eukaryota; kingdom Metazoa; phylum Mollusca; class Cephalopoda; order Octopoda; family Eledonidae; genus Eledone; species Eledone cirrhosa. Next base: position 42,325,955 of record OZ024743.1, read on the forward strand.
CGATATTCCTTGCTAGATGTGATTTGATAGATAATTTTTGGCTTTGTTTTGTAGTGAACTTGGCAATATATTGTCAATTAACTTTGAAGGGTTGTTCTTTGTGGTTTATTTTTATTTTTATTTTTATTTTTATTTTTATTTTTATTTTTATTTTTATTTTTATTTTTATTTTTATTTTTATTTTTATTTTTATTCTTTTAGTATTGTAGTATTCTATAATATTTTTATTTTTTATTTTATTTTATTTTTATTTTTAATATTTTTTATATGTAAATTTTTATTTTTAATATTTTTATATGTAAAGTTTTAATACGTAATATTTTTAATACGTATTATTTTTAATACGTAGTATTTTTAATATGCAATATTTTTATTATGTAATATTCTTTCGTAATATTCTTTTTTAGTTTTCTATTCTATATTTTTATATTTTTATATATTTTTACTTATTATCATTATTATTGTTATCTCTGCTTATAATATAATATATATTTTCGATTAGTATATTGAAATCTGCTCTCTATTTCTGCTTGATAGATAATCTTGTAGAGTAATCGCAAGAATAATAATACGCTCAAATTTTTATACCACATTGAGAACGTTTTCCGGTAACTTTGAATTTGCGGAGTGAATCAGTTGGATTCACATAGACATATGAATTTTTTAAAAAACTAAACATAAGATAATGAATTTTCACGCATTGTGAATACTTGTTTCATTCAGGAATACTGATATTTACAATATAGTGTAAGTTTTATAAATACTAATACATTAAAACATAGGGTTTTCTACGCCTCGAATATGTCTGGCTATTTTTAAATTTTTTTTTTCTCTCTCTATATCTCTCTATATCTCTCTATATATCTCCCTTACATTAATACTTGAGCTAAATAAATAAATAAATAAATAAATAAATAAATAAATGCATCATTGATACACTTACTCAAAATGACCTCCCACTACCTAATTTTTCTATATCTATATTTATATATGTATCTATCTCTATTTCCTCTCTCTCTATATATATATATATATCTCTTTCTGTCTCTTTACATGAAGCTCTTCGCTTTATCTATTTTTCCATCTCTCTATTTTGTCCCATGCATTTCTTCTTTTTCTTTTTCTTCTTTTTCTTCCTTTTCTTCGTTTTGTCTTTCTTTCTTTCTTATTTCCCTCTTTTTTCTCTCTCTCTTTCTTTCTCTCTGTATTTTCACTGCTAGAGTAAACCTCTTCAAATGAAGTTGATGTTTATTACGGTATGTCGAATATATTTATCTATAAAACTGTTTATATTGTATTTTGTCTGATGAAGGCATAGCATATTGTTAATATGATATCCCCGAAATATATATAATGAAATAAATATGGTTTTATAAATATAGTTTTCCATTTATTTAATATTGTATATATATATATATATATATATATATATATATATATATATATATATATATATATATATATATATATATATAACGGCGATGAATTAGTTTTGCGAGGTTTTTTACATGAAATCGTGTGTCGAAACAAATATTGTTATACTTGGAGATACTAAATAAAGATGTCGTAGAAAATACAATGTAACGGGAAGAAACAATAGCACCACTGACGATGTTGCAGATGTGCAACGAAAGAACTTTGATAAACTATATATATGTTTTTGTGTCTATATTGTATCTGTATTATTTTTGACCGTTGGTCAGTCAATGGCAACATTGAGGACAGAATAAATTAGATTACCGATATAAAAAACACAGAAGCGAAAAGTGAAAACCAACCAAACAGTGAGTGTGTTCTGTTATTAATTCTGGCAATATTACACAAATATGACCCTCCCCAAGTATAACAATATATATATATATATATATATATATATATATATATATATATATATATATATATATATATATATAATATATATTTATATATATATGCATGTATATTTTTACACACACGTGTGTGTGTGTCGCTCATGTTTTGACTAAGTCTTCTTTATAACATATAATGCTCAAAATACCTGAACCTGCATTATTTGTTTAGTTGAACATTTATTTAATTCTCATAAAGCAGCGTGTAGCTTCAATGTAATTTTTGTTGTTTGCTTCGTGTCCTTGTTTTTCAATCGGTCATTACAGAATGAGAAAAGCGAGATGAAAAACAGGATAATTTAATAAAAGCTATATTTTATTATGCTTAGAAAGACATTTCATTTTGATTATGTATTTTCAGCTTCGTTAATTGTATTCGCTCTGTGCGTATTTAGATAGCGCATCTTCAAACTCAAAAAATGTTCTGACATGTATAATGAAGTAACTGATGAGAATGATATGGGAATATATTGTTAATAGCTTGAGAAAATGCAGTATCATCATGCAACCATCCTCAATATCATCATCAGTGAAGGTTTCTTGATTTGTGGATAAATAGTCCCGGAAGCGAGTTGTCCTTGAGCAAGGAACTTTATTTTAAATCCCTCTCCCCCAACCCACTTATCTTGCAAAAATGAATTCCAGATGTAATTCAAAGGGCAAAATAATGTCACGCCGAATTTTCTTTAGAACTGCATGAAGGCATAGTCAGTTGCAAGGTAATTCCGGTTTATCAAAGAACTGTAGCACTATTCGTCGGAACCGACATAAACGGAGCAATATCACAATAACTTCATCACTAACACAGATAATTATCAATGATATCATCATCAAACTGTTGATTAAAACATTCTTTTTAGACGTTTCTCAATAACATCAGAGAAAATTACTTATGACAAATTCCTTGTTGGCAGCATACATACGTATCCAAATTTGTCTAGAAAACAAGAGCAAATATTAAATACAGTAGTAAATAGTCGCAACTTATGGAGTAATAGAACTAGTAAAAACGCACAGAGCAAAGAATTTCCTATATGCAATTACACATACTCACATACACACAGGGATGCACTCACACAATTATATATATAGGCGGCGAATTGACAGTCATTAGAAAGTCTGATAGAATGATTTGTGGTGTTATTTTGAGATCAAATCCCGCCGAGGTCAACTTTGCCTTTCATCCTTCCGAGGTTGATAAAAAAGTACAGTCTAGTACTGGTGTCGAATCTTCCTCTATATCTCTTTCTCTCTCTCACACTCTCACTTTCTCTCCTTCTCTGGAAGAAATTTGCTGTACTGAGGCTTGGACGGGGATGGGCTCCGCCAGACTTTAAAGGCTGAAGAAAAATCTTGGGTTAATACTGTTTTTTTTCTTATATTTGTTTTATTCATTATCATTACTATTATTAATAATAGTTGTTTCTATTATGGCACAAGGCCAGCAATTATCTCAGTGCATTACTGGTACTTTGTTTTATCGACCCCGTAAGGTGGAAAGGCAAAGTTACCCTCGGCGGAATTTGAACTCAGACCGTAAATGGCCGTCACTCTATACTGCAAAGCAGGGTGTCTGATCCTCTACCGATACTGCCAACCCTACACCACATATATATATATATATATATATATATATATATAAAAAACGTAAAATAAGAAAATTTTTTAAAAAATTAAACAGAAATTAACTTACTTACTTAAATTTTCACTCCAACTAATTAGTTTCTGCAATGGGATAAAGACAGTTACGTAATGAACTGTTGAGAATTTCATTGCCTCATCAGGGAGATCTATTCTCAGCCAAGTCTCCAGGCAATGCGCGGACACTGGGGACTCATATAAAAATAATAATACCATCCCATTCCTACTGACTAGCCTCTGTGTCACGTGATTGATTCTTTAGAATCGGCCATATGACCAGTGGCAGTGAGAATGTTCAGTGCCTGGAATCCAGTCCTCGATAGCTGTTCCATTTACCGAATTATTATTATTTTTATATGAGTCCCCAGTGTCCGCGCATTGCCTGGAGACTTGGCTGAGAATAGATCTCCCTAATGACGCAATGAAATTCTCAACAGCTCATTACGTAACTGTCTTTATGCCATTGCAGAAACTAATTAGTTGGAGTGAAAATTTAAGTAAGTAAGTTAATTTTTAAAAAAATGTTTTAAAAGTTTTCTTACTTTACGTCTTTTATATTATTGTTCTGCATCCTCCTGCATTGAACCACCTAGGTACTATGACATAACCTGTGTATTTGCTGGCATTAGCGTACATCTGTGCGCTTATGTTAGTAGATATATTAAATTATCTATCTATATATATATATATATATATATATATATATATATATATACATATACATATACATATATATATTCTTATACTTTGGGAGGGTCATGTTGCCAATAAGAAACACACGCACCATCTGCTTTCACTTCAATTTATTATAAATTAAATTTATAAATTTCCGGTTGGTTGTTTGGTTCCACAATCAGACGATTGTTCATATATTGTCAAAGTTCTTTCGTCACACATTATGTGACCTCTTCAGAGACTGGGGATTATTTTCTTTGTTTTTGTGCCTCTCCTTTGTTCTGTCCTACGCCATCTTGTTTTTGTGTGTGTTATGTGCTTAGTTTGCGCGTGTTACATCCGGGTGTCTGTGTGTGTTTATATTTGTTTATTTATATGTTACTGGTTGGTTGTTTGTTCTCTGTGTGTGTGTGTTTTCACTTTGTCCTTAATTGTAAGTTTTGATGTTGCTGTTCCATTCATGTTTTCTATTTAATTTTGGTTGGAGTTCATTTATGTTTATTGCCTCTGTGATTTGTCTAAACATTGCGTCTTTTCTGTGTGTAGATTCTATTTTTATTTCTATGTTCTCTAATTTACCCTTATGTTCTATTTTAGCATGTTGATGGAGTACAGATGATTCTTTACTATCTTGAAGCCCTGGCCAGTGTGCATTTATCCGGTCCCCTATACTACGAGCTGTCTCACCTATGTACACTATATTCTTATGTACACTATCTACACTATATGTCTCACCTATGTACA
>OZ024743.1:42335882-42340882 GCA_964016885.1 Eledone cirrhosa
AGGCAGCTTCCAGATATCAGGTTGTTTCTATTCAAAATCCCGGGTTTTAAGATGTTTCTTTAAATAGGGTTTAAGGGTTTTTCCGGGATTGCAATAATATTCCTTAACATCAATTCACTTCATTTTCATAGGAACATTAGGTTTCTTTATGCCGAATATTGAGATAACGTTTTATTGAATCGAGTAACCCTACTTCAAAGAGACAGTGGGTATCTCCATCTCTTACTCTCGTCGTTCTTTCCTTTTCTACTCACTCTGCCGAGATAAACCTAATCTCCCCAACGTTAAAATATTTGTTCTACTACATCAAGAGTCAAAACTAATGTATTTCTGTATTGGTTTGCATATATCTGTCACTACTGAGTCAAAATATGCCAATAGCTCATGTCAATGTATGCAAATACTACATTTGTGGAAGCCAGCATATACATATATTGCACGGTTGGTAGATCTAGGCGCATTTTCATCCAATGCCATAATGGCTTACAATTTTTGCACTCCATGTAAATTAGAACGTAAATACGATATTGGAATGATTTGATGTTATATATGTTTATTCTAGTTTCACTGTATTGTTCTTTATATTATAGTTCTCTGCTGTACATAGAATGTGTGCGTTTGAATGCCCTTTTTATGAGACTTTGTGGGTGATTTATAATCGATGTCTATAAATAATAATGTATTAATATAATCGGGACTTAACATTGATTATTTAGGATGCCCCAGGTTATTGTGGTGGAGACACTAATGTTTCCACCCATTCACCAATCCATTACAGATAAGCACATTTCAATACACACTCTTTCTCTGTATTATATGTTCATCACCACTTCCACCAACAATATTTTATTTAATATTGGCATGTGAGAAACTGGTCCAGTTAATTAATTAAGCATTAACTAAAATCGTTTGGGATATTGACCTAGCTATGATGAAATAAATGTTTATTTCAACAGGACTTGAATTCAAGAAAAAGAGATCAGATAAATTATTGGATTATAGTACTAAAATAAATTGTGCTGACGCTCTAATGTTTCTGCCAATCAATACTACCTTACGAATACACACAATCAAACGCCTTGGGCACTCTTTCTCTTTGTGCTATATGTTCTTATTCCTCTTCTCACCTGCCTTTCATTTAATATTGTCTTGTGACAAAACGTTTTACTTAATACATTTGGCATTAATCGGATTTATGTAGCCAGTTATTAATTTTATTGATTACTTTATCCCCACCCAAGAAGACTAAATTGTTATTAAGGCTTATTTCTGTATGACATTTCCTTAAATCAAAGACTTATATAATTAAAATATGACGTGACCTACTGGTTGAAGGGATTTAAACAATCGAATCCAATCACATATTCTATTAAAATTTCATATGTATAAACTGTGAATGGATTAAGGTAAAAGACAGAAGAAGTTTCATTCGAATACCCGACTACTTTACATAATGAATCAAACCGTTTCATCATATATGCCTCTAGAATTGTAATCTGAATTATGTGCGATCTTCGATCAGTTTCGGGAATGTGCATATCATATTTCGATCTACATCAATTGAATGCCGAATCATAATTTGTCGTATAAGTGATGCAAAATTCAACGTGGGAAAATCTATGACAGGCAGGACGAATGAGGTACAGGTACTCTCTATCCGACTACATCATGGTAAAGACACCTGCGTAGGAAACCACTCAGTGGAATCGAACAAGAGACTTCGTGGTTGCGAAGTAAACTTCTGACTCACTTAATCTTGCTTTTTGCCAACATAATAATTATGCGTTGTGACATTGGGATAACACTCTAACTTAATAATCACAGTATGTCTGGAACTGGCAGATAAGACAAATTTTAATATTTTATATTTACATATATATTCATAGAGTAACCACTCTTGTCATTTATATCTTTTTCTAAGTGCTTTCGAAATATTTAAATTTCGATGAAAAACAAAAATGATTCCTGTCAATCGATATAAAGACACCGATATCTATATATAGCACGAATGAGATCTGTTACCGTGTGGTATATTCAAGTGATTCAAAAGTTAATTAAGTACGAAATTGGGAACAGTTAATTGGCATACCACTAATTGCAAAGATTACCTTTCGGTTTTCTCACGAAATAGTTCATAAATTACATGAACGTATATACCGTGATCTTTTCTGACAAGTTGTTGCAGTCTATTGAACAAGGCAAGGGGTACCCCAAATCACATAATGTCCTCAAAATTGTGTGGATTGCTAATAATTATAGATCTATGACCACAGAAAGAGCTTAATATAGGTGTGAAATTATATATTAATAAAATCAATGGTATGGTTCAATGCTTTACACATCAAATAACTATAACATATTTAACCGAATACAAAATCAATCACCAAATGGTGGTGCCCTACCATAGGCTTAGTTTAATGACCTGCATTACTCACTACTCTGAACGTACAGAAGAGTCGCCCTTACACCAGGCTTTGATATACGTTTCAACGTTATAAGAACCTGTCAGAAGAGCCAGGCAGCAGTAGGTCTTCAGATAGAAACTCCTTTTCACCCATTTATCATCGTACTGACTAAATGAGCCGGGCTCCATCGAAGTGATGACTCATGAGTGCCCTTCTAATAAAATTTAGCATGTTGGATATCGGAGATTGCTTATATGCTTCAGACTTATGGAGATTAGTTTGATAAGATCGAGCTGGCACTTCTCTTCGTTAGCTTTACTTTCAAACTTATTTTCAAACGCTTTCTTGAGATGGAAATATAGCGTCGCGAGCTATGGTAGTGGTAAGACGAAAGCAGTGTCACTGCCCTCCTTCTGGGATAAATTAAAATAATGCCTTCAAACGCTATGCGGCTCATCTGCGTTCCTTTTCGGCCAGATTCACCTGGAACTCTTCGTCACTACCTCTGATATTGGATTAAAGGCTTTGGATCTGTATTTTTCCAGGGACTGAAAGTTGTTTTATGAGATTGTATGTAGATACGTTCACAAAACCTCTGGGTCTAAATGCTATTGCGAGAACACTCACCCGGAAGTTGGCTCCCTCGCATTGTCAGGCAAACTGGGGTATTTCTTTGTCTTGAAGACAGGTGATTCTTCTATTTGACTTTTGAATCGCACGGTGAGTGATTTCAATCAAAATGAGCTGTTTTACTGAAATGGAATGGAGTATGTTATGGCTTCCGGTCACATATATCAATACATATAGATAAATATATATATATAATATATAAATAAATATATTTATATAAATAAATAAATAAATATATATATATATATTCCGAACATAATTGGTAATGCATACTTTGGTAATAGATTTCTATTTAATATTAAAAAATGTATTATAGGAAATTAATTTTGAGTAGGTGAAGGTTCGGTTTCTGAAGTTATTTTACATTGAAATATTGGAGAGTTGCGTCTATCATATTGTTATGTTTTCCACAGATATTTAATTGTTTAGCTCGTGACAGCAAATATATCCAAAACCTATTATGCTTTATACAAATCTATTATGCATTCAAAAATTATTATGAATAAACATAATTTCAAGTCAATTTTTAAATATGGTTTTCCCATTAGTAGCATAGATTTTTTAACAACACATTTTAATTTCTATTACCGATGAATCTGAAAGCTAACAGCTATGTGTTTATTCAATCAAATATTTTCAGCTAATTAGAAAACTTACTTGATTGAAGTTATTTTTTACACTTTATATAATTGTGTTTCGATTTATTAATATACAAGTCACACAATCTTCAAGGCTTCCGATGAATTTTGTAAAAACAAATGATTTTAAAGACGTTATCTGTATATTTACACAACCACGTAAAATGCTTATATATATATAAATATGTTGGCGTGTGCCCGTTTTTGTATGTATACTCATGCTTACAGATATTTATATGCAGACACATACACACACACACACATACACACAAGCACACACACACACACACACACACACACACACACACACACACACACACACACACACACACACATTTATATATATATATATATATATATATAAAACTGAGGATGTCTGTCTGTGTGTGTGTGAGTTTGAATTCCTAAAACTAGAGAAGCACCCAACTGACTGTTTTCAAAGTTTACACATGTAATACTTATGTTTCATGGAGTTTTTGAGCCAAAAAGATGTCAAATGTTCAATTCCCTGGGGACCGCATTAGGCTATTTAGCAATATCTCTCTATAATTCTTAGTCTTTCTCTTTTTAGATAGATACATACATATTACGTCGCGCCGTTATAATATCTGTATGTATGCCTGGATGTCTGCATTACGTCACTTCCCTGAGGATGTCTGTGTGTGTGTGTGTGAGTTTGAATCCCTAAAACTCGAGAAGTACCCAACCGATTGTTTTCAAAATTCACATGTGTATTACTTATGTTTCAGGGAGTGTTATGCACATACACAATTAAAATTTTTAATCTCCTAGCGCCAGCATTAGGTGAAAAACTCCGTTTTTTAAGCTTTTTAGAGTTTTTTTGAGGGGCTATGTCAGACCGATTTCCTTGAAATTATAACTATGTATAAGTCAGCCTCTTCTTCATATCATGAGCAAAGAAAATCCAACTTGTTTATGGCCTAGGATCCGCATTAGGTGAAAAACTTCATTTTTTCATACTTTTTAGGGCTTTTTGGATGCGTTACGTCTAGCCGATTTTTCCCGAAATTTCAAGGCATATTATGCATATAAAAAGAATTCATTTTCTTGATCCCCTAGGACCCGCATTTTTCCTGCTTCATCGAGAAAAATCTTAAAGATTATCCATCCATCAGTGTATTCGGTTTATTTTCTTTACATATTGTCCAGGCATGCAGTTTTTCCACGATTAGGTCTGTTGGCGGCCCGCGTTCCAAAATACCTTATCTCGTGCAACGCCGGGTACCACTGCTCGTATACTATATATATATATATATATATATATATATATAACATATATATATTTGAGTTGTCTCTCTTTTTCTCT
>OZ024743.1:42350882-42365882 GCA_964016885.1 Eledone cirrhosa
ACTCTCCAGAGCCTGAAATTAATAAACATTCGTTGTACTGCCTCTCTGTTTTGTCCCTCTTCAAATTTTTCCATAATATATATATATATATATATATATATATATATATATATATATATATATATATATATATATATATATATAAGTATGTATTCGTACATACATATCTGTTTAATCATCTGGCAGAAACGTATACGTTGCTGACGATAGCTAATAAGCTTGAAACTAGTACAGCGTTGCTTTGTCAGTGTTGAACAAATGAGCAACGACGGTTGTTAGACACTGTATGGATTAATTCGGGATGTTTGTATATTTATATATATGGATATATATATATATACAAGTAAATAATCGAGAATCAGAATCTCGGCCCACGAAATAATTATAAACAATCTTCTACATGTGTGGCAGAGGGCTCAATAGTTTGGATGAACCAGAGCTATAACTATCGTTAAAATACCAACACATAGAGACGATGCCTAGATCATTCGCTCAGCCGGAAAAAACGACCAGGAAAATTCGGGTCACTCAAATAATAAATTAATAAATTAAATGAATGTAAAAACTCACCCGGAGCCGCTAGAAGGATGTTAAATTCTAGCTTTTGGGGTTTCTGCAGTTCCTTAATCAATTACTGTCAGCCCACATAAAAAAATATATCTGACTGCTAGTAAAGAGATGAACGTGGAAAACTGCTTTCTCAACGGATGTTTCGTTCAAGAATACAGGGGGACCTGTTACTGGACGCACGTGTTGTCCAGCAAGGAAGCGAACCCCTATATATGGCAAAAGAATTCAGTAAGTGTAAATTTTTTAAGGATACAAAAAATCACATATCGAATAAGAGTTCTCAACAGACGTGTTAAAATAAACAAGAGCTATTCATCAGTCAATAAGATCAGATAAAAAATAGATAAAATTAACTGGTCAATAGCTAAAGCCTGGAGATTAATACAAGTAAATAATCGAGAATCAGAATCTCGGCCCACGAAATAATGATAAACAATCTTCGACATGTGTGGCAGAGGGCTCAATAGTTTGGATGAACCAGAGCTATAACTATCGTTAAAATACCAACACATAGAGACGAAGCCTAGATCATTCTCAGCCGAAAAAAACGACCAGGAAAATTCGGGTCACTCAAATAATAAATTAATAAATTAATAAATTAAAAATGTAAAAACTTAATAAATTAAATATATATATATAAATATATAACGAAGGAAGTGTGGTAAGGAACATAACGCATAAGGCACCAGTGTACTCAATAATTTTGGTAGTAGAGTGGGTAATACGAAAATGTTTAAGACTTCGACGGTAGAGCTCAAACTGTTTCGAGCCGTCGAAACGGCTTGAACTCTGCATATATACACATATATATATCTATCTATATATATATATATGAATAAAGGTATTACTTCGCTTTAAAGACCATATACCTCCGGTGGGTGCGAGCAACGGCTAAAAAGAGTCGTTGGGACACGTAAATAAAGGGGACAGCGAGAGTGTAAACAAATAGATATGGTGAAGCAACGAAAAGTGATGAAGATCGAGTCAAGTCCCAAATTTCCATGAATATAAGTTCGGTGAAATCATGAACGAGAGAGAATAAAGACCATCAAACCTGGTTGGAATGTGAGCAAGGAAGGAAATCCGTACAGGTCTAACGGGAGGAAGAAGGAATCTAGTCTGTGAATTCGGTGAACATAAGTTCAGTGAAATCGTAGACGAGAGAGAGAAAAAAGGCGAACCAGCCTGACCAAGCGTGCGAAAGAAAAGAATTACGCACAGGTCAAACGGGAAGAAGGAGGAGGAGGCGAGGTAGTAACAGAGAGTGAGTGAGTGAAGGGTGAGGAAGATACTAACAGAGAGAGTGACTGTTAGAGAGGGTAAAGATACAGAGAAAGAGGAAGCAGTAAGAACGAAATAGACGGGTCACAGCGGGAAAAAAATATGTGTAAATATGAGAATAAACGTGCTGCGAGATTGCAAATAGGTTACATATGAATAAAGTGGTCCTTCATCAGTGCTCTTCCAACCATCACAGGTATTTCTTCGCTTTAAAGATGATATACCTCCGGTTGGTGCGAGCAACGGCTAAGAAAAGTCGTTGGGACACGTAAATAAAGGGGACAGCGAGAGTGTAAACAAACAAAGATGGTGAAGCAAGGAAAAGTGAGGAAGAACGAGTCAAGTCCCAAATTTCCATGAATATAAGTTCGGTAAAATCGTGAACGAGAGAGAATAAAGACCATCAAACATGGTTGGAATGTGAGCAAGGAAGGAATTCCGTACTGGTCTAACGGGAAGAAGAGGGAATCTAGTCTGTGAATTCGGTGAACATAAGTTCTGTGAAATCGGAGACGAGAGAGAGAGAAAAAAGGCGAACCAGCCTGACCAAGCGTGCGAAAGAAAAGAATTACGCACAGGTCAAACGGGAAGAAAGAAGAGGAAGAGGAAGAGAGGTAGTAACAGAGAGTGGGTGAGTGAAGGGTGTAGAAGAGGCTAACAGAGAGAGTGACTGTTAGAGAGGGTAAAGATACAGAGAAAGAGGAAGCAGTAAGAACGAAATAGACGGGTCACAGCGGGGGAAAAATATGTGTAAATATGAGAATAAACGTGCTGCGTGGTTGCATATGGATTACATATGAATAAAGTGGTCCTTCCTCAGTGATCTTCCAACCATCACAGGTATTTCTTCGCTTTAAAGACCATATACCTCCGGTTAGTGCGAGCAACGGCTAAAAAAAGTCGTTGGGACACGTAAATAAAGGGGACAGCGAGAGTGTAAATAAACAAAGATGGTGAAGCAAGGAAAAGTGAGGAAGAACGAGTCAAGTCCCAAATTTCCATGAATATAAGTCCGGTGAAATCGTGAACGAGAGAGAATAAAGACCATCAAACCTGCTTGGAATCGCAGCAAGGAAAGAATTCCGTACAGGTCTAACGGGAGGAAGAGGGAATCTAGTCTGTGAATTCGGTGAACATAAGTTCTGTGAAATCTTAGACGTGAGAGAGAGAAAAATGGCGAACCAGCCTGACCAAGCGTGCGAAAGAAAAGAATTACGCACAGGTCAAACGGGAAGAAGGAGGAGGAGGCGAGGTAGTAACAGAGAGTGAGTGAGTGAAGGGTGAGGAAGAAGCTAACAGAGAGAGTGACTGTTAGAGAGGGTAAAGATACAGAGAAAGAGGAAGAAGTAAGAACGAAATAGACGGGTCACAGCGGGGGAAAAATATGTGTAAATATGAGAATAAACGTGCTGCGTGTTGGCAAATGGTTTACATATGAATAAAGTGGTCCTTCATCAGTGATCTTCCAACCATCACAGGTATTTCTTCGCTTTAAAGACCATATACCTCCGGTTGGTGCGAGCAACGTCTAAAAAAAGTCGTTGGGACACGTAAATAAAGGGGACAGCGTGAGTGTAAACAAACAAAGATGGTGAAGCAAGGAAAAATGAGGATGAACGAGTCAAGTCCCAAATTTCTATGAATATAAGTTCGGTGAAATCGTGAACGAGAGAGAATAAAGACCATCAAACCTGGTTGGAATGTGAACAAGGAATGATATATATATACATAGTGACGAAACATAAGTCAATTGTATGAACTCATAATCCTTTATTTACTGCTATATATATTTCGATGATAGCCATTGAATGGCTATGAACTCATATGGCAGTTAGTCAGTACTTAGATATGCCAGCTCTATGTTTATAGTGTTGATGGTATCAGAGACTTGGGACATGTATATACATATATATATATACACACATATATATATATATATATATATTTCGTTTCTGAATTTGTTTAGCAAGATTCTTTATCTGAAATCGTGTGTTGAAACCGATATTGTTATACTTTGGGAGGGTCATGTTGCCAATAAGAAACACACGCACCAGCTGCTTTAACTTCAATTTATTATAATAAATTTATAAATTTAGGAATTTATAAATTTCTGTTTGGTTGGTGGTTCCACAACCAGATAGTTGTTTATATATTGTCAAAGTTATTTCGTCACACATTATGTGACCTCTTCAGTGATTGGGGATTCTTTTCTTTGTTTTTGTGCTTCTCCTTTGTTCTGTCCTACGCCATTTTGTTTATGTGTGTGTGTTGTGAGCTCAGTCTGCGCATGCGCCATATATATATATACACACACACATATATATATATATATATATATATATATATATATATATATATATATATATGTGTATGAAAATTAGAGTTAAAACTCAATTGGAACCCTGTAACTATTAAGCTCCAAGTATAAAGTATAAATACTGAGCCGATTAATAATATATAGTAAGAAACACAGTAAACCGTGTGTCAAAAATTACAAGGGTTGAAAAACGACATTTGTTTGAAATATTTAACCAAGAAGCAGACAGAATGATAAAATAAAAATAAAAATATATTATTATAATACAAACCGCCTCGATAACCATTATATCTCTCGGACAGATTATCCCTAATCTGTTTCGCCCTGAGTGTGTTTGTAACAGATAATCCTGGGCTTCATCAGCGAGAGAATCTGATTAAATGCCACAAACACTATAAAGTAAAATGAATGAGTCATATGTTTAAAATATGGCTTCGGTTAATACTTCTATAGTCCGAATTAGTGTGGTAGAGACGAGTACACAGTTGTTGTTTAGGTGTTTAACTTTGTCAAAACTCTGATATGCCCAGTTCCTGGTTGGGTTTTCTATTTCACTGAGGAACTGGAATCATATAAATTTAAACAAACGAATTTCAGCGTCAAAGGGCCTCTTCTCCTCTCATTGGTCAGTTGTTAGAACATTCCTCAGTCAAAAGTCTATACAGATTCGTTTTGAGGCAAGCCAATCTGTAGTGATTTTTCTTGTTATTGTTAGGTACATCTGACCTCTATACTTATGTTGGTAGTGGTGTTGTTGTTGGAGTCAGCTCAAAGAAATGATAAAGTGGTAGAAGGAATAAGATGGTAAAGGAACAAAGTAAAATAAAATAATCGATTAAAATGAATGTGTGTGTTATACTCATCTCAATGTTATAAAGATGTGTAAGGTCACTCTTCCCATTGGTCAGTTTTAAGAGCATTCCTCAGTCAAAAGCCTATAGAAATTATTTCTGGGGTGAGGCTCCCTGTAGTGTTTGTGTTTGCTATTGTTAAGTACCTCTGACCTCTACCCTTATTTTGGTAGTGTTGTTGGTGTTGTGGTCAGCCTATGGCTTGCTGCTGCTGACATTTAGAAATATCTGTGTGTATGTTTCTTCATCCCTCCAGCCACCATCTCCCCTGGTGGTGGTGTGTGTGTGCGTGTGTGTGTGTGGGGGGGGGTATGCCATGTATATGAAGAAATAGAAGGCAATAAAATGAAGAAAAGAGAAAATAAATAATAAATAGAGAATAAATGAAAAATTAATGAAAAAGTAATGACAAATGAAAATAAAAATGAAAAATGAAAATGAAAAGTGAAAAATAAAAATGAAGATTCAAATAAAATAAAATCTGTGTGTGCTATAACCAATCTGAAGGTCAGAAATATGTTGGATAAATTGGTAGGAAGAACAAGATGGTAAATGAATAAAACGAAATAGGATAATTATATAAAATGTGTGTGTGTTATAACCAATCTCAACTTAAATATAAATATACGGTGATAAAGTGAAGAAAACAGAAAACAAATAACAAAATAATAATGAAAAATCAAAAATGAAAATTCAAGTAAAATAAAATGTGTGTGTGTTATAAAGATGTTGGCCAAATTATAAAGGCTGTGTCAGAATCAATCTCTAGGCTATCATGGTGTCTGCTCAGCCTGGGTTGGTCCCTATGGCTTCAGGGGAGTTCCCAGTCTATGGTGTTGTTACTGCCCATATAGCTTGATGGAGGTCTGGCCGAGAGGTGTCTACATGTTCTGGAGAAGTCCCTATAGCTTGAGAGGTGTTCACAGCTTATTGTGTTGCTACGGTCGGAGAGAGCCGTACTTTTCCTTTTGGCCTCCTTATTGAAGGAATGGCGATGGTTATACCAACGGTCTTTAAAGCTCGTTGATGTGGCTCCTATGTAGATGTTTTCGGAGTTGGGGGTTTTAACCCTATAACCGTATACTGGTTCCTTCATGTTATTGCCTTCTATTTCTTCATATACATGGCAGAACACCCCCTTTCTAGCAGCTCGTCCCTCAGATACCACTGGGTCAGTGCCCAACGTACGCTGTCACCTCTCTGTGCCGCGTGTAGCTGGATGGCCGCTTTAGATTCTCTTAGAGTTGTCTGAAATTTATAGTTTTGCACGCGCTGATGACCCATGGGCTATTCCATTTCAGTCAACAACTTCGTGGCGAAACAGATCTCTTTAGATGTGTACGTGTGTGTTATATAGTTATAGAGGTGCGTATATACATTTTAATTTATATATTTAATTATTGTGTGTCTACCCTGCCTTCCATATGTTATAGATTCCATACACTGGTGGTTTTCCCTGTTTTATTGATGGCACACTATTTCTCTCTCTCTCACTAGTGTATTACCATTTCAACATAGTGTATGTATATCTATATATATATATATATATATATATATATAGGAACGAGGAGGACCCCGACGGCTGAGCTCAAGCCGTCTCGACGGCTAATTCTGGACAGAATTAGCTGTCGAAACGGCTTGAGATCAGCCGTCGGGGTCCTACTCGTTCCTATTACCCACTCTACTGAGTACTTTGGTGCGTTATGGTCCACCTGGTTCCTTAATACATTTCCTTCGTTATATATATATATATATATATATATATATATATATATATATATATATATATATATATATATATACATGAATAAGCGTCTAAGCGTTGCTTGAGAAATATATTTCCAGCAAAATTGTTTATTATATTATCATGAATATTTTGACGGATAATCTCCATTTTCACTTATATACACGATAGTTCCTCTTACACAGAAATCCCCTACATTTTACAATGCAGTTCTATCGTTATTCAAATGATTTAGGTGTCTAAGAATTAATATTTGGCAACGCAAGTTATAGATCGACTATGTATAACGTATGTCTAAACGAGAAACAGAAAAATCAATGCATCGTGATGTAGTGAGAACCATAAAAAATATTAGAACGTATACCTACAAAATCAACGTATAGCAACGTGTCAACAACATCAAAACCTGAAATAGATCTCACCATGAGGCTACTAGTATTTTCTACGATTCCTCCCATGCTCTTGAACCTAGTACAGAACCTTTTATATTTCATTTATGTCAATAGTTTAAAAACTGCCACTCTAATAATTTTAGTGTGATTATTAAACTGTGTGCTAAGGAGTCGACATGAATAGTAAAATTATTTGTGTATATATGAATTATAAAAATAACCGACACTTCGTTACTGTGTATATAAATTTACACATATTTATTATATACATATGCAAACATTCTAAATTATGCAAATTATTCAGACATAATTGTACATTTATCTTAGGATGCTACTAATCATATTAGGGTATATCCGGCTCCTCTGTTTTCTATTTCCATGTGGTTGTTTTAGATGATGTTCATCCATAATGAAGAGAAGCTTACTAGGACCAAATACCGTTTCAAGTTTTTATTACTTAATCAAGTTCCATGAAAATTCATATCTTTTGCCTGTTTACCTGTCTATATATGAACAGAGTGTACATTTCTATACATATTTATGCACTTTCACTCACTATCATATTGCATATATACAGATAGGAATTTATTATTTTTCAAAACCTTATTTGCTGACAAGATTTATAACCTGTCGTGAGGTTTGCGTGGTTAAGAATGGTATTTCGATTCCACTTATATTACACAATTCGAACATATTGATTTGAAGACATGTCACTTGAACTCCATAACTTATCAAAGCTATATGTTACATTATATCATTTAATTTATTCTATAAATATGCATTTACTTTTAATTCATACACATATTGTAAACAATATTGTAATTTCTGTTCAATTACACATCTTTAAATATAAATCTTATATTTGAGTGTCCGTGGGGTTTGATAGTTATACATATATGATGGTCCAGGTTCTTTTTAATCGCTGAACATTTTTTAAAGCAATATATGGTCTGATACTTCCTAATTATACAAGTTTCGTAGAATGTTAATCTCTCGCACACTACGTCTTTTCTTTTTCATATAGTCTCTCATCAAATAGAATATTTCAGGATTTTTAGACCTATTTTGGTTGGCTGAATATAATTATTATTTAATATACAGAAAAATAAATCATACGCGGTGTTACCTCTCTAAGGACACAATCCTCAAGGGGAAACCACTAATACATAAAAATAATTATTATTTCACTACAATTATATAATCAACTTTAATTATGTGTTGTGTAAGATTATTAATTAGAAGTATACTTGTATATTATGTGTGTATATATTTTTAAAATATCATATTCTAGAATCGTCTTCATATATTTATAATTAGATTCAATTCTTTGTTCAAATAATCTTCATATTGAACACAATTTTCTCTTCAAATTTGGTCTCAACAATACTTTCATGGTTTTTCTAATTTATTTTTATTTTCCACGCTTGTTGGTTTATAGTTGACTTTCAAAACACAGCATTTATTATAGCATAAATGTACTTCAAAAATTGCAATTATAACTTTAGTTACTAAATTTAAAAACAGAGAGAACGGAGTGAATATTTTCTCTGGTTCCAAGGAAAAAATAAAACAAGAAAATTATGGCATTCGCATAATCAACTGTTATCATTGTTATATATGCTAATGATGTTTGTTGCAGTTCATCATGAAGTTTTCCTGTAAGGCACCTTCTTAATGCTTAAAACATGACGCAGGCAAATTGTTGATAGAAATAAAATACAATATTGTAATATTATGCCTTCAGGATAATGTAATTTGTTTTGCTGTTACATTCAGTACGTACACAATTTAGGAGTATAGAATGTAGCTGCATAATTAGAAATTCATATTTACAGAATAACGACTTGAATCATTTGGATTGCTTTAAAGCAAACAATGTTTTATTGAAAACACCAAACGTCGGCGGTGACAATTGGAACTTTGATGTTTGTTAAAGATGATAAAAAGAAAATAAATTACTTTCAAAAAACATTTTTCCTCCGTCATTGTTGTGGAGGATTTCTATTTTTATATTTGTATGAATAAATGTAATTTCATTGCTATTATTAAATCATTAGAATGAAGTGTGCTGCTGGATTTACAGAAGCATTAGAACACCAGAAAAGAAGAAAAACCCGTTATTTCGTTGCTAATTGAACACTGTGTTCAAATTCAGACAAGATTAACTGTTCTTTTATTATTTCCTGGTTGGAGAAAATGGAGATATATCGGTAGAGTGCCTATGTAATCACGCGGCTTGCTGCAAGTAAGAGGTAAATCACCCTCCAACCAAGCGAAATGTTCCTAGAAATGTAAACCTGATTATATAATGTACTTGTGGCGCTCGCAATGCTTACGAGGTGTGTTACGATTAGAACATAAAGATAAGTGTGTTCGATCAATGTATTTTTAACTAGTAAACCAAAGAGAAAATGACAGAAGGACGTGTTTTAGATGAGTGAGAAATCAGAGAAGGGAAATATCTGAAAAGCAAAGCGTGATCCAAATCTTTGCAAAAAGAAAAAAACAGAGAGTTGGGTTTAATAAATACAACCAAGAGCAAAATATTTCGTTACAATGGGGGGACGGATTCAATTTACAAAAGCACAAAGATATTCACACATTTTTACCTAGATGCTAAGCTTTAGATATCGGTCCGTGTTCTTCATCGCACGCTATAATCAACATCATCATGATCAACAGTATCATGATTCTTACATAAATATTACCTATTCATATGTCTATTAGGAAAATATCATTTACCCATGATATTACAATTAAATATATATGGAAATTAAAATTACAATAATTCCTCAAATATTCACATCTGCCCAGATTAAACATTCATTAATGTGTTTTCCAACAATATACAATGGATTATGGATCATATTACATTGTCTCATACCTTGCTATGCGGGATAAGATTTGGACATTATTATTATGAATTCCACCAATGCTGGCACAAAAGGAAATGAATAAATTATCTTTGTTCCCAATAATATCTCCTTTAGAATCGATTGTTTTAAGGAAGAGCGTTTTCATGCGTATTTTACTGCGTAATTATATATATATATATATATATATATATATATATATAGTGGCAAAAGCATGTTCGTGGAGAATACCCTGTGAGACCCGCTGCAACAGCCATCCAAGCTCGTGGGGCTCTTTCCTCATATGGGTTGCCAAAGTTCCGATCTTGCGGAGAAGTTCAGATGTACGGATCCAAGTACGCCTCAGATTTCGACGGCGACCTGTGCGAAGTGGATGCGGCCGGACAATACCCGGTATTTGTTTATTTTATGTTCTTCTGCGGGCTTTGTGGCCGAAGCGATTAAGCTGGAGGCGGAGAACGTGTCGCAGCAGATGGTGTCTAAGATGCGGGAACTACCTCCTTTGAGTGGGAAGAGGGTGATTCCGTCGGGGCGCTTGCCATGTCGGCGTTCTAGGCCTGCTGGCTCCAGTTGAGATGGAAAGCCGGTTGCGTCCAGAGTCCTTCTCAGCGTTTTATTGAGAGCGGCGTGTCAGGGGAAATGGCCTGCACTCTGGCGGCAAGACAAGATGTGCAGGCCGAACTTGTCAACGACCACCCTGCAGTGGCATTTATGTGGCTCACACACGCGGAGGCCAAGGGCTTGGGCTACACCGACATGAGTAAATTCATCATCACGAAGGGTACCGGTTGATGAGGAGAGAACTGAATAGATCCACGCGGTGCTGTTCGGCTGAGGAGCGGAGAAGAAGCAGACGAGGTGGTGTTGATGTAAACCAGACTAGATACGCCTGACAGAAGACCTGCAATTGATGTGGTCGCAGTCACGTTGGACAGTAATATACTGACGACAAAGAGGCCTTCGCCTGACCAGTGGGCCAGAGCTTATTCTATCTCAGGGGTCAGGTCAGATTCGGCTATCTGACTGAGAACCTCACTGACGAGTGCGCTACTTCAGGAGTTAGAGGAGAGATAGGCAGGTAAAGTTGATTGGAGGCCCGGGACACTGAGTTTCGCCTGCTGCCAGCCTGTGCTCTCCAAACTGACATTGCAGATGA
This sequence comes from Eledone cirrhosa, assembly GCA_964016885.1. Lineage (NCBI taxonomy): Eukaryota > Metazoa > Mollusca > Cephalopoda > Octopoda > Eledonidae > Eledone > Eledone cirrhosa. Next base: position 42,362,067 of record OZ024743.1, read on the forward strand.
GTTCCGCACAGCGACGAATGGTCGCATCTAGTTCTCCGAGAAGATATGCATGGGGATGGCAAGGTTTACCACGCAGCGTGAACATGAATTTGGGGAGGGCGATGCAGTTCCTCAAGAGGAAGAGCGCGGGATGAGTGTCAATGAGGAACAGCCTCTCTGCGAATAGAGAGGGGGGTTGGGAGAGTATGTTGTATATTAGATATTGAGAGGGTGAGATTTTAGTAAATATTTATATAGAGAGATGTATTTGAAGAGTGTTCCGTGTAGTAGATATAGAGAGGGGGCGAGTTTGGTCTTAATTGAAATAGAGAGGGTATTAGAAGAGGGTACCATGTAGTAGGTATATAGAGGGGAAGTTTGATTGCTATAGAGAGGGGCATTAGAAAAGGGCACAGTGTAGTAGATATAGAGAGGGGGTGAGTTTGGTTTTAATTGAAATAGAGAGGGGATTAGAAGAGATAACCGTGTAGTAGGTATAGAGAGGGTGAGAGTTTGGTTTTAATTGATAGAGAGAGGGGATTAGAAGAGAGTACCCTGTAGTAGGTATAGGGAGAGGGAGAGTTTGGTTTTAATTCATAGAGAGAGGGGATTAGAAACAGAGAAGGTGTTAAAAGTGACTTTGTGTGACAGACATAGAGAGCGGGAGAGTTTTGTGACACTGTCGTGTCCAAAATTATAGAAGGGTTTTCAATAATTAGGGTGGCTTGGGAAATCATTATAATTGCATAGTGTACGTTCGTAAATATGTGATTTCTTGTAATGTTCTTCTTTTGTCGTATACATATTTTCTTTTATGTAAAATACAATTCTTATTAGGGCGGTGGATTGGCAGTATTGGTAGAGGGTTTGACGCCAAGCTTTCTAGCATTGTTACATCCCTTTATGGTCTGAGTTCAAATCCTGTCGAGGTTAAATTTCCCTTTCACCCTTACGGGGTCGATAAAATAAAGTACCTGTAATGTACTGTGTAATTGCTGGCCTTGTGCCAAAAGTAGAAACAATTATTAGATTAACCAGCTGTTGTATTAATATAACTCACTTACAATAAAATTTCACCGGAGGTCGAGCAGCAAAATTAAATATGTGGGCAGGGGAATAAAAACCGGGTAATCTGACAAATTAATAAGCGGGTAGTGCAGTCAAATGTATAAGAGCTGAGTGTATGTGAATTATTGACGGACGTAAGAAAGAAAACTCAATAGTGAAGAAGAGTTTTAATATTCATTTATTATGGGTGACCCTTGTTACTCAGGAGTCTTTCCTGCGTACACACGATACAAGGCTGTTGGTCCTGTGGGTGCGCAGGTGAAACCTTATAGTAAAAGATGTCACCAACAACTATAATATATTAATGCATATATATATATATATATATGTATATATATATGTGTGTGTGTGTGTGTGTGTCTGTGTGTGTGTGTGTGTGTGTGTGCGTGTATATGTGTATATATATAGGAATATCTATATATCTATATGCATATTTATTAAAATAAAAGATTAAAGTTTAAGCAAATAATCGATGCTTTCACCTTTAACGGCATCTTTACATTTATTATTATTACTATATATCTATATATCTATCTAAGGCGGGTAAAATTCCCGAGATCCATGGACGAGTTCTCTCCAGCGGTCTCTGTCCCTCATTATCGCAGCCATGTCCTGCATCTCCAACAGACCAGTGTCTGTCCTTAGGGCATCAACATACGTTAACCTTGGTCTTCCTCTTCTAGTGTGTCCATGTAGGGGCTCCCACAGGAGCACTGAGTGCAATGTCAACTCTGGATGTCGGTGAGCATGGCCAGCGAACCTCAGTCTCCCCTGTGTCACTTTTGAGCTGACTTTTGGGATGCTCCCATACAGCTCTGAGTTTTTCATCCTCAGTGTATACTGATTAATGTTCAGAGCCATCCTCAGCATTCTCGTGTAGCACCCATCCACCATCTGAGTGGGTTTCTTGGTCAGTGTCCAAGTCTCAGACCCATACAGCAGCACAGACTCCACTACAGCAATGAAGAGGCGGATTTTCAGGTCTTTACGAAGGTCCGACTTCCACACCGATCTCAAGCTGTGGCACGCCGCCCAAGCCTTGCTCTTCCTCTCAACCACATCATCTTCTGTATTCCCAATATTTGTTCCCAAATACAGGAAGTCCTCAACCAATTCCAGCGGCCTCCCGCCTACATTAGTGATCCCCTCTGGCTTCTCAACATTCTCTACCAGATATTTTGTTTTAGTCTCATTATTTCTCAGCCCCAGGGGCGGTGGATTGGCAGTATCGGTAGAGGGTCGGACGCCATGCTTTACAGCATAGTTACGTCCCTTTACAATCTGAGTTCAAATCCCGCCGAGGTTGACTTTGCCTTTCATCCTTACGGGGTCGATAAAATAAAGTACCAGTAATGCACTGGGTAATTGCTGGCCTTGTGCCTAAAGTAGAAACAATTACTTCTCAGCCCCACACTCATCGACACAGTCTCAGCCTCTCGCATCAAATCCTCTGCCTCCTTCACTTTGCTCTTCCTCTCAACAACATCATCTTCCGTATTCCTAATCTTTGCTCCCAAATACAGAAAGTCCTCAACCAATTCTAGCGGCTTCCCGCCTACATTAGTGATCCCCTCTGGCTTCTCAACATTCTGTACCAACATTCTGTACCACACGTGTGTGTATATATATATATATATATATATATATATATATATTGTTATACTTGGGGAGGGTCATATTTGTGTAATATTGCCAGAATTAAAAAAACCTCGCTAAACTAATTCATCGCCGCTATATATATATATATATATATATATATATATATATATATATATATATACCGCGGACAGTTTCGACAACTTTAATTAACATATGTTTGTAAGTCCGATGCAACCACAGAAGAAACTTGAAACTCTAAGAAAAGGCAGCCCCACAAACAGAGCATTATCAGGATAATGCCACAAAAAGAAGCAGAAGAATCTTCCTATGAACAATTTTCTCCAACTTATATGTTTATGTATGTATTTGTATATTTTTAACCTTTTTTTATTTGTATATAAGGGAGTATTAGTGTGATGGTATATCTCGCATTCTAAGTGTTTTTTAAATGCATTTCAATAAAATATGCACCAAACCTGAACGCATACGAATTGAGACTGATATAATGCACGAAATCCATTGCATGTGATGCTCCAGTATGATTACAGTCTAATGACAGAAACTAGTAAATACGTAAAAGAGAGTGTGTAGATATATTTTATCAGGATATTTCATAATCATTATATCCCCGCCGAGGTTGACTTTGCCTTTCATCCTTACGGGGTCGATAAAATAAAGTACCAGTAATGCACTGGGTAATTGCTGGCCTTGTGCCTAAAGTAGAAACAATTATATCATAAATGACATTTATTATCTGTAATAAAGTTTTACATCATCTTCTTTCTACTAGGATGGACACCAACACAATAAATGTCACAGCTGTCATTGAAATGTTGCCACAGGTAACATTTTGTCACATAACATCGTTACTGTTGGTAAACATAACTAATTTTCTTAGATTGATATTTTAGATATATATATATTAATATGTACTCGGTGTTTCGACCTAAATCATGGCAGAATTGCAAAGAGCGTTGGAGAACATGTTTAAATCCCACGCGAGTCTATCTTTTTTTTTTCATAAAGCAGATTTCAAATCAGCTACCAAATCTCTATTTAATCAAATCTGCCTTTCATCGTCCCCTAAATAGGAATAATTTTCCTCATATATGTAGTCAATATAATTTAGAGATATTGCCCTGTTCAGTAATTAATACGCTATTTAAGCTT
>OZ024743.1:42370882-42418382 GCA_964016885.1 Eledone cirrhosa
GCGGTTTACTATCTATTATAACTTAGACTTGTGGTTATATATTTAGTTGGGAGTGTAAATATATAAATATATCTGATCGACATCGGATCTTGAATCATGGCTCATGTTAGGGTATTAAATATATTGATGTACGTCTGGCATGGTTAAGTGATTAATAAATTCACTAAGCAATCATTTGGATCCGGTTCGATCCCACACAGTGAGATCTTGGACTTAATGTTTGTTAATGCCTAAGGAGTGAAATTCGGGCTGGAAATAGTATGGATGACTATGAGAGGAATTGAACTGGCAATTCAAATTTTCAAATGCTGTCACATACTGTCACAATAATGCTTCCTAGGCACACGTGATTGTAGAATACTTAATCACTAATTTGTGTTTCCACGGGTTACTGTACAGGTGAACGAATAAATGAAAGCTCGTTGTCGAAACCATGTTACTATTTCAAGAATTATTTAATGATCTTTCTGTGGTCGTTTACGTTTCTAGTATTCAATTCTGATTAAACAATTGAATCGACGTCACCGAATAGAGGCATCCATATTAATTGTCAATGATTTTATTCGTTTCCATGAAGTATGTGCGTAGTTCTAATCTTAGACATGGTGATATAGAATCTACAACTGTTTATTGCAAACCTAATGATGTTTTAGGTTGATGTCCATGACAAATTGTTTTATATCAGAATACGCGTCTATATTGATCAATAAGAAGTGACTAAGTATATTTTGATTGAATTCCTAGCAATCAATTTAAATAGGCTTCGAAACAGAACTTCGTCAGCCTAGAGGATAGAGATCGCAAAACATCGAAAGAAAATATGATTTTTATTTTCAAACACATAGTGATGGAATTATCTTATGCCACGCTTCCTTGGAACAACCCGCTAATCTCTACAATATAAATCTAGGTAGTATCCGTAAAACAAACACCGTGAGGATGATTTCATCTTTCAGTGGCGGCACGCCTAATTATCTCCATCGTTAAGGACATCGGCATTTTGTCCATTGATATCGAGAAACAGTTGTATGAAACACTGTGATTTCATTTGTTTGTTTCATCAGAATGACCAAATTCTTCTTATGATTGCAAAATAATAAATACAATATTCATTCTCTGCCTCCCATATATATACATATATAATGAAGACGTCAGTATATTTGAATCCCACTTACTGATTACTTTGTTACTGTTATATATATTTCAGTGGTATTTATTATGTAATAAATGCGAGCTAATCAATGATCTATTGTAAAATCGATTAATCTTATTGCTTGATTTTTACTCATTTTTATCCTTTTATTTATGGTTAAAGGTTAATTTAAACCTATAAAATAGGTGTTTTAGAGATGTTGCATGTTGGAGTATGGTTATTAATTTGGATTGGCGAAGGGCAGGGTATTGGGCAGTATCGGTAGAGGGTCGGACACCATGCTTTGTAGCATAGAGTTACGGCCCTTGCAATTCTGAGTTCAAATCCAGCCGAAGTTAACTTTGCCTTTCATCCTTGAGGGGTCAATAAAATAAAGTACCAATAATGCACTTGGATAATTGCTGGCCTTGTGCCAAAAGTAGAAACAATTATTTTACGTGCTGTAGTTGTAAGGATTCGGTTTCCCAGCAGGGGTTTGTTTTTCTCCGCATTTGATTGATTTGATAACACTAATACAAATGCGTCTCAGAGCTCCCACTCTTTTTTTTGTTGGGGGGGGGAGGGGGTCTGAAAACAAAATAAGGAAGACCAAACAATAGAACTAGATGTAGCTGCTAGTACAAAATATTACCATTAATATTTGTTTACGATCTGAGTTCAAATCTCGCCGAGGTTGACTTTGCCTTTCATCCTTACGGGGTCGATAAAATAAAGTACCAGTAATGCACTGGGTAATTGCTGGCCTTGTGCCTAAAGTAGAAACAATTAATATTTGTTGCATGTGTTAGAAAATGCATTATTAGAAAGGTTAAGTAGTAGTAGTAGTAGTAATAGTAGTAGTAGTAGTAGTAGTAGTAGTAGTAGCAGCTGCAGTAATAGTAGTAGTAGTAGCAGCAGCAGCAGCAACAGTAGTAGTAGTAGTAGTAGCTGCAGCAGCAGTAGCAGCAGTAGCAGCAGCAGTAGCAACAGCAGTAGTAGCATTAGTAGTAGTAGTAGCAACAGCAGTAGTAGCATTAGTAGTAGTAGTAGCAGCAGCAGTCGTTGTTGTAGTAATCGCATTTATGACCTCAGTAGCTTTTCATGTACACTATTTTAAATTCACTCATAAAATTCAAAAGTAAATGTGCAAAGAATGATGGATATAACTAAAGATGAAAATGTAGATATGTATGCATGTGTGTGACATAGATACACATGAGAAATGAGCCAAAATCCGGACCCCGTTTATAAGCCGAGGCAGCTGGTAAACACATTATATTTAGATGGCACCATTTTGAAATTCTCATGGATGAAGTATATATTTATGGAGTTTTAGAATGTTGATGTTTGAAATGTTTTAAATGTCGTTCAGAATATATACTGATTTAACGATTCCATTATGAAATGATTTTTTTTACCAATTTCCGACCTTTTTGAAGGTCATTTTCATTCAAAACATAAACAGCTATAAACTTTCAGCCACCCCTAAAGTGAAATCGATGCAACATACACTATCAAATCGAAGTTATTTTAGCACCTCTTTTAAGTAGAATTTGAAATTGGTGTAAATCAGCAAAATATTGACCTCGAACACTTTGTCTCATAATTCTCAGCTAATATACGAGTATATACGGTATATAATTTATTTTATATTTTATTATTAACTAGCAGTGGTACCCGGCGTTGCACAGGATAAGGTATTTTGGAACGCGGACAATATGTAAAGATAATAAACCGAATACTCTGATGGCTGGATAATCTTTAAGATTTTCCTAGATGAAGCAGGAAAAATGTAGGTTTTCAAATAATTCGGGCCCTAGGGATTCAAGAAAATGAATTTATTTTATGTGCATCATATGCCTTGAAATTTCGGGAAAATCGGCTAGACGTAACGCCTCCAAAAAGCCCTAGGAAGCTGAAAGAATGAAGTTTTTCACCTAATGCAGGCCCTAGACCATAAGAAAGTTCGATTTTCTTTGCTTACGGTATGAAGAAGAGACTGACTAATACATAGTTACAATTTCAAGGAAATCGGTCTGACGTAACGCCTCAAAAAACCCATAAAAATGTTGAACAACGCAGTTTTTTACCTAATGCAGGCCCTAGGAGATAAAAAAAGTTGAATTATTTTATGTGCCTAACACTCCCTGAAACATAAGTATTACACATGTAAAGTTTGAAAAACATCGGTTGGGTACTTCTCGAGATTTAGGGATTCAAACTCACACACACAAACACACACACACACACACACACACATACACACACACACACACACACACACACACACACACACACACACACACACTCATCCTCAAGGTAGTGACGTAATGCAGACAGTCAGACATTACAGACAGATATTATAAGGGCGCGACGTTGTAAGTATGTATCTATCTAAAAAGAGAAAGACTAAGAATTATAGAGCAGGATCGCTAAATCGCCTAATGTGGTCCCTGGAGCATAGAAAATTTGAATTTAATTTTTCTCAGAACACTCCCTGTAACATAACTATGTGTAAAGTTTGAAAACAGTCGGTTGGGTGGTTCTCGAGATTTAGGGATTCGAACTCACACACTCACAGACAAACATCCTAAGTTTTATATATATAGATTAAAGTCCTGAATTATTAGAGTCAGAATGCTTTACGGCAATTTGTCCATTTATCTACGCTCTTAGTTCAAATTCTGTCGAGGCCAGTCTTGCCTCTCATAATTTGAATTTTAAGTAGATTAATCATCTCTCTCACAAACTCTCGCTCTCTCTCCATATATATACATATATATATATATATACATATATATGCAAAAATTTTATTTAAAATTGTTGGGTTACAACGAGTAAATATTTTATAACTGATATAAAAGCACTCAACAGATTTTTTGGAGTATTTTACGATATTAAACAAATGGAAACTACATTTATAAAACCATATTTATTTCATTATATATATTTCAGGGATATCATATTAAAAATATGGTATGCCCTCTTCAGACAAAATACAATATATAAACAGTTTTATAAATAAATTTGACATACCTTGAAAAATTTACAACTTCCATTTAAAAAGTTGTTATGGTAGTGAGAATGTTAAGGACAGTTAGAAAGAAAGACGGAGAAAAAAGAAAAAGAAGGAAAAAAAAAGAAAAAGAAAGAGCGGAAGGTGAAGAAGATGAAGAAATGTATGTAAAGAGAAAAACACCAAATGAGAGATTTATGAGGGAAGGGGGTACTGTAATTATTTATTTATTTATTTATTTATTTAGTGTTAAGGATACGGGGAGAAATAAAACAAAAACAAAAATAAATAAGGAGAGGTAGATCGAGTAATATCTATCATACGAGGTGGGAGAGATAGGGGAGGGGTGAGATACAGGAGATAGAGTTAAAACAGCCGATACATAAGTCCTGTTAAATGTAGAGGGAGGAGGAGAGGAGATATACTTAGAAATAAAAATGATAGTTTTAAAATATTATGTTTCATCAGTCTATCAATTCCTATGAATTATAATGTAAATATCAATATTCATGAATGAGACACATATCAATAATGTGTGAAAAAATAATGACTATATGTTTAGTTTAAAAATTCTTAGGTTTACAATCAAAATCTGAGATAAAACTTCAAAAAAATACTGAAATACATAAGTATATATGTATTTTCATGAAAAAAGAGAAAAAGAAAAAAGAGAAAGAAAAAGAGAAGGTTATCTCAAATTGACATTATAGACATATGTGAGCTTACGTGAACAGCTCTGTAAATTTGTATTTCACATGAAAAGCTTCATTGCGTTAAAATAGACTTTACCGTACATATATGTACATACATACATACATATACATAAAATATACATTATTAGTAATAATAATAATATTCTTGCCCTCTCATACATGATTATCGTTCAAGCATAGAATAGAACCGATATCAATATATTAAAATACTAAAATATTAAAAACGCCAAGAATTTTTCACTCCCCAGAATATCTAGGGCCGTAAAAAACACAGTGTGCCCCGCATATCAATCAATCCTTCCAATTTATTTGACAATATATTGCCAAGTTCATTAGAAGCAATCAGAATCAAAAGTAAACAAAACCAAAATTATTCACCAAACTTGTTTAGCAGAAATCATTCAAAAAAACTTTAGGATACCCGGTTGTTCTACAGATTCTCTTATATTTATTATAGAAGTTTATCTAGCTTAACAATTTTATTCAATAGATTTGGGAGCATCACCATTTTAAGGTAGTTTAATTACATTATTAATTATATACTCATGAAGAAGGTTTAAAGAATTGAAGGAATCGAAAGATTTATCGCCAAGTTTTCTAAAATAATTAAAAAATAATTAAAAAGTAATTAAAAGTGTGTGTGTATGTATATATACATATATATATATATATATATACATACACACACACACACACTTATATATATATTTATATATACATACATTCTTGATGTTTTCATACGAATGAAACAGTTCTAGTCATGTAGAGAATATATGAATATATATATATGTGGGGGGGGGGCTGTGTGTGTGTGTGTGTGTGTGTGTGTGTAAGTATACCTTATTTCCACCTCTCACTCTTCATTCTTTATTGAATTTGCCTTTTTTCAGACCTGGTGAGGGATGGATGTATGCTTCCATAATTTGACAATCAAGTAATTGAATATGAATTGCATTCTCACCTCTGATATATTTGTTAAATCTTAATGCTCCTGACCAGGAATTCCACCACGGATTCCTGGGTGTTCGAAATGATCATATTTCAACACATCTGCTTTTGGTATCTCATAGTATCGATTATTGATCTCACATTTATTGAATTCTAATTCGATTTCAAATGGTATTTTGAAATAATTTTCACAAAGAAATTAATCTGAATAATATGGGTTGTTTAAATTCGGTCAGGCTATATAGTATAATATAATATAATATAATATGAGTGAGTATAATAGATTCGGTTATAATAATAAATTATTTGTGTAATGTATTATTTATTTTAACACTTCAGTGTAAATATATAGAATTAAAGTGGTTTACGATACGAGGAATATTCGAATTGAATAATCATAAAAAGGGCATAACAAAACAGCTAAGACTGATAATAAATAGTTAACAAAATTAAATATATTCAACACTATATTTAGAAAACAAATAGAAAATAAAAATAACAAGAGAACTATTCCATTTAAGGTAACACATCACGGAAGTCCTATTCAATTGCCAATCGGTGACACAATCGTTGTGACATTGTCTTCATATAAATTTTAATCCATTTCATCCTCTGGCGTTTATAGCTCGCGCCAATTCATACATGGCTGCTCAATTTCCCAGCAAATAAATCAGATCTTCACTATTATACTCTTAGTGCCATTTATAGCTGTAATTTTCAAATGTTGTGAACTAGGCTTTATCGATCGTTATGAATATCCACCACACTTAGACGCTGTGTATTAAAACCACGTTTAAAGGAAGTATTAGGCAGACAACAATAACAAAACTATAAATATATACGAACAAACATGCGAACATACAGTCACTCATGCACCCCTACAAAAAGCACATCCTCACACACACACGTATGTACGTATGCGGATGCATGTATGTGAGGGTGTGTGCGTGTGTATGTGAGCTTACAAAATTTGAGGCTTACACACGTGATCGGAAATTCATGTATGTACACACAGGAATAACTTTACAAATAAATATAAATAGTTAGTGATTTAGAAAAACAATAATACACATATAATTGTTTGCCCGCCGTGTATACGGAGACATAGCGTTATATATATATATATACACGTGTGTGTGTGTGTGTGTGTGTGTGTGTGTGTGTGTGTCTGTGTGTGTGTGTGTGTGTGTGTGTGTGAATATAGTTGTGAGTCAGTGCGTGTGTGTGTGTGTGTGCGTGTATCTATCTATTTAGCTATCTCTCTCTCTGTCTTTCTCTCTCTCTCTCTCTCTATATATATATATATATATATATATACATGTGTGTGTGTGTGTGTGTGTGTAATTAATGTATTAAAAATTATTTCACTAAAACCCATTTACTTGTCACGTATAACAATACAGTCTTCAAGTTAAATTATGCCGTACCAGATTGAGCCAAGCTGAAATGAAAAACTAGAAATAACCCCAATGTTATTTCGATCAACTTTACGAGAGATTTTCAAACTGAAACTAGGTATATATCATTTTTTAAATCATTGTATCTACTTTTGGCATAAGGCCAGCAATTATACCAGTGTATTACTGGTACTTTATTTTATCAACCCCATAAGGATGAAATCAAATTAACCTCGTCGGGATTTGAACTCTGACCATAAAGAGCCGTAACTCTTTGCTGCCAATCCACCACCAATCCCTTTTTTATATAGTAAATTTCATCCATTCTGCCTCCCTAAAAATCCCGAAACACAATTGGAATTATAGGCCAGTACATTACTCTTATTGCTCGTGGCCTAATATTTCAGAGGTTCACCTTGCTACCATAGCTATCTTACGTTTCCGGGTTCGATTCGACTGCACGAAATATTTGGCAAGTGTCATTTCCCCTATTTGCATATCAACCCACGCCGTGAGTCTCGTATTAGGTAGACGGAAACTTCACATTACGATGAAATACATGCCCTTTCCGTTTACATTAATGATGTTGACGTTCAGTGTATTGAATGAATGAATGTACATAATCAAATCAGGCGTAGGACCAATCATGCAGTATTGGGATAGGGGTGATTGATGCATGCAGATTTCTATCGTTAGAGATCATCAGTGATCGCTTATTCGTGTCCAGATACAGATGCATGATAGTTACTTTCGTCATATATCTTGTGTAAACAATCACTCTTGGTGAATCCTGTTTAAAATATAGTTTAGACGTAATTCGCTCATACTCAAATATGGATTGCATATTAGTATTACAAGCAATATAATGCATGAAATAATAGCTTTTCGAACAATGAGAATGGACCATATTAGAAGAATTAATTTTCTGATGGATAATCACAATAAATGAGTATCCTCACGTTAAACAATGAAGATAGATGAAGCAACAAAATCCAACAACAGCTTTCCAACGTAGATATAGCAGATAATAATTTTATTAAAGTTATCCTACACAAAATTCAATGATGAATATTTCAGACTTATCTAAACAAGTATATTGCAATCCTATACATTTTCAATATGAATATATTTTAAATTATAATCAGTTATAATCATTAATCTTGTGAAATACCGTCGAAAATAAAATAGAAAATCACTTCCAAAGATTAAACCTATGGATAAACCCACAACGAATGCAAATCTGTCCATTGAAAACAGAGAAAATGTATGCATACATCAATGTTAATATGATAAATAAAATAACAAAAGTAACAGCCAGCCACAGTAATGGAAAAGAAGAGTTGATAGTTCTTGAAAACCTCTCGTATGAAAATACCAAAACCAAAACGATGAAAAAGAAACATACCTAATATAATTTCTTTCAGTTCTTAGTGAAATCAATAACAAAAAATCACGAATGATAGAAAAAGGAAAAAGAGAAAAAATATATACAAAGAAGAATTAATTCAGATGATGAAATGCTTACTACAAAGGAAAGTCGCCAAATCACAAAATCCGATTATGTCGAAGTGACAATAATTATCGTAACAAAAGCAGCTAAACTTCAACTCAAAACAATTTACTGAAAACACAGTTGAAATGAAAACATAGATGAATGATAAGTAGAACTTGTATTATTATGGACAGTGGATTGATCACCATGGATATGACAATTCAATGGTACACGTGCAGTACTCGTGTCCTGGATGAAATTAAAATCCCGATCATTTACAAACATTGTAGAAAGTGAGGATTTGTGAAGAGGGAAAACATGATATGGTTGCAATTGATGAACTTTTAAATAAATATCTGCAATATGCCTTCAATAATTTTTAATAACTTATTGAACATCCAGGAGCAACAAATGAATGTCGCTCTGAACAAAACGGTATCTTATTTCCAAAGTCTCAATAAACAATAATCTTCCAAAATGTTACATTAATTCAACGTTCAAAGCAAATGATGATTGGTGAATATGAAAGAGGATTTATTCAAAGTAGATAATATAATTTTAATTAAGTCAGCTACTTCAATCCAATGAAGGCGTAGAGAGTAACGCTTCAAGAGTAGTCTCATCGATTTGTGGAACATTTAGAAGCAATGTTAGTAATTGAACTGGCTCCATTAATAATTTCTTCAATTTAAATTTGTTAATACAATCTTAATTTATTTACAAATATCTAGTGATAGGTAGACATCATTTTGGGGTGAGCTCGTATTCTAATCTAATTTAAAGCAGACCTTCCGAGATATAATTCAATTAAATAGGTTACAATCTGGTGTTAGTTCTTATATATGTACGGTATCTACTGCATAGAATAGATCTCCGTTGTTTTTAATGATTCCAGTGGATTGATCAATGGAAGACGTTACTAGTGAAATCTACTTGCAAGTCACTGGGTAATCCAATGACATATGTGCCCTTAATGAAATTCTCAACAATTTAACGTGAGAAAATATGAAAGGCAGTGTGCATTGAATTTCAAGAACAGTCAATTCAAAATGCTTACGCACTGTTTCCTTCTACCCTGTTGCAAGTTCGGGTCGATCAATGGCAATGGGAAATGATATTTTTCCGTACACCAGTGTATACCAGGCAGTGAAATTATAGCAATTAAAATAATATTACGAGGTGGACCTCTCAATCATTTGGCCAATCTAAGGCATATGAACATATTATATGACAAGTTTCATTATACTGATATTAATGAATACACTCATTAAATAAATAATTCTAAAACTGGCTTTATCAGCGCCAGGGATCTTTACTTGACAAAGGACGTCTAATATTGTAAATGTTCCTTTCTCAGGTATATCAAATCTGTATCCATACTCCTAATTTATGTCACCAAAAAATAAATATGTGATTTCTAATTACAAATGGAATCAAAATTCAATCAGTTATTTAGTAAAGGGATACAGGTTCCTGGCATCGACGGAATTGAATTAGTTTTCGGTAGATATTTACTACTTTTTAAAAACATTTTCTTAATAAGACCCGTTATTGCATTGGTTTATTTCTCAATGTTTCATGAATAATAAATAAGTTGCTATGTCGCACAATGTGCAACCACACTCATACACACACAGACACATATATATATATAAACACATACAAGTATTCATATATATATGTGTGTGTGTGTGTGTGTGTGTGTGTGTTCATTAGAACTGAGTCGATATTGTGATCAGGCCGTTACATGTCTTATGAAGCGCTGGAAAATATCTTTGACACTAAAGTATAAATGCTGAAGTTAATGAATTTGTGCGTTTTTTGACTGGTTAAAATTGTCTTTCCAAGATTTAACTTCAATATTTAAAAACATGGCCTCCCATCATGTCACTTGTTATTTTCTGAGCATGTACAGCAATGAAATGAATATATATATATATATATATATAATCAAGGTTTAGCAAATAAGAAAAAGTTTCAAAATAAATCTAGTTACCTTTACCGAATCGGCTTCGAGTCTCAAAAATAAATGGACAAACCAATTATATATATATATATATATATATATATATATATATATATATATATATGTATATAACAAATTATATATATATATATATATATATATATATATATATATACATATATATATATATATAATTGATTATATATATATATATATATATATATATATATATATATATATATATATATATATATATAATTGATTTGATATATATATAATTGATTTGATATATATATATATATATATATATATAGAAGTTTAATAGTGTGATCGCAGACATGGTAAGAGTGATGAAGAAGGCATCCCGCATGAGCGACCCAACTGAAATGGAAAGACACATCCAACACTTCATCAATCGCATGCTGTTCTCTGACTACGGTCAAAGAGACAGAATCAGAGTATACAAAGGATCCACGGAGAAATATAAGACCCTCATAGAAATGGACTTGAAAGGAATTTGCCCATTGTACAGGAGAAAATCATAGAATACCATAAATAGGACTAAACATAAGATAGGGAAATCCACTTCATGGTACGACAACCAGAGATACCAGAGTGTCATGTTTGTGGATGCTACCCTTGGATTGAAATTAACTAAGCAATGTAGAAAGGCCCTAAAAAAGATCCATCTAAACATTAAATTGGTAGAAAAGCCAGGAACTACCATAAAATCCCTGATCAGCAAGACATACCCCTTTAACAAAACCAACTATACGAATAAGAAATGTGTTATATGTAGAATAAACTCCAAGATAAATTGTATAGTTAGTAATGTAGTCTATAGCATAAGATGTACATGACAACGACATACATAGGTGAGAGAGCTCGAAGCATAGGAGAAATAATAGACCCAACACTGGGGAAGTAAAAGGACAAAAACGGTCCAGTACTATATGAAAAGACCAAACAAAGACATGACGGTAATATAGACAACATAGAAATTAAAATAATATTTAAGCATAGAAATGACTCAACTCGTAGGTAAATCAGAGAAGCAACTGACATAGAACTAAGAAGACCGAAGTTGAACAGAAAGAACGAATGGAATAACAACAACCATACCCAAACAAACAATACTGACCTAAAGGAAATATAAATATATATATACTCTTTTACTCTTTTACCTGTTTCAGCCATCCGGCTGAGGCCATGCTAGGGCACCGCCCTTGACATATATATATATATTTATTAAAATAACAGATTAAAGTTTAAGCAAAGAATCGCTGCTTTCACCCTTAACGGGATCTTCTGAAACTAACAAAATCACGAGCCCTCTTTGGATTTTAGTCTTCAATTTTATTATTTTAATAAATATTCGCTCTACGGTTCTTATATATTTGATATATATTTTCCTTATCGAGCGCTCTTTGGATTTTAGTCTTCAATTTTATTATTTTAATAAATATTCGCTCTACGGTTCTTATATATTTCATATATATTTTCCTTATCGAGCCCTCTTTGGATTTTAGTCTTCAATTTTATTATTTTAATAAATATTCGCTCTAGGGTTCTTATATATTTGATATATATTTTCCTTATCGAGCCCTCTTTGGATTTTAGTCTTCAATTTTATTATTTTAATAAATATTCGCTCTACGGTTCTTATATATTTGATATATATTTTCCTTATCGAGCCCTCTTTGGATTTTAGTCTTCAATTTTATTATTTTAATAAATATTCGCTCTACGGTTCTTATATATTTGATATATAGTTTCCTTATCGAGCCCTCTTTGGATTTTAGTCTTCAATTTTATTATTTTAATAAATAATCGCTCTACGGTTCTTATATATTTGATATATATTTTCCTTATCGAGCCCTCTTTGGATTTTAGTCTTCAATTTTATTATTTTAATAAATATTCGCTCTACGGTTCTTATATATTTGATATATAGTTTCCTTATCGAGCCCTCTTTGGATTTTAGTCTTCAATTTTATTATTTTAATAAATAATCGCTCTACGGTTCTTATATATTTGATATATATTTTCCTTATCGAGCCCTCTTTGGATTTTAGTCTTCAATTTTATTATTACTATATATATATATATATATATATATATATATATATATATACCAGTACAATAACAACAAGCACATATAAACACGCACTAGTGAACAAAGATAGAATACGAAAACGAAAATTCATACACTCAAACGTGAACATTAAACACACACGTAAACGCATGCACAGCAACAGAGAGAAGAAGAAATAAATAAATGAATCAAATAGAAATGGCGTAGGATTTATAATACAAAGACAGGAAACATAATAGTAACACTGAGGATGTCACATATATATACATATATATATACATAGAATGTTTAAGTATCGAGCAAGAGAAAAAAGGAAAGATAGGCGATACACATATTTAGTTGCCAATAGGTTGTGCAAATGTGCTCAATACTTGTGCCTACAGGGTTAAACATTAGAAGCGTTAATATTTAGTGGGCGAGGAAAAAATGAGCAGCGCGATTATAAAAGAAATGAATACAAGGATTATAAACCGTTAAAACATGTTTATATAACAATGCACCTACGTACATTTCGCCCAGAATGGGCTTATCAAGGGCATGGAAAACAAAAAAAATCATCAATACGCGACCCAGGAGGGGTTTTATTTTTAAATTCACATCAGATTTCATTCTTCGCTTAAGTGGACGTGCTGTTATTACTGCAGAGCAGGGGGAGTAACTCCGGTCGGTGCTCGAACAATCTTGTCCCACTTGGTTTATTTACCCATTCACATGAAGGTGGTTTGCGTTATTATTTTATGGTGCTGTTTCACTAATGCCAGTTCGAGCCGGGTCTGGGATGCACATTTATTATTTTGGGGGTGTTTCTTTACTAATGCCTGTTCGAGCAGGGTCTTGGATGTACATTTATTTCACAGATGTTTGTTTACACCGCCTGTCCACCGTAGTGTTATGGTTAGGGCAGGGGGACTCAGTTTATAGTTTTCATGCCACAATCGCTTCCCCGGCGAATTACGACGCTTGCACTCGGTGCTTATAGTTTATGACTGATTCGGCTCTGCTGTTTATGAGCTCGTTGGGGTGTTCTTATGATGTAGTAAAGCTCCATGAGGCAAAGCTGGCATTTTCTCATGAAGTTGTAGGGTGCAGCCCTACCGAGAATATCCCAGTGTGTGGAGAAGCTGATGATGGCGTCTTTTAATGTGGTGACGTAATTGGCAAGTGCCGTGGAGTGCCTTAGTTTTTTGTTTCTGAAAGAGTGGAGATGTCTTCTAAATCTTGTTTTGAACTGGCCAGAGGTTATATAGTGTTTAACTCCATTATGGATAGTTACGGTGCACCTATAAGTAACCTTATCAGTCAGGCAGTTTCCCCCGAGGGGGCAGCCTCCCCAGTCACGACAGTTGCATTTTCTGTCACGGTCGCTCCTAGTTCCTGAAGTAAAGCTATTACTATTGCTTCCTATGTTGTTATCTATGTCTCTATCTCGGTCATTGGTACTGTTATATCTCAAGGCGTGCGGTGTTGTACCATTATCCCTCCGCACGCCGCAGCCCGTTCTGTTGCCGGTGGTTGACCCGTGCGGATCACCAGTGTATTCCCCAGTCTCGCCTTGGTTACGACGGTTTCTCTTGCGGGGGCTGCCACCAACACTATAGGGTGCTGTTAGGGAGATGTTAAGGTTATTAGTGTTGTTGTCGGGTCTAAATGTATCTGTGCTAAGGTGTCGTGTTTTGGTGATCTTATTGTGATTAGTTGCTCCTATGACGTCTGCTAGATTGGGGGTGGTAGAGAAGGATATTTTGATAATGTTCGTATTAAGTATGTTCCTGTATTTATGACTGGGTGGGAAATTCTTCTCTAAAGCTTCGAAGAATATCCTTGGTAGGTGGAACCATAGGACATTACGGTGGAGTTTCCGCTTTAACGTGGGTTTGGTGCAGGTTGTGCTTCCTAGTTGGCTGTACATTCGGTTGTTACTGTGCTGTAGCCATAATTAGTTCTACTTTTGGCACAAGGCCGGCAATTATCTCAGTGCATTACTGGTACTTTATTTGATCGACCTCCTAAGGATGAAAGGGTAAGTTAACCTCGACGGGATTTGAACTCAGATCGTAGAGGGACGTAACTATTGTTGAAAGCATGGCGTCCGACGCTCTACCGATACTGTCAATCCAATATATATATATATATATATATATATATATATATATATATATATATATATATGAAAATAGAGAAATTAATGTGAGCAAGAAGCCACCAGTAATTCATAGATATAAGTGACTATTACGTGAGAAAGGAAAATATTTAACGTAAGATATGGGAAAATAATTCAATCTCAATTCAAAAAATGTCAAGACAGACATTTTATCCACAGATTTTGTGTAATCCAGGGAAAAACCAATAGAGTCTTAACTCAGAATAAAATTCAGGGTAAATATTTATCCTTCAATTTGGAATAATCTACAAATGCTCTATATAGTCTTAAAAAGACTATTTCACGAAACTTTTCATATATATAACTGTTCATATATATATATATATATATATATATATATATATATATATATATATATATATATATATATATTATGGCTTTTACTAGTGTATCACCCTTAATAAGTACAGCTCACTGTTCACCTGCCAAACTGTCAGAGCTAGTGAAAATATATGCTATTTTCAAAAATACACAGTGATTGATCGGCCTGAATTGCATATTAGCCGACTGGCTGATCAGTCAGATCTGCATATTAGCAGATCCACTGATCAGCCAGATATACATATCAGCCGGCCATTTATCGCTCGAATACAGGAAACTGGCTGGTCAGCCTGCTGATATGCAAATCTGGCTGATCAGTAGATCTGCTAATATGCAGATCTGACTTATCAGCCAGTCTGCTAATATGTGAATCATGCCGATCAGTCACTGTGTACTTTTGAAAATAGCATATATTTTCACTAGCTCTGACAGTTTGGCAGGTGAACTGATGAAGGGTGATACTAAGAAACATTAGCGTCTGCAGTTCTGTTCGCATGCCAACATGAGAGCAAGAATGAAGTGTTCATTGTCCTGACATGGCTATAAAATTGAGGCTTGTTTGCAAAATTGCAAACGAATCAAATGTTATTATTAAGAGTTCAAATCCCGCCGAGGTTAACTTTGCATTTCATCCTTACAGGGTCGATAAAATAAAGTACCATTAATGTACTGGTTAATTGTTGGCCTTGTGCCAAAAGTAGAAACAATTAGTAATATTAAAAAAACTCAGATTATATTTATTAAATATATATATATACAGAGAGAGAGAGAGAGAATTCCCAAAACTAATCAGATCAGAGCAAACAACACGGACGCTCGATCTCAAAATTATTTTTGAAAACCATTTAGAAATGCGCAACCGGTAAAAACTTAAAAACTTAAAACCACAACTGAATACTAACCCATACAATTACTAATACTCTTTTATTCCTAATTAAACTATTTTTCAACGGTGAACAATTTGTCACCATTTTCTATTCCGTTTAGCAATACATAATAACTTGTGTGTTACACCTCTATTCTTTTAACTATATATATATATATATATATATATATATATGGGATAACGAGTTACCTTTATGGGCAATCCGGTTAGAGGTTGTGAGTATTGCTTTATTCGACTCAACAAGATGCTTCGATAGTTATGCAGCGAGTTCACGGTAATTTCTATGCAGGTTGTACTTGGATTAATAATAGTTAAAGAATGAAGAGTAACATGGCTGTACAATAAGGGCTTTATTTAAAGTACTGACAATTGTTTCATTGATCAGGTGAGTCCAGGGTTCGCTAATCGCTTGAGGTTGCGTTATTCGATCTCCAATACATTAGTTACCTCAGGTCAACACATCAGAGTACATAGATATGAAAGTAATTCACTCGAAGTAAGGATTACATAGAGAAATAGCGTATAATCAAAGCAATAACAGCAATAATAAAATAGCGTGTAATCAAAACAATAACAACAATAATTGTTTCTACTTTAGGCACAAGGCCAGCAAATACCCAGTGCATTACTGGTACTTTATTTTATCGACCCCGTAAGGATGAAAGGCAAATCAACCTCGGCGGGATTTGAACTCAGATCGTAAAGGGACGTAACTATGCTGGAAACATCAATAATAAAACATGCATGGTAAATATGTAGAGAAGTTACAGATGTAAAAAGTAAAAAGTAAAATATAAGATAGGGTACATTAAAAAATAAGAAAATGAGACAAAGGAAAATATAAAGAAATAAATAAGTGAGAGCGTGTAAGTATATAGTAGTAGTTTTTTTACTAAGTGCTCTACTAATGATTCGCTGGTGAGTTTAGTGCTAACATGAGAAACCAGATTCGAGATGTACATATATACGTGTAGAGGGTCCGATAAAGGAAAAGACAGTAAGTTAGAGATTAATTGGCGGATGCATGTATGATATTTATGGGCTAGGGATGACGTGACATTTGATAAACGCTTGTTGTAAATGTTTCGCTGATTGTTCTATCTTAATGGGGTTGATGTTTTTTCAGAGAGAGAGGGTGCAAGAAATGTTCAGAGATTTATGATCCAATGACTAGTTGGCCGTTTGATAGCTAATAGCAGTGTGATGGTGTGATTTTCTATATGTTAAAATGTAGGTGGTTCAGTACTAATTTTGAGATTGCTGGTTCAAATCATGGTGGTTTGAGGTTTGTGAATCTAGTAGCTATTTTATGCCTACAGAAAATAGATCTTTCTATTTTGTTGTTAAGAAGCATCCCATCGTACCTTAAGATATGTAGTAGTTCTAAATGACAAAGCCCGCACTGGGATATACCGTTGCTGTAGGCTTTTGCTATCGATAATTTTGACCAGCTAATTTTATATTCTAGGTGTTTCTCCTTAAGCTGCCAAATTTTATTGGCGAGCGTCGTAGAGTTCTCGAGTGCACGGTTCTTCATAGAGTGCCTGTGGACGTAACACCTTTTCTTGAACTCTCCAGCCGTGAAACCTATGTAGTGCCAAGTAGAATTTCTTGAATTCGCAGTACACAGGTATACCATACTCGAATCCAGGCATCTATTCCGTATGGGCTCTTATCCGGTAAGTGGAAATTACAATTTGAGGTTTTACTTCGTCCAGGTTCATCGTTGCGGTTTTGTAAGTTGTTGTGGGTGGGTTGTAATTTAGGCATATTAATGTTGTGTTGTGATGTGTTCTGATGCGTTTGTGGTTGTGATGTTGTTATGTTTTTGTGTTTTGTATTTTCAGCTATGGTGCGTGTTGGTAGGTTATTTTCTTTAGATATATTTTTGTGGTTGATCTTAGGTATGTGCGATTCTATGTAGGCTGCAGTAGAGTAGAAATGTTTTATTGTTTTTCTATTGAAGATTTTATGGTATTTGTGTAGTGTAGGGAAGTGCTTATCTATTAGTTTAAAGAATGTAGAAGGTAGTTTAGTTTTTATAGAGGAGTTGAATATTGGATTAAACCATAGGTATTTTCTATCTCTGGATCTTCCATAGTTTTTGGGGGTCCTTGTATTAGTGTTATGTTCTGTTATTTTTGGTGCTCGTTGTCTAATTCTATGCTTAGTCCTATGCTTGTTATTTCTATATGAGCGGGTAGTGTTTTTGTCGTTAGGTTTGTTGTTGTCTCTATCTAGTATGTATTCCAGGTTCTCCTTATGTCCAACCTTATGTAAAGCTATGTTATAATAGTTTGCGTGTTCGTTAAACATTTCTAGGTTCGAAGATAGGCGGGATATTCTGAGGGATATACTATGTGCTATGGAGTTAATTATGGATCGGGAGTGGTTTGAGTTATAACTAATGTAGGCTAGAGTTTCGTTATTCTTATGGAAGGGCTCTATTAATTCTGTGTTTAGGTTGAGAGTTACATCTAAGATATTTGCTTTTTTATAGTTAAGTTCGAAAGTGATACCGAGGCCATGGTCTGATTATTTAGGTTTTTGGCTAGAAGGAGTGTATCCTCTCTGTAAATCCTCATTGTAGGTTATTGAATTCCTTATGTAAGTTGTGCGCTATTCATATTCCCACCAAGTCCGTTACTTGCGCTGAGTCGTTAGACCCCATTGTGATATTGAGGCTATTCTGTCTGTTTTTTCGTTCCCAGTAACTATTTTCGAATATAATGATAGTCCTTCTAGCAGCTAGTATTATTTTAATTTCATCCGAGCTAAGGTCCGAATTGTTCTGGGCAAAGGTTAGCGCTTTACCCAGGGTGACTGGGGATATGGATGAGTAGTAGTCATTAATGTCGAATTGTACGCAGTTAGATATTTCTCTACTGTTTATTTTGCTGAACCAGTCCATTGCTTCGTTAGTGTTACCCCATAGCTTAATAACTAGTTTGTCCTTAATGTGTGCGATTACTCTATCTACTATGTAATTGCTAATTCTACCGATATCCGACTTAGATGGGCATATTAATCTAATTGTGGTGTCTATTTCGAAATTATTTTTGTGATCCTTTAGGGTAAATGTGGGGTTACAAGGGGTTAGAGGCTCGGTTCTATCAGATATTTTCAGTTTTTTACTATGTTAAATCCTTCCTTATTAATGTTAGTGAGTGCAGATTCTGTTGTTGTTTATTTTGTATTTTTTGTGCAATTCCCGGCGTATAAAATTATTGTATGTATTGACGCTCATGGTGTATACGTTTGATGTTGTGTCTGCCTTTACTATACTATCGTTGGTGTTGCGTAGTTCTTTTAGTAGTGCATCGATGTCGTTTTGCTGATTTCTTTCACCCTCTCTCCCTGAAACAACATCAACCCCATTAAGATAGAACAATCAGCAAAACATTTACAACAAGCGTTTATCAAATGTCCCGTCATGCCTAGTCCATAAATATCATACATGTATCCGCCAATTAATCTCTAATTTATTGTATTTTCTTTTATCGGACCTTCTACACGTATCTATGTACATCTCGAATCTGGTTTCTCGTGTTAGCACTAAACTCACCAGCGAATCCTTAGAAGAACACTTACTCAAAAACTACTACTATATACTTACACGCTCTCATTTATTTATTTCTTTATATTTTCCTTTGTCTCATTTTCTTATTTTTTAATGTAGCCTATCTTATATTTTACTTTTTACCTTTTACATCTGTAACTTTTTTAACTATTTACCATTACCAGTAATGCACTGGGTAATTGCTGGCCTTGTGCCTAAAGTAGAAACAATTATTGATGTTATTGTTTTGATTATACGCTATGTTATTATTGCTGTTATTGTTTTGATTATACGCTATTTCTCTATATAAGTCTTGCTTCGAGTGAATTACTTTCATATCTACGTACTCTGATGGGTTGACCTGAGGTAAATAATGTATTGGAGATCGAATGACGCAACCTCAAGCGATTAGCGAACTCTAGACTCACCTGATCAATGAAACAATTGTCACTACTTTAAATAAAGCCCTTATTGTACAGCCAACGATGTTACTCTTCATTCTTTAACTATATACACTCATATATGAAAACACAACCTGTGACAACCCCCCTCTTATTTGAAGAACTATTGTAACGCGAACTGGCGCGAAATTTATTATAATTATTGACCAACCAATCAAATTAGTTCTCGAAAAACCTGGCATTTTGAGCCACTTTTTCCATATATATAAAACAAGTAACATTCAGAGACCAACCAGATGTGAGAAAAACCACAGACCCTCTATTTCAACTCTACTTTTGAAAAGCAGAAGAACTGCGAAACCGGTAAAGGAACCACATAAATATATATATTTAAAAAAAAAATAAGACTCCAGTTGCATTTTTGATTTCATCTTTTTTTCTATATATATATGTATTCTCTTCGAATAGCTTTGTAATCTGTAAACCGATATATCTGTAATCTGTAAACCACCGATATATATATATATATATATATATATATATATATATATAACAGATATATCGGTTTACATATTACAAAGCTATTCGAAGAGAATACATATCTTTGTTATGCTGTGAAATATTTCACCAGTAAAAGCCATCAAATCCTTATTAGCTCTACAGCGAATCTCTTTTTAATACGACCAATATCACACTTGAACGAAACATTCTCTTGTTAATTACTATTCTGGACATGTAACGTTTTCGACAAAATAAAGAAGTCTTGTGTGCAATGTTAGAATAAAAGGAAATGGAAACGGAATTTCAGCGAAGAACATTTCCATTTTAAATAATTTCAAAAAGTGCTTCATGTTCTATTAGAGATGGGAAAAAATAGTCGCATTATAGAAATTTCCCTGAACAGGAATTTCAAAAATAATTTCAACGCAAACGTTGACACTGGCCTAAAACGATTATTTTGTTTCATTTACATTATTTTTCTTGTCTCTTTCAACATCAAAGTTAATACTACCTCAATGATCAATTATTTGTAATGC
Organism: Eledone cirrhosa; assembly: GCA_964016885.1. NCBI lineage: Eukaryota > Metazoa > Mollusca > Cephalopoda > Octopoda > Eledonidae > Eledone > Eledone cirrhosa. The sequence goes on from OZ024743.1 coordinate 42,392,007, forward strand.
AATTTCAATAGGAAAATATTGAAGTACCTGCCTTCATCAATTTAACACATTGGTTTCACTTTCAATACGAACCATGTCAATTGATACATTTCATTCAATATTTCTTTGATATTTCATTATTTTTTTCTTTGCGTTTTACCCTTAAATTTGGATCGTATAAAATTATTCACCGTTATATTGGTGGCTTCTGTTAAAAGGAAACACACACATACACACGCGCACACGCGCACACGCACTGAAACACAAATCTATTAACATTTCATACGGCAAAAAGCAACGTTCTTGCCTGAATTGAAAATTACCGTTCATTTCGTAATGCTATCTCAATAGATAATATAATATGCTGTACTTCGTTCATTGATTTTAACCATATTTTGAATTCAATTTGAAAAGTGGTAAATAAATATGCAGCGAATAATCACCATTTCGTCGAAACAATTATCTAGACAAATAATCAATTTCTTAACGTAATTGAAATAATTAGTTAAACAATATTTAGTATTATTAATTTAACTGGCTCTGTCTTCATCGAATATTTCAAGAAAGTTCCTTCAATGTACAGAATGTATGAGACATATATTTCTCTTAATGTTGGTATCATTCAATTTCCCCTAACGCAATTGTTATTATAGATTAATTATAGCGAATAGTTTAATAGAATTTTACAAATGTTGGATGTAAATGAAATGGAATGTTCGAAGTTAATTATCAGAATATATGAAACCAATTATTCTAATTTATATATCTCGCGTACATACCATACATTTAGAAAGATATGTCGCGGCAACAATTTTCAAATAAACATTGATTATTTTATGATTTGATCATAGTGCAATGGTTAAAATATTTGTGATATATCACCAATATACTATTATTTTAATGTTTTCCTACTAATTCTATATAACGTTTGATACATCATATTACATACATTCACTGGGCTTGTAGATATCAGCATCACAAATGCAGGGCAAATCCTTTTGCGGTATTTAGGCCAGTATTATTTAGTAGAACTAACTTTGTAATAAGATACAGCAGTATACCATTGGATTTAATTTAACCGTTTTGACTGTTGCTAAATAATGTTGATATCATTATCAATAAGTAATGGGAAAATAATTACAATATAACCATAACATTTTGTTTAACGACGATGCACCTCATAAGGCACGTATTCAAAACGGATAAAATACGTTATTCAACCAATGAATTGTATCCCACATATTAATTGAGCTCTGTATCTGCAATGAGTTCGAATGCTGAACCAGTACACGATGTTCCTTAAATTTCATAGGAAATCATTTATGTAGCATGACGTCTAATGATCAGTAGAATCTGACGTTGTACCATAACCTTTTTCGTGGAGTCGGATTGGTGATGTCATATATTATTAATTGAAGTTATATATTAGCAATTTTAAATTTGGCACCGACCATCACTCCCCTACTCTCAGCCCACCCTATTTCATCCAGAGAGAAGGAGATAGAATGAAAGAGAGACAGAACGAAAGCGTGAGAGTAAGAAGATAATTGAAATGTGAATGAATTTTCTGCTTACACTTTTCATGAATATAATACGCTCATAACAATCAATTCAATATTATAAAGGTAGATACACTCCTCTCCCATGAATGCGTTTGATTCCCCACCGAGGAATTATACCTGTCACATGTTGATACGTTAATTGTTTAAACGAGTAAAGGACTAAATCGAAATCCTCTACGATGGTTCAGATAACGCCGTTAATTTGCCTGATCTAAAATGACCCACTAACTATATTTAATACGATATATGCGTATCATCGTTTGTTTAATCTCAAGAAAATCTAAGATTAATATTTTCTGAAAGCAAAGAAAAGTATACAAATACCTAAGGGCCAAGGTATGTCGGGGACCATTAACTTCTGCTGGATTCATAGGTTCACCGTCACAATGTATCGTATGTCATGGACATTTCTTTTTAAACTTCTTTGAAACAATCGATTGTTCGAGCTAAAAAAAAAGAGCAATGAAACAAAATTCCAAAAGGGAAATAGTGAGAGGATCGACCACAGTACCAGATTGGTACATGATGTCTCGATCTGAAAATAATCAGAATTAAAGTTAGACGCTATTAGATGTGATCGAGTGTAAATAGCTGGAACAAATATATTACATATTCTAACCGATATTCTGACGACTCCACCATTGTAATGCTCCGAATATAAGTAGTAATTACCAAGTTGATCAGATATTCCGAATATATTGAAATCATAATTTTTAAAAAGTATTATCATTTATAAAGGTAAAAAGAAAAAGAAAATCCTAATCAATAATGGAGTTATTTATATTATTTAGATTGATGCATGTAAATCACTTCTAAGATGCTAACTGTCAATATGACTTAAAATGAATAAATATGTTTTTACTGTTTTCAAGAGAATATTCAGAATAAATCCATTATGTATTGCGTATGTGTGCTGTTGTTGTTTTCATTTTGCTTTCATAATATTTTCGCTATAATTCTATTAAATTGAAAAGAAATATTTGTTTTAAGAATGAATTGAACTATATGCATAAATATTTAGCTATTTCAAGCAGCTAGAATGTACATGAATAATTATAGATTCTAAATGCATATACACACCTAGGCATTAACAATAACAATTCTCTAAGCAGGTACAGAGGAAAGTGTGAATGTGTGATATCAGCTAGATGTATTAATATTATTAAGACGTATGGCATTGAAATATAAGCCAACTGATATAAGCTAAGAAATATTATTTTTTACCATCCAATTGTAACTTTAAATCTGAGTGAACACATTAAATGAAGTAAAAACTAGATTGCAATTATGTACTTTGCTTTCGATTCTCCTGCTAGGCACAATCAGAAACTCTGTTATACCGTAGTATCTGGTCACTCGGAATTTTGTGAAACATCTAATTACTGTGCTTGTGTGGTAAGAGTAACACAATACCCGTTTTAAAACCAGCATCGATGAATTTATTGGCTCTTATGCTTTTTGAGTAAAACGTCTTTCTGAAGAACGTAATTGGAATTGCCCTTATATTTGTAATGCAGCCTTTAGAAAACTGACATTTGGGATGACATATATTGAGAGACATACTGGTAGCCAGTTGTACTGCTCACAGAAAGATATGCAGTTTTATGTTTCCCCATAAACCTTTTGGGTTACAGAGAACTACGACTATACGCAGGATGATATATCTAAGGTCTGCACCGGTGGGAAGCATTCAATGTTTCGATGAAATAAACTTAAAGCTCGTGGATTAACATGCAAGTGGCCGAATATTCCGTGTGTATAATGTACTCAAGTAGCCAGCGGATTCAAGATATTTCAATATCTTTCAAGGCATATAACCTTCGAATTAAGATAAAATACCACCTCATAATTTTCCATATATTTTCTAATTTCATTCGCAGGCTCTGGGCGAATTCATGCTTATGTTCAAAAACATAACACGATTCAATGGAATGAAACCGAGATCCCATGATTAACGAGCGGAATAATCCAAAAGTGGGCTACATCTGCTACTAATATGTTTGTATGTAGGCGTTCAACCGATACGCACACATTTAAAGCAGGCATTGGGAAAAGCCATCGCCACATACCACATATCAACGCCGGTCCTTTGAATTTCAATTAAGTCTTATGATAGACATAAAAAGTCTACTGAATTTCCCTCACTAGCTGTGAAATTGCACCCGAGTCCTAACGATTGTGAAGCAAACTTATAAACCATCGGTCCATACTGATACCAATTTCCTTTCAAGTTCTGATGTTCGGGTTTCTGAAATAAATATTTCGGAATATTAATACTGCAGATAATACGGCGGACGAAATGCCTCGCTGTATTTATTCGGGTACATTCACTCCTGAGTTAAAAATCCCATATTTAACGATTTTTCTTTTACCTTTCCAGGAAAAAGGGTGATAAATATAACTATCAGTCTAGTATTATAGACAATTTGGTTCCTTTTCGTATTGGAAATGATAATGTACATTATTTGTTCCGGTTCTTTCAGTTTTAATTACACCCGTCTGCCACACACTCGGTTAGAAACATTATATCTAAACTAAGATAGTATACTGAAATACCTCTGGAATAATTTACATATTTTAGATCACACTAGCAAAAGAATTTGTAACAAATAATGTAATAATGAAACGTTATTAATCCAATGTAAAGGGCGGAGATTATGCGACATTATAGCCTTAAGGCGGTGGATTGGCAGTATCGGTAGAGGGTCAGTCGCCATGCTTTTCAGCAAAGAGTTAGGGCCCTTTATGATCTGAGATCAAATCCGCCAAGGTTAACTTTGCCTTTCATCCTTACGGGGTCGATAAAAAAAAGTAGCAGTAATACACTGGGATAATTACTGGCCTTGTGCCAAAAGTAGAAACAAGTAAAGCCAATCCGAGAATGTATTAAACAGGGTGATGGTAGAATTTGAACTCAGAAAGTAAATAGTCATAAGAAATATACCTAATGTTTTCAAAATTCCGTTCATCTAACATATCTAGACAAAACTAACTTCGGTGGTACTGGACCTCGGAGCACATGCATCTGGAATAAAACAGCAATATATTTCGTCTGACTCTTTAGTATATCTAATAATTTACCAAAATATCTTTAAGCCAGGTATGACATTGCGGTATATTTCAACACAAATTCCCTATCGTACAAATACACGCACACCCTCATACGTAAGTAGACACGCATACACACACAATCATAAACCCACGTAATGTATATCTGATCAGAACAAATCCCTTGTCATCTACCATCTTCACGACAAAATGACAGCTTCGGAATGTTAAATGTTCAATGAATGTCACCTAGCCTTCTATTGTTTGACACCTCTCTGACTTACCTCGTTGTAGGCAACGTCTGTAAAAAATGTATTGAGAATTTGTTTCTGGTTCTTTACAATTCCAGCCTGATACTTGACTGATATATTTTCATTAACGTTTGTGGGTTGATAAGATAAAATATCAGTGAAACATTTATGCTAATATAATCAATTTTCACTTTTTCACAAACTGCTGGGCTTGTTCTTAAATTAGAACTCATTATGCATGTATTACAATACTGGTAGCATTATCTGAACCATTGACCATAAGACTAGCAAGGTGGATACTATCTATCTATCTATTCGCAATATGCACCAAAGTCTCTATTGAGACAACGATTTTAAAATAAATCACTAAGAAAATAGATGATAAAAATTTCTGGAATATTCTACGACATTTATTATCGAAACAATTTAGCATGGATAAAAATAGGAAAATTGCAATAAGCAGAAAGTCAAGCGATATCCACGCTTTTCTTTAGCCATATGGAATTATATGTAAATATCAGTAGAACGAACATATGTATGCAGAATAATCAAACAGTCGTAAAATATACAGAATCCACATTCATTTGAACCGAATCAATCGATATTGGCATAATATCAGTAAGCTACTTTCTCATGGCTTTTGATTTCTATGTATCTTATATTTACATGTGAAATCTTCGCAATAGCAAATATGTATGCAAAATGTATGCAAAGTAAGGAGCTATGGAAACTCAATAAACCTGAGATATATCTTTCAATGCAAGATTGTTCCGATTCCTGGTACATCATTAATGGTAGGTTTTTACGATTGCGCAAATTTACATGTTTCGAAACGACTCACATCTCTAAAATAAGATACAGCATAGCAACCAGGGATGGTGGCGAGGAGGAACGGTAATTATTAGGGCATGACGGTGTTAATATAGGATCCATCGATAAAGTCGGTCACATATTACTGTGAGAGACAAGAGAAGAGAGAGAGAGAGACAGGGAGAGAGAGAGGTCAGCTAAGATATAAAACAATAGTGAATACACGTGAAATATGTGATTGTTAGACGCTGCATACAAATGATATTAAAGGAATAAAAGCATTATAATGCAAAGTCCCATTGTGAACTATTGCAAGATGTAGAAAAATATTATGAATATATTAGACTATATATACATTCCACACTATAATTTTGAATAGGTTAAACCATATGCTATACTATAATTATTTTTATCTTTATTCAATCTACAAGGTCTATACAACAGCCACATCTGTTTAGGGTTTATACTAAAATTAAGCCAGGCATTCGGAGATTTAAGGCTGTGCTAATGGAAAGCATTACACAATATAAAAAGCACCGAATAAATCATTACTCTCTTTCATTAATATTAACGAAAACATGTACACGAATATATATATATATATATATATATATATATATATATATATATATATATATATACATGACATGTAGATTAATATTAAATTATGGGTTCTTTTATCTACGTGTTTCGTAATATCGTAATACATGCGGGTTTTCTATTTTTCCCGTTTTAAGATATCTTTTGGAAAGGGTGTCATTTTACATTTCACCCCGATATTGTCTACAGTGGGAACGGTACGTTTGCAAATCTAGTAGCAGCGCATAATTGTGATTATATGTATTAACAGATAATATTTCCTGTCAGTATTACTACAATGGGAGGTTCTTCTTATATTACATATTAATGTATTATCTTTGGTTGACCGCCATGTCTGTATTTGGGTCGAGTACCGTGTGCCCCTGTGTAACGTCTGTATATAACGAAATCCAGAATGATACATATTATGTATAAGGTACATATTATGTATAATCATACATAGTATATCGTAATCAGTAAATGGAATTAACAAATATAACAATATAACTATATATATACATATATATATATATATATATATATATATATATATATATTATATTTATATATATATTTATATATATATATATATATATATATTTATATATATATATATATATATATATATATATATATATATATATCCAGGTCTGAACACAGTCGATTACATTTGGAGAAAGAGAGAGGGGGAGGGAGAGAACGAGAGAGAGAGAGGGGGGAATCACCCACAATAATAAACTGGTAATTTATACATCTACCGCGAAAAGATGAAAGGCGAAATTCAGATCAGTGAGGAGAGTCGGAGCAAATGGTACAAAGAACTGTTTCTGACTCCCAATTCGTCGCTTATGTAATACATTAAGTGAATATATTTATATTCTAATAGTTTTATGCTTCTATCCCCATAAGATTTTCTTGTTTACAAATTTGTATTTTATTGAATAATTTACTACATATTTACTTCCATTTTTATATTGAATTTACAGAAAATCGCTTCCATTGTTCTATGTGTAAGTATGAAGACATTCGTGCATAAGTCCCTTAATTTCCATGCAATATACTGTATTGGTACAAAGGCATGAAAATGAAAGCATTAACATTATGTGGTCTTGTCTACCTATCGTAACATATAGATTTATATGAGGCATTGAAATACTTATACCAGACATACAAATCATTTGCATTCCAATGTTCATTAATTCCCTCTCTCTCTCTCTCTCTCTCTCTCTCTTTCTCTTTCTGTATGTATATATATATATATATATATATGTGTGTGTGTATAATATTGCAACATTTACTCATAACTTTAAGACGTTATGTAGCTAGTCGTTGCTACTTATAGATGAAGCTACCTCTTTAATATAATTTACACGAGTATCTGAAGTGATTTATGGCAATTCAATATAACAATAAGACAAAAAATGTCCATATTTTAATTATTTTATACCAAAAAGAATGCATAAATAAAGACTTTAATATACTGAAATTGTAGCACATTTAGAAGCATTTATTTTATTAATGTCAGCCTATTGTTTGTTATATGTGGCAGCGAGTGGTGAAGTTCCCATCAAGTAAAGGTGGTCTATAAAACATAGAAACAGGCCAATAAACCAATACCTGAACTGGCGGCATAATGCCAGAAACTAAACTGTCTATCTGAAAATTACTAATACATCAATATAATATAGCGGTTCAAAGGTCATAACAAGAAATTGAAGTTGAATAAAACATCCATTCTACTTTGGAATTGATGTTTCAAACACTCAGACGCCTTTAATAGAATTAATGGTTTCTTTTGACTAAACTATACAGTTTAAGGTGTGTATTAGTATGAATCGAATCAACTCATATATTATACAACTGAGGCGGCGATTTGGCAGAATCATCCAAATTTCGATTAGAATGCCTTGGCGTATGTTTCCGGGTCTATGTGGTCTGATTTCAAATATGGCTGCTGTAAAGTTTTTCTTATATCACCTCGAAGTCAAAAGTAAAATAGTAGTCCAGTACAGGGGTAAGCCTTCTGTCACTTTCTTTCCCAGTCATTTTCATTCCTTCTTTCTTTATTTCACGCTTCAGGAAATGTGCTGCTGTTAAAACTGTTGAGCCCACTGGGTTTTAACATGATTAAGATATGTCGTAATTTACCTGGAAAACTCTACGACTACTTCAGCATCCATGGATGTTGCTCCTCGAGTGATAATAGGCCTCTTAGTAGTATTACAGTCTACGAAGTCTTTTAACTGTACAAATTACAGTTTCGTATCTCCAGTCTGCAAGTTCTCAACTCTTCATAAGATATACTCAGATTGCAAGTAAATTATACCTCACAACATCGGCCATATTACACCCAAATGTATCTTGATCTATTGGAAATTAATTTTGATAAATAAACGAATATTTAAGGAGAGATATTAAGTCGTTTGTGTAAAGGTTATCATTTAAATCAGAGAAATCTACGGAATACCTTTCTTGGCCTTATTATTTCAATGAGGTAAAGTGCCCATTGAAACTCAATCGAAATATGTATGATTCCTCTTATTATATACTGGCATTGTTCAGCCACTAATATGTACAGAGTTGTGTCTGTATGTCTTTTTTTTAGTGGGGAGGGGGCAAACTAAATTGCCAGTTCATGGTATATATCGGATATTCCCCGTATATGATGAACATAAAAATACAATGAATCAGTAATAAGCAATGCGGGTGTAGTGTACCACTAAATGTCAACAAGGGTAACACATTATCATTCACAATATATAGAATCATTAGAAGATCTAACTGATAAAATGACAAGTCACTCAATCATATTGGTGGCCTCCCCACAGCCCCGGCGGACACAATGGAGAAGGCGTTTCCTCGAGGGACGGCAAGGGAGACGCAGTGGAAAAGCCATTCCAGCTCGCGAGGCTCACACCTGCGGCTAGCCAGCTTAGCGCCTATAGTAGCGAGTAGGGAGGTAGCGCTAGGGCCAAGGTCACTAGAAGTCCCCACTTCCAATGGTACAACAGCAAACCTGTCGGAGAGCGACCGGTATTTGAAGAGTTTGGCCTCCTCATCCAGACGTGCAGCGGAACCTGGAATTAGTCATAGACTGCACCAGGTTGCGGCTGGAGAAAGTGTCGGTGCAAGTGGCATCCAGAAATAAAGAAACATGTAGTGTAAGTTGAGACGTAGAATCTAGATTTTGCATTGAATGTTTCTAAAGTTTAAATATTCGTTTCAAATGCTGGAATATGCAATATTTTAAGGGAATCCTGAAAGCTGCAACTGCTTGAAATCCGAGAGAAGCATATTTTCTACAACTCATATATAAATATACTTTTTGCGCACAGTGTTAAAAAATTATATGACTTAAAGTTCATTAAAACCCACATAATATATGATCAAAGATGGTCAATATATATTATGATCAACCTGATATATTTTTCTATTTAATAATTTCATCCTTACGGGGTCGATAAAATAAAGTACCAGTAATGCACTGGGTAATTTGCTGGCCTTGTGCCTAAAGTAGAAACAATTATTATTTTATAAAATATTAAGCATTTCATTCTCCATCAACATTAAATTTCACACACTATTTTTTAATATTTTACGTATGAACCGCTTGGGGGTATAGAAACAAAGAAGAGAATTGACAATTCCATACAGAACAAAACATTTAATAGCTTTCCGGTGCAAACTATGCTTCATTTAAGAACGAATTCTGAAAATGCTAGGTTGTATTCTGTTTTAGAATACGATCAATCATCAATGGGCTGTAAATGATCGTAATACCTCTACGTTACATGCTTAATTCCCGATAAACGCTTCAGAAATGTATGAAGAAAATGATAAACGTCTTTGTATTGTCGGTTATTGATGTGGAATGTTCATTCAATTTTATAACGGAGATAGAAGAATTGGCTATATAGGGAAAGGGCTTCTAATCGTTAGTAGCAATAAGAAAATGTCTAGTTTTCATTATTCAAAATTGTTCTAGATGATCTATAAATGTTCATTGAAGGGTAATAATGGGTATTGTTGCTTGTATGTGTTGTATCGTGGGAAATCAAATGTATTATGCACAAATAAAAAATACATTGTAAAAAATAGTGCATGTTTAGAAGGCAATTGATAAGCTGCATATTTTGAGGTGTATATGATGAGTGTAGCTCATATCAATAACGATATGGTGAAAAGAATGTCTCACAAGCTGAAGATCGATAGGTATGTGAAAGAAGCCTTTTTTTTTCATATGGGATTTTGGTAACTGTATCGGGGAAAAACATAAAGGGATAGCTGGTTCGGTTGCAATTATGTTTATACATGAATGCCGATGTATACATACGCACACGCACACATCCATATATATATATATATATATATATATATATATATATATATATATATATATATATATATATATATATATATATATATATATATATATATATATATATATATATATATAAGGATGCCTACGAAGATAGGATGCGATATGATTGGCAGAATCATTAGAACGTCTGAAAAAATGCTTTGAGCTGGCTTACGTTACGCGTCGCAATCCCACCACCATGGATAACATGTATTAGAAGATCAAAGAAGCTTCCTGTTCACATAAAATATACCTAACGATGTTTCTTATTGAGTACTAAAGAATCAATGTTCTTATAATCTATAATCACTGCAAAATATGCAATTAAAATTAAGTAAATAAAAATTATGAAATAATTGTTTCTACTTTCGGCACAGGCCAGCAATTATCTAGTAGATTACTGGTAATTTATTTTATAGAACTTGTAAGGATGAAAGGCAAAGTTAACCTCAGCGGGTTTTGAACTTAGTCCATAAAGGGACGTCCGACCCTCTACCGATACTGCCAATCCACCACCCTTAAAAAAAAATGAAATAATGGAATTTCGATTACGAATTATATTATTTATTAAACAATTGGTTAAAATATCAATAATAGACGATTTCGAACGAATGTCATATGCACAGGTCCAAGTATTTTAGAATAAAAATAGAACGTCAGCTCAACATTGGTTTCTGCTCAGTGGATGCAATCTGGTATGAACGTCAGCGCATTCTATCCCATTGAAGGTGATATTTAAACTGAGAAGGCCTGAAAACATACAGCAACATTTGTGAGCTCTGATCCATAAGCTCTGATCCAAGCAACTTGATCAGAGCTCACGTATGTTATCCAACTATTCCCTTTAGCATCTACTCTGAATCTCCAATCGGTTATTTTGGTCTGTAAAATGTCAAGCGATTCTTTCCTGGGTTATTTTAAACACATGCCCGCAATATCAGAGTTGTGATATCTCAATTTGGTGAAGTAGAGACTCTACCTCGAGTTATTTTCTGATATCTGAGACATGCACTCTGTCGAGTAACGTTACTCCATATACTATTCGAAGAAACCTCATTTCGAACATGAGTGTCTCTGTCTTCGCAGCACTGATGTTCATTCTTTCCACGGACTACTCAACAGCAAATATATCAAGTACTCGGAAATGGCCTTGTGACGAGTTAAGTAGTACCATGCCGTAGGATACTTCGGTCGACTAATGCTACATCTACCAGTCTTGATACAGCTACCGACCCGGCTGCGTCTGTCAATCCAGTCTGCGAAATTTATGAATAAGACTGGTGGCAGTAGGTTCCATTGCCAGAGTCTGACACCCAAATTGAATGGTTTTGCCTTAGCACAATTTATCCGAATACAAATACTAGGGTATTGGCATAAAGACATCGGAACATCCAGAAGCTGTCCATCGATTTCATACTCCAAAAGAACCACTGTCTTGTCAGTAGAAAGAGGTCATATGATTAATTTTTTAATCAAGAGCGAAAAAATAAAAGGATTCATTCATATCAGCGACATTTGGATTCAGCGAGCCAAGAATCGGAAGAAATTCCAGGTTATTTATTCTGATATTTCAACGATTTCGCCAATTCGACCGTCTATATAATAGAGATGTGCGACTAAAATGAATGAATGTCCACTATTTTAGACAAAGCAGGATTAATCAGAAATCTAAAGTGTTTAAAGCCAAAGATATGGCATACATGAAACTACTACATCCGTTACATTCTTATCCCTCATTTCATAATAAATAACAGCATTTACAATATGGTAAATCGATTTTAATATACTGTAAGAATTCTCAAACAATTTCAGGCTGTCTTTCAATTTGAATGTGTTGACTGAAACTAATTTACTGAGGCTGTCTTGTTGTCTGAAAGCAATATACTACAAAATTATTGAACCACTCAAAACATATATTGATAATCTATTTTTAATTAATATTCGTCTTTGACTTCTAGCTCTCTAACTCGGCTCAATATTGGCTATAAGTGCAATCGACAAAGATATAATTTTGTTAAAACATTCATCTTTTCTAAACATCGTGCTATATGAATGAAGTATATTAAATTAGACATATTCCGTTAGATAGGACCAAGCTACTATACGTTCTCTAAGTTTGTGTCGGCTATATGCTGTCTAGAGTTTAAAGGCATGCCATTACTAGAGATAGTTCGAAATTACTCTGTGATAAACTTGTTATTCAAAATAGAATATTTACATTTATATATTTCCCTTATACTCTATTGATAATATATGACGTTTACCTCAATATTTTACCACTCTCTACACATGTTTTCATACTCAATCACACAACACCGCCCATATGCCCATATAAATATGTGTAGGTATATGTGTGTATATATATATATATATATATATATATATATATATATATATATATATATATTGAAAAGTCTTAGAAGAGATACCTTGACGACTGTTTCATCATCTGGACAGAATCTCTAGATACTCTGGATGAGTTCTATATCTTCCTGAATAACCTACACCCGTCTCTCCATTTTACAAAGGAGATGAGTAGTACCAAAATGGTGATCAAAAACGACACCACCATTAACACGGATATATACTATAAACACACAGACACCCATCAATATCTGAATTTTAAGTCATGCCATCCAACTCATACGAAATGCAACATCCCATACTGCCTAGCCAGAAGAATTTGTACCATTGTAGAAGATACGATTACCAGGATCAAACACCTAACAGAACTTAGGGATTGTTTGCTCAAACAAAAATGCCCATCTCTACTTACAGAAAATGGAATACAGCGGGCTATAAAAATACCTATACAAAAACTTAGGACAACCCAAGGAAGAAGAACCAAGAACTAGTCATACCATTTATAAAGACACACAACCCATGTCACCAGAATATCTTCAACACTGCCAAACAAACCTACCGACCATTGCTCAAAATAATGAGTTAAAACGTTTAATCACAGACAGAGCTTTGATACTTAGTAAAAGACAGCCAAAAAATTTGAAGCATTTACTAACAAAGGCAAAGTTTGACCTTAACAACAAACACCAATCATTCACTGTATCTAAATGCAATGATAGTCGATGTGGCACATATCAGTTCATACATACTGGTCAATATATGAACACAAAAACTGGAAACATATTCCCAAATGCAAATATGAACTGCAAAAGCAGAAATCTAATTTACTGCATTAAATGCTCGAATTGTGAAGAACTATATGTCGGTAAAACTGGAAATCCACTATCGGAACGTGTACGGGTGCACCGACAGCAAATCAGAGACCCAAATGTCCGTCAGATACCCCTGAATAACAATCTAGCAACATGTGGTCAGAATATATTTATAATATTTCCATTCTACAAACTACACAGCCCACGTGAAATCAAGAGAACAATTAAAGAAAAGAATGTTATTGATAAATTCAAACCCAAGCTAAATTAACAATAATAAGCTTAGGGGTATTACTTCTACTTTGACTACGCCTACGACCATGTCGACCACCACCACTAACAACAACAACAACAATACTAATAATAAAAGTGATGTTGATGTTGATTACTGAAGATGTTTTAAACCCCTTTAATTTTGTATCAGTTTTGTAATTTGTACAAGTTTTTTCTATTCTCAACTTATCAACCTGTAATTGCAAGATAGCATTGTGATTTCTTTTATTCATTCCTCACTATCTAATTGTATATGTTTTTTATTTATTTCTAGTATCTTTTATTGTCTCCTACTCTCATTCGATTTAACTATTCTATAACCTCCCTCCTCTATTTCATACACTATCCTTAGAATCTGCTGTATACATATCACTTTCAACGCCTGACCGCTCCACTCACTCCGCTATTGTTCTACAGGCAAGTTCAGCCAGCCCTACCTCCCACCAAATGCCATGATAGACTTATTTGTGTTTACAACAAATTTTAACCAAATCTCTTGACAACTACAACCTTCCCATATAAAGAAGGTACCCCCTTTCGGCTATTTATTCACCAGGCTAAAAATTCTAGATTAGTCAAGAAATAGCCGTCGAAACGGCTTGAGCTCTGCCGTCGGCGTCATACTTTTACCTATATATACATATATATATATATATATATATATATATATATATATATATATATATATATATATATATATATATATTAGTTAAGCAAAACAAGACCACACATTTCACAAGGAAGACATTATTAAAAGATTGTCAACATATTTTAGTTTGATGTAATGAATGTAGAGAATAATAATAATAATATTAATAATAATAATGTCCGTTTACAATTGTTTCGCTACTCAATATAATATTTATGGATCAGATGACAATATATCATAATTGATCTGGTTCAGTTGAACATAATTAACATATTTAAAAAACAGAGCGGCTCATCGGAACTTCAAAGGAATATAAATTAAAATAATGAGAGAATGTTACATAATATAATGTTCCATATATTGGTTTTTCACTATGGAGTCTTGGTTGCATCAGTTGTCAGCCAAAATCAAGCACTATTCATCTGTCGAGGCTGCATTTTGTGAGATCTGCCTATGGGTAACAAGTTGGCTGCCAAAGGACATATTTACCTTACTAATTAGAGGGAGGTTTCAGGGGAAGTAACTGCTCGAGAGATTAGAAATTAGGGGAGTTTATAGTTAAGTGCTAATTTTTTAATTTTCTAATTGAGAGACAATGTAGGGGAGGTAACTTATAATTATCTAAGTTAGTCATAGCTATTTAACTTATTAGCTACAAGTAAAAATGGGGCTAGATGACTAAGTTGGATCAACTATTCTATTCGCGAAGGAATTAGCCCTTCGATGTTGACAGCTAATAGTTACCTCCGATCTATCGTTAATCGGTATAGGTCATGATAGAGTTATGTAATATGCGTCTGTAATACAGAGATCACAAGATTTTCTTCGTCCATTGACCGGTTAGGCCCTAGCCACGATATCCCATTTTAGTGAGTATTGAACGTTGCTTAATTTAAGGTTTTTAATGAGCCTAGCTAGCGATGTCGAACATCTGGTGCTAGGGTTTCGGAAGGAAAAAGAGTGCGCGTTATAGCGTACCTTAAAAGGGTTAGAGGTAGAGCCGATATAAGAGCTGGTATTCGAAGCAGTTTTAACCGGGCACCTATAGACTATGTTCGGTGTCAGGCAGTGTCCATTTAATGGGCATGCATTAGGGTAACGGGAGTTGCAGTTGCTTCTGGTTAACGGCAGTTGCAGTTGCTTCTTTCTTCCGTTCAATGGACGAAAAAATCTTGTGATCTCTGTATTGCAGAAGCATATTACATAACTCTATCACGACCTCTACCGATTAACGATAGAACGGAGGTAACTATTAGCTGTCAATATCGAAGGGCTAATTCCTTCGCCAATAGAATATTTGACCCAACTTAGTCATCTAGCCCCATTTTACTTGTAGCTAATAAGTTAAATAGCTATGACTAACTTATATAATTATAAGTTACCTCCCCTACATTGTCTCTCAATTAAAAAATTTAAAAATTAACACTTAACTATAAACCACCCACAATTTCTAATCTCTCGAGGAGTTACTTCCCCTGAAACCAGCCTCGTAGTAAGGTAAATATGTCCTTTGGCAGCCATCTTGTTACCCATAGGCATATCTCACACAATGCAGCCTCGACAGATGAATACTGCTTGATTATGGCTGACAACTGATGCAACCAAAACTCCATAGTGAAAAACCAATATATGGAACATTATATTATCTAACATTCTATCATTAATTTAATTTATATTCTTTTCAAGTTCCGATGAGTCGCTCTGTTTTTTAAATATGTTAATTATTTTCAACTGAACCAGATCAATTATGATATATAGTCATCTGATCCAGAAATAGTATATGGAGTAGCGAAACAATTGTAAACGGACATTATTATTATTAATATTATTTTTATTATTCTCTACATTCCTTACATCAAACTAAAATATGTTGACAATATTTTAATAATGTCTTCCTTGTAAAATTTGTGGTCTTGTTTTGCTTAACTAACAATGAATATTTCCAGCTCTGCGCACCTAACTTCTGCATGAACCCAGCATCTAGCTGCTTTCTACTGCATATTGCACATTGAGCACATGCCTTTACGCTTTGGCTTCTAACTAATTCACCAATCTCTCCTCACATATCTCCTCTCCTATCTCCATCTCTCTCTTTAAGATTGGTTACTCTTGAACTGTGTATATATATATATATATATATATATATATATATAAATGTAAGTATGTATGTATACGTACATACATATATGTATACAGACGTACAGTAGCATGTATATATATATATATATATATACATACATGCAGGTACACATACATATATGCACGCATCAGTTTAGCAGACGCTTATTATAGCGCTTGCTTTGTTCGTTTGTCAACAAACTGAACAGCCTGAATTTATGCCATACGGTGTTAAGGCAACCACGTCACCTCTTTTTTTTTTTTTTGTTCAACACTGACACAGGAACGATGTACTAGTTTCAAGCTTGTTAGCTATCATCAGCACCGTTTACCCATCTACCAGATAGTTGAACGTTCGAAAGTATATACTTTCCTTATGAAAATTAACGGCTGAGCAGCCTAATTTGCATATTGAGTGAGTTAAATCGGTCAGGCATACCGAAAACGATAAGTTGAAAAAAATGAAAACGAAAAAGGAAATTTCATTTCTCACTCTTAGTATGGCACTTACTTAAATGTAAGTATGTATGTATACGTACATACATATATGTATACAGACGTACAGTAGCATGTATATATATATATATATATACATACATGCAGGTACACATACGTATATGCACGCATCAGTTTAGCAGACGCTTATTATAGCGCTTGCTTTGTTCGTTTACTAAGAGTGAGAAATGAAATATCGTTTTTCGTTTTCATTTTTTTCAACTTATATATATATATATATATATATATATATATATATATATATATATATATATATATATATATATATATATATATATATATATATATATATATATATATATATATTTATATATATATATATATATATATTTATATATATATATATATATATATATTTATATATATATATATATATATATATATATATATATATATATATATATATATATATATATATATATGCAAAGGTTATATTTCATTTGTTGAAATTCAACAAACTTAAAAGGGTATGTCAACATTCATAAAACAAGTTTTGTATTTTATCTGATGAAAGCGCACCAAAATTTGCCTTGGTTGCCCTTGAAATATATATAATAAAATAATTATGGTTTTATAAATATAGTTTCCATTTATTAATATAATGTATATATATATATATATATATGTCAACTCTGGATGTCGGTGAGCATGTCCAGCTAACCTGTCTCCTCTGTGTCACATTTGAGCTGACGTTTGGGAGGCTCCCATACAGCTCTGAGTGTTTCTTCCGCAGTGTATACTGATTAATGTTCATAGCCATCCTCAGCGTTCTCGTGTAGCACACATTTACCATCTGAGTGAGTTTCTTGGTCAGTGTCCAAGTCTCAGACCCATACAGCAGCACAGACTCCACTACAGCAATGAAGAGGCGGAGTTTCAGGTCCGACTTCCACACCGATCTCAAGCTGTGGCACGCCGCCCAGGCTTTGCTCTTCCTCTCAACAACATCATCTTCCGTATTCCTAATCTTTGCTCCCAAATACAGAAAGTCCTCAACCAATTCTAGCGGCTTCCCGCCTACATTAGTGATCCCCTCTGGCTTCTCAACATTCTGTACCACATATTTTGTTTAGTCTTATTCATTCTCAGCCCCACACTAATCGACACAGTCTCAACCTCCTGCATCAGATCCACTGCCTCCTTCACTGTATTTGTCACCAAACCTATGTCGTCAGCAAATTCAGCATCTGATATCTTTTCCGCCTTAACTCTCCTGCTCTGAGCCTGTGCTACAGTAAATCCAGAGTCCTGGAGTTTCTCCAGTGCAAGGCGCATATAATAGTCCACTACGATGATAAAAAGGCATGAAGCCAATGTATCTCCCTGGAGCACTCCAGCCAGTATCTCAAAGAACTCTGTCATCCCATAAAGTGTAATGACTTGGGCTTTGGTGTTTGTGTAGAGCAGTGATACCATGTCCACTATCTTCTTGGGGATTCCATAAGCCTGTAAGATCTTCATCAGGCAGTGACGGTCCACAGTATCAAAGGCCTTCCTAAAGTCAATGAAAGCCATGACCGCAGGAAGGTACTTTGCTCTAGCTCCCTCTAATATCCTCCTCAGCATCAGGATGTGACTGGTGGTTGATCTTCCCTCTCTGAAGCCGTTCTGGCTGTCCGACATCCAGAGTTGACATTGCACTCAGTGCTCCTGTGGGAGACCCTACTTGGACACACTGAAAGAGGAAGCCCGAGGTTAACATATGTTGATGCCCTAAGGACATATACTGGTCTGTTGGAACGCAGGACATGGCAGCGATAATGAGGGACAGAGAGCGCTGGAGATAACTCGTCCATGGATCTCGGGAATTTTACCCGCCCTAGAAATATCTATATATATCTTTATACATATATGTATATATACCTATGTTTATATATATATATATATATATTGTTATACTTGGGAGGGTCATATTTGTGTAATATTGCCAGAATAATAACAGAACACACTCACTGTTTGGTTGGTTTTCGCTTTTTGCTTCTGTGTCTTTTATATCGGTAATCTAATATACTCGGTCCTCAATGTTGCCATTGACTGACCGACTAAACAGAAAGAATGAATGGAATAACAACAACACCCAAACAAACAACACTGACCTAAGAGAAGTATAAATAAATAAATAAATAAATAAAATAAAATAAAATAAATAAATAAATATATAAATAAATAAAATAAAATAAAATAAATAAATAAATAAATACATACACAAGCACAATAACAACAAACACATAAACACACATTAGTCACCCAATCACGAACACACATCACACATCAAACAAAACACTATACACACACGCAAACGCATGCGCAAAGAAGACAAAATATAATAAAGAAACAAGCAAATAAATAAATAAATATATAGACAGACTGAATAAAAATGGCGTAGCCATACAATTCAACAGGAGGAAACAATAGCACCACTGACGATGTTGCAGATGTGCAACGAAAGATTTATGATAAACTATATATATGTGTTTGTGTCTATATTGTATCTGCATTATTTTTGACCGTCGGTCTGTCAATGGCAACATTGAGGACCGAGTATATTAGATTACCGATATAAAAGACACAGAAGCGAAAAGCGAAAACCAACCAAACAGCGAGTGTGTTCTGTTATTAATTCTGGCAATATTACACAAATATGACCCTCCCCAAATATAACAATATATGTTTCGACACACGATTTCATATAAAAAACCTCGCAAAACTAATATATATATATAAATAAAGATCCGAAGGCATGGTATACATTTCCAATCATGTTAATTACGACACAGGCTTCAATAAGAAATAGATTAATCGTGTGGTCATGATCGATTATCACTGGACTCATCAGGTGAATAATGAATTGTCTTCAAATCTTTGATATGAGGGAGGAAAAACTAACGATGTTCACTCACTAGAGTTCGGTTCCCCATATGAAGATTCAACAGCCAAAATCTGCCAACTGCTATCGTCCTCAGTTAGGGTCATAAATCTATCAAGTCGTTATCTCTCAATAGCTGTAAAGGACGCTGGACAGGTCTAATCTCACATCAAATCTGTAGAATTTCGGTCGGTCACAATTAGTGTAAGTGAGTACACACACACTCACAAACACCGACGCGAGGTCAAAGAAAAAATATATATACCAACATAGTATGCACCGGAAGTTAGGTTACAAAACAACAAATGTTATATTGGTCAAATCTCAATTTTAACGATGTAAATTAGAAAAAAAATAGAAAAAATGTGTCAACCACAACCCTATACACACGCAAGTAAATTCCGTTCAACGTTCTGCTATACGTGTATCGATTGAATTGTAACATCCCTATCGTCTAAATAGTGTATGTTTTGGTATATAGACATCCATGTGTAGAGCAAGTAGTCAGCTCGTATCGAACTCTGTATGTGCCGTTGAGCCGTTGAGAATCTGAGTCCCCGAGTCTGTGCCTGCAAGCACCCGCCATGCAGGCCACCAAGGGGCTCTATGTAGGGCTGGGTATTTGCGTTGAGGTGTCAGTGTGCGCGTTTTCCCGTCATATGGGCCCTCTGGCTTTTAAGATAAGTGTTTGAGTGGTGGAGGTGTGTCACCCAACACAAACATAAAATTAAAATAAAATAAAATAAAATAACAAAACCCCAGGGATGTGCGTAAGTGCCATGGGCCCATTGATGGATTGTATGTAGTATTGACCATTCAACAAATGTGAGCACTCCATGGTTAGATGATCGCAGACCAAAAACCTAGTGTAGTATTCAATTGATAAGATCGTGACTAGTCATAACTGTGGGAACTCTGTGTCTAAAGAAACCGGGTACCGTGTGTAGAATTACGTATAAAGAGCGTAGTCGTTCTTAACTGAGTGTGTCATATGTCTAACTATTTACTAACTGAGATAACTCTATGGTTAGGGTATTCTAAACTAATGGTGAGTGCGCGTAATCGGTCTTAACTGAGTGTGTAATTGTTCTAACTATTTACTAACTAGGTATTTAAAAGTAATGGTAAATGTGCACACAGCTGTGAGAAGTCTGTGGAAACATACCGAGTACCGTATGTAAGTGCACAAACGATGTTAGCTGTCTACTACCTGAGTGTGTGATTGTCTATTTTTTTTTGTTTTGCTAATTGAGAGAACTCTATGGCTAAGGTTAAAAGGGTGGAGTTAGTGGTAGGTTACTTTCCCAAATTCCTGCGGAATGTTTTCGAGGTTCTATGCTGGCAGGTGCTGTTTACTGACGATGTTTTGTTTACTGTGTCGTATCATAATAATAGTCTGGTAGAGAGGGTGAGGAAAAAAGATAAGCAAATTCTTCAACAACATAGACTTAAGTATAGTGTTTGAAGAAAACCCGAAGATAGTTAATTTTCTAGATGTTACAGTTAACCTCCATTCAGGACTCTTCCAACCCTACCACAAACCCAACGAGAATTTAAATTATGTCAACGCAAAATCGAACCACCCTAGAATGGTCAGAAACAGTATTACAAAAAGCGTCTCTAGTAGAATTTCAGGACTATCTTCCAATGAAGATACATTCGATAGGATCTCAAATTACTATGGAACGCGAGGGACATAGCGAGGGAATCTCATTCAAAAATCCATGAGGTAGTAGTAGCAACATTGTCTGCGATAGCTTAGGCCAAAATAGTGACACTTTAGTTAATTAAAGATGGTGTAGACATACAATACAACATGAGGAAACATAACATAATAGAACCACTGACGGTGTTGCAGCTGTGCAACGAAAGAACTTTGTTAGCCTATATATATATGTTTGTGTCAATATTATATCTGTATTTTTTACCGTTGGCCAGTCAATGGTAAACATTGAGGACCGAATAAATTAACTGATATAAATCAAACAGTGAATGTGTTCTGTTATTAATTCTGGCAATATTATTACAACAATATGACCCTCCCCAAGCATAACAATATATATATATATATATATATATATATATATATATATATATATATATATATATATATGATATTAAATAAATGGAAACTATATTTATAAAACCATATTTATTTCGTTATATATATTTCAGGGATATCATATTAACAATATGTTATGCCTTCTTCAGACAAAATACAATATAAACAGTCTTATAAATAAATAGATACGACATACCTTTCAATCACCTTGCATTTGTGAGGTTGATTTGGCAGTAAAATATATATAACGAAATAAATATGGTTTTATAAATATGGTTTTATAAATATGGTTTTATAAATATAGTTTCCATTTATTTAATATCATAAATATACTCCAAATACTTTTTGAGTGCTTTTATATCAGTTATAAATATTTACTCGTTGTTAACCCAACAATTTAAATATAACTTTCCATATATATATATATATATATATATATATATATTTATATATAAATACTTAGGTTAATAGGAGTTAGGTATTGTATACCCGTGTCCCATTAAGGTATTGGCAGCATAATAATTAGCTCTATGCTTTGGAGCAGAGCCGTATGTATGATAAAGAACACAAGAGCGTCTACAACATCAAAAGATTTTTATTGGCTTACAATGTTTCTTCCTTACGTAACCGTAGCATTCGTCAGAGCTATAAAAGGGATTTGATTGGTGTTATGGACTCTACCAACCAAACATTCAAGAACAAAGAGTAAAGAGAGTAAAGAGCAAAAGTAGGGGACGATAAGTCTAATTTTGGTGCGGGAGGGTAGGGTGTGGGTCCTTATTTACTAGCTGCGGTCATATTCATTCCCGGGAATCGAGTGGTTAGCTGAACCATAGATGGGGTGGCGTCGATAGTATGGTGCAGAGGGTGGGCAGAGGCTACACAAACACAAAGGGCATACAATATATATATATATATATATAACGGAGGAGAAAGTACATGAGGTAACTAGAAATGGAAAAAGAGTAATAATAATAATCTATAATTAATAATGTATAATAAGGCATGGGCAAGATTACACTATAATAAGGTATAAAAGTAAGAATAAGTTAAAATATAAAGGAGGATAAAAGTGGAAATAATAAAGATAAGAAAATATATATATATGTAAAAAAATATATAGAGAATATATAAAGAAATATAAGCGAATATTTGGAGGGGAAAACACAATGTAAAAAAACCGAAATTTTCAAATAAAAATGAAAATATTATAATTATGGGGGGAGTAAATGGGATAGAGAAATATGAACAAATGTGATTAGTTGAGAGAATATAAGATGATAATAGTTATGTCAAGTTTATACATCTTAATAATAAATAATCTGTGTATCAGAGTTACAGAACCTTCAATTCACTTACAGGTTCAAGCCACGTGGCATAGTCCATTGTTTATCTGAGCGGTCATGCGCGTTTGTTTTTGACACCACAGCAGATGCACAAGTTCGTAAATCTATTTTTGCTCACCCGGACATTGACGGAGGATCCAATATTGCTAGTTCAATATGTGTGTGGTGTTATTTTGGTCGCACAAATCAATCACTTGGTTCAATATTATGGATTATGGTTTTCTGGTCTTCGTAACAGTGTCAGTGGTTGTATATCTCGAAATCACAAGGATCACTGTACTCCGGTTTGGTGTGATTATCGGTCATCCAGCTATGTTGTTGGTGGTTGGATTCAATTCTATTAGCCCGAACGTTGAACTTTGGTGTCGATAGAACATTAACGAGGCAGGGTGAGATCGCATCTGTGGTACAAAACGGTACGCAAGGAAATTCTTCGTCTTCGTTTCATCCGGGTCCAGCAGTCACGTGCAAGAACCGCTACGTAGTAATTGTGGGGTTAATCGGTCAAGTCAGCAACTGACCGAAAATTCTCTTAGGAATTCAGACAGGCATGACAGGCACATTTAGGTCAGCAGCTTCTTTATGTGTACGTGTGTCCGACACACACAGTCACACATTTATATGTATTTCAACTAAAAAAAACTCAATTGATTCACCCACTGGTACTACAATCGGTCAAGACAGCAACTGGCCGAAAATTCCCTTAGGAATTCAGACAGGCATGACAGGTACATTTAGGTCAGCAGCTTCTTTATGTGTACGTGTGTCCGATACACACAGACACATATCCATATGTATTTCAACTCAAAAAATTCAGTTGATTCGCCTATTGATATTATATCTGTGTTGCTCAGATGTGCATGTTGTGGTGTTCTGGTCGAGCATAGCATTCACTGTGTTTTGCCATTACCTTGGAATATGATGTTATGGTCATCAATAGTCCGGCAAGCGCATTTCTCTCTTATATTGCGGAGAATGGTGTTCTGGTCCTCAGTAAACATTTGGGTCAGCAGGAGGAGTGGTGGTTCTCAGTTTCAACTTCGACAATACATATGTGTTACTCTGCATATCGTGCTCCTCTCAAAGAAGAGTATTATAGGAGGAATTCGTGTCACACACCACATATAGAGAGGATTTCTACAGAAGAATATACATACATATACACATATATACACACATCATACACTCACACATACACATACACATACACACACATACGCATACATACATATATTCACATACATGTCACATATATACATACACACAATATAATACGCATGCATACAATATACATATATATATACATATATATATACAATATACATGCATACAATGCACGCACACATGCATGCATGCATGCACACACGCACGCACACACACATACATATGTCTGTGTGTGTGTGTGTGAGAGAGAGAAAAAAGGAGAATAGGAGAATACACACACTCACACACACACACACACTCACACACACGCAAAAACACCAACCTTGTAGGGGACTGTACCACCCTTAGGGTACCTATCTATCTGGGTTACGGGTTGGGGGGAAGGGGGAGCTATAGTTTAGGTGGGGGTTGCGTGATATATGTTACGTCTATGTGCTAGGTTTAAAATTGAAGGAACTCAGGATTTTGTGTTGGCAAGAGGAGAAAATTTTCGATTTCCTGTTAAGCAGGTTCAGTTTAGAGTGTATTATGGCATGGCATTCCAGTAAACATAGGTCACAACTTCCGCTCTGCGGTCGGTATGGTGTGAATCAAGTAAGCTTCCTCCAAAAAGTTTGTATGGGGTACTATTATTTTTTTAAAAGGATATGTATACCGCCAGTGAGGTGGCATTCTTATGTCTATCGTGTCTAAATGTGTAAATATGCGCGTTAAATCTAGTTTTAAATGTATTGGACGTTGCTCCTATATATGTTTTGGTAGAGTTGTGTGTGGTTACGTCACATGCATATACGATGTTTTTCATGAGGCAATCCCCCTTAGGGGACAATTACTACTCCGCCTACAATTGCAACTGCGGGTTCGATTAGTTAGCGTACCTCCCGAAGTTTGGTTACTAGCATTATCACTAGGTGCCTCTATATCATTAGATGGCTCATTGATGCTATTATGTTGCCCATTTTCCAGTGTAGTCGGTTGCTGGTGGTTAACTGCCATTTTAATTGATTCGAAACCTTCCCTAGTTTTCCTAATGTTCGTGCGTGCTATGTGTGATGCGAGGTTAGGTGTGGTCGAATAGGATAATTTAATTACGTTTTTGTTAATTATGTTGCGCTATCTATTGCCTGGTGGGAAGTTTTTTTCCAACAATGAGAAGAATACTCTGGGGAGGTTAGTGAGAACCTCAGACTTATAAGGTGGGTTAAAATACATGTTTTTCCTTCTTCTATTTTTCTTATCTGTGGGGTGAGTGTCGCTACTGTGCATACTATTTTGTACGGTTCCGTTATTAACGTTAGTGGCGTTGTCTGTTTTGCTTAAGCCCGGATGGTTTATATTCATGGCGTGATCATTTACTGTTTTAGAGTTGTGGTTAGGGACTCTAGTATTTTCTTTACGTGGTTTACATTTAGCTGGGTTACCGACATTAGGGTTCTTACTATTATTCTTCCCTCTAAGTTGGTTAGGCTTTGTGGCCATACTATGTGTGATTATGTTGGTAGGTTTCACACTCATGGTTTGGGAGTCCTTATGTATATATGATAATCTAATCCCGTAACCAGATTCTGCTAGGGCCTTGTCATAATACTCTGCATTGGATTTGAAGATACTCTCATT
>OZ024743.1:42423382-42458382 GCA_964016885.1 Eledone cirrhosa
CGGTTCAATGCATGGTGTTGCAGAACAATAATATGAGAAACGTAAAATAAGAAAATTATAAAATTAACTTACTTACTAAAATATCACTTCCAACTAATTAGTTTCTGGAAGGGAGTAAATATATTTTCCGAAGAAGATATATGGAAAAGCATTCCGTCGTCAGGGAAGTCTATTTTCATCCAAGTTACCAGGCAAGGCGAGGACTCCGGAAACTTATTAAAAAAATAATTCAGTGGATAGGAAATAGCAAAGCGTGGACTGAATTCCTAGCCATTGAGAAAATCACTGCCTCTAAACTGTGGCAAATTCAAAAAGAACTCACAATGTTACTAAGACAAAACCTATATATTTGCTAGCATTGATATGCATCTGTATGTATATATATGTTACTAGATATAAATCCTTTATAATATATATATATATATATATATATATGTTTGTGTATGTATGTGTTTATATATATATGTATTGGTTATCCTATATATGTCTAACCAAGAATATATTTGGAGAGGTGTAATAATAATTCAATCTTGTGTTTCGCTTCCCCAATATCTATGACTTTTCTCCGTAAATTGATCAAAATGGCGAAAAACACGACCCAATTTCGATTCATGTTGAAATATTTTCCTAAATGTCCTGCAGTGTGCAACAATTAAATCGAGACCATTTAACTGGCTTTGTCATAATTGGTATAACACGGAAAAATCAAAATTGCAAATTTTCTTTATGCCGATTTATTGTCGAGTATTTAGCACTTCTTTCCGTTCAATGTGACCACCATTTATTTTCTTTACCTGTTCATTCGGTTTACTTTATGATGCACACGCGTTAACTATTTCTTCCTTTTTCATTTTACAAAATTCTCACATGTTCGAAACCTTCAGTGAAGAGACACAATTATGAGAAGTTGCGTTGGATATTGCTTCAACTGCGCCCCATATTAAAACATCACATTGATTCAAATCTGGTGAGATAGAGGGCCAGATATATTTAGGGATAAAGATATGCAATTCCTATTTCTTGCACTCTTTTCGAACAATGGGCGTGTGCGGTGGCCTGTGCACACATGAATCAACGTGCATTATAATGTTTCCTCAACCAAGGCAACAAAACTTCTAAGATTTTGAGATACACTACTGTGTTTATTTTAAGGCCCACTTCAATAAAATGAGGAAGCATCAATTCCCATCACTTACAAACGTTTACAACTGTGTATGAACAGTTTGTGTTTTGTAACGGGAAAAAATTTCGAAGATTGGTAGTTGTTATTTGAATAGGTAAAAGTACAAAATAAATTGAATTTATGATAAATACTACAAGAGAGTAAAGTTTAGACACATTAGTAATTTCTCAGTTCTCTAATCAACGAAAAAACAATATAGATGGTCTTATTTATTCTTAAGTAATAAATCAGAATGCAACTAAAGATTAGTATCTCATCATACCCATGCTATTTTGCTAGGTTTATACATCATATTTATTTTCAATGTTACATGCTATCTCTTATAATAATAGTGCTTGTTAAGCCATTCTCGTTATGATTGATGGGCAAATAATGTTTTTTTCCTTACATCATCTATATAGTAAACTTAACAAAGCGATGCGTGTGTATTCCAATGAGAGAAACATCTCCAAACCTCATTCAAGATTAGTTGATGTGACAATACATACTTTAAAGATGGTCGCCATCTCGAAATTAATATATATTTAGATTGTAGAAGGTTTACTACCAAAATAGCGTGATAATAGACAGTCAGTCGTGATTGCTTTGAGTGGACACGTTAATAGAACCGTGTTTATTGAAAATACAGTACTATTTGAATGACTAGTTTAAATTAGCATATATGTAAATATAAGGCCGGCAATTCAATATCTTAACGTGGCAACATGATAAAGATTCC
This sequence comes from Eledone cirrhosa, assembly GCA_964016885.1. Taxonomy (NCBI): domain Eukaryota; kingdom Metazoa; phylum Mollusca; class Cephalopoda; order Octopoda; family Eledonidae; genus Eledone; species Eledone cirrhosa. The sequence goes on from OZ024743.1 coordinate 42,425,284, forward strand.
GGAATTTGACTTGACAGTTTATTCGTATTTCATTTTGTCATCAGTTTACTATAATAATATGGTTACGTGAGGGGGTTTGGGGCAGATTGCGGGTATGTTGAGGGACCAAATCATTTGAGGGCGAGACAAATAAACTCTGGTCTTGTTCCAGCTCTTTACCTTCTGAGTTCAAATTGCGCCGGTATAAAATTCACATTTGATTCTTACGTGTTTCATTAAATAAAATACCAAGTAAATACTGGGGTTGATTTAGATACAAGAAGAAGAAGAACGGTGCACAGTTTAATATGATACTTTTATAGCGATGTGCATAAGGATTTTGCCTCGGAAGCATTTTGCTCTCCGTGCAAGCCCGATGTCTAGCACAATGGGCGGCAAATGTCCTCAAATGTACACTCAGGTTGTCCGAAAACTTGCTTCAGGAATTATGTTGATATATATATGTACACATATATATATATATAGTTTCGTTGACAAGTATATCAATGTGCCCAGACACGCAGATATATTGCCCTTGGTATGACAGTGTGGTTTTAGCTCAATGTCGGATAACTAGTATACTACAGATCCGTTATAATTTTAGGAATAACCAAAGAGTGCTTAGAAATACATTGTTTAATTGCTAACAATGTTTCATCCATACCCTATGGCAGGAATAATCAGAGCCTATAGTTGACTAAAGAGTCAATAGTTGTATGCTCCATCAAGCTGCGTCACCAGAACAATGTTAAAGGACCAGCAGGGGGGTCCCAAGGCCAGCGCTATATAGAAAAAGACATATTATATGACGCACATAATGTCATAAAATGTCATAAAAAATTACATCAAAAATTACATCAAAAGTTTATCTCATAAATGGTGCAATAGATTATAAGGGGGTTGGGAGAGGGTAGCAAGGAAGGAGTGAAGGTGTTACTCAGCATGATCAAAAACAATTAAAAAAACAAAGAAACAAAAAAACAAAAAACAAACAAAACAGAGCAAAGCATAGATACACCAAAGCACAAGCAGTGCAAATGCAGGATGTATAGGCAGGTTAAGAGAGCTTGCAAGCATGAGTCTGTGAGAAGAATAGTTGGTGAGCGGTGGTGCAGCTTTATATGAAGGATTGACTATAGGAAGGATGGTGCACTCCAGTTATATCGCCTTGAAACAGGTCGAATCTCCGTATTATATCAACAGCCTACGAACAACATCAATTGGTTCCAGTTCCGAACGTTAGGAGAAATAACACTATGTTTCCAAAACATATACCCAGGGGATTTATCCGCACAGGCAGTCTGCGATAGACACCTAAAATCTCTCTCTCTCTCTCTATATATATATATATATATATATATATATATATATATATATATTGGTAGATAGAGTAGGAAAGAGAAAGTTAGATAGGTAGATATTTGCGTCTGTCTGTCTGTTAGTGTCTCACAACGTAGTAATTCTACAAAAACAGATCGATAAAATTAGTTTCAAGTTCAATGAATTAACTAGTGTCGGTGATATGATCGGCTTTAAGGCGATCGTCTTGTTGGCCGCAGTCTACTAATTGAAACCAGTTAAGAAATTAGAAGGTATTATAATATGTGCAAATTAATCCCCATATGAAAGAAATGTATATGTAATCGGAGTCACAGAGCGATGTATACCTGATAAGTGAGTTAGCAATGTACTTAGTGCAAAATGGGGAAGCGATATTCAGAGAGGAGACACGTGGGGGAAGATTCTAAGTTCGCTAAGATATACATATACATACACACGCACGCGCGCGCATATATATATATATATATATATATATATATATATATATATAGAGAGAGAGAGAGAGAGAGATGTTGTTTTAGTGGTTTCAGTCGTTGTATGCAAAGTGCTTTCTTGATCTGTAGAGTTTCAATGTTCGGTTCTGTTGCTAGCACTGTGACAGCTAATGTACCACACTTCTTGTCTCTGCATTCGGTGATGTGTTTCCGAAAGGTTGAGGCTCTAGTGCTGACGTGCTCTTTGATTCTAATATGCGACGTTCGAATGTTGCTGCCGATTTGAATATATTTGCACTTGTCACATTCGATATTATAAATGACGTAAGTGCACAAGCAACAGTGTGTGTGGTGCATCGGGCAGTTGCTAAGGGAGCACGTAGTGTACGTGTTGTATTGTTTCTTGGAGAGGCATCTCCGTAGGGAGAGTCCCGAGTAGGCCTATTGAATATCCAGACTCTCCCTTAGTACGACCCTGCGGATAGCGCTGGTGGTGATCGCCTAGGTATAGGATGTTAAGTCAGCACTGTTCAGTCACGTTTTTCTGCCTTCTGTGAACGGGGACGTTTATTACGTTGGTGAGGGATGCCGGATAGCAGTTGGCTTCCAACACCCTGTTGAATTGCTTGAGGAGGGTGATACCACCCACGGGATCACTGAATTTATCTCTTATCCGCGTAACCTCCTTTCTGATGTATCCTCTCTTAGAGTTGTTGGGAACGGTAGACTTGATGCATACAAAAAGATCCCTGCTGGCCGCCTTGCGGCGGAAATCTGTGTTGACCCATTCCTGTTCCGTGATATTTAACCGGAGGTAAAAGAGGGCCTGGTACCTGTAGTGGGTGGGGTGTTCAATGTTGAATATGATATTATTATCCGTATTATTGAGAACTTCGAAAATTCCGTTAGCCGAGAAGAAGGTGACTTGGGGTTGGCAGGTACTGAGCGCTTTGCGTTCCAGTAGTCTATATACGATATTTTAAAGAAATATATATATTTATTTGGTTCCTTTACCGGTTTCGCAGTTCTTCCGCTTTTCAAAAATAGAGATGTGAGAAAAACCACAGTCCCTCCATCTCAACTAAACTTTTGAAAAGCAGAAGAACTGCGAAACCGGTAAAGGAACCAAATAATATATATATATTTTTTTTAAATAAGACTCCAGTTGCATTTTCGATTTCATATTTTTTTCTTTATACGTTCACTCGTGTAGGACACCTCGGTTATTTTTCATTTTGCAAAAAAAAACCTCACTTTCTAATATATATATATATTAGATTTGGCGCTCTGAAATAGCGATATATATATGAATGTATATATAGTATATTTTGCAATACACTGTATGCTTAATTAAAAGCATTTTGAAGACCTTACGCTATTGTTTTAATGTAGTGAATATGTCACTTACTTCTTTTTTCAACAAACAAAGGGTGATAAGCTGACAGATCTCTGTTTCATACTATTGGTATTCCTCAGAGCTTAGCACTCCCAACATTCATAATTTTCAACAAACAAGGGGAGTGCTAAGCTATGAAGAATACAGTGTATACCAAAATACATTATATATACATTCATATATATATATATATATATATATATATATATATATATATATATACATACAGATGCATATCAATGCTAGCAAATATATCAATGCTAGCATTGATATGCATCTATATGTATATATATGTTACTAGATATGAATTCTTTATTATTATCTCCAAATTATTTGTCGAGCACTATTGGCCATGACTGCTGCTACGGTTGTAGAGAGGCCGCTGTCTTATTAGCAAACCACTTTCCACTGATTGACCTCGATGTCACGCGTTCGATTCTTTTTGAATTTGCCACAGACGTAGAGGCAGTGATTTTCTCAATGGCTTGAAATTCAGTCCACGCTTCGCTATTTCCTATCCACTGAATTATTTTTTAATAAGTTTCCAGTGTCGTCGCTTTGCCTGGAAACTTACATGAGAATAGACTTTCCTGACGACGGAATGCTTCTCTGTATTATTCTTCGGAAAATATATTTACTCCATTCCAGAAACTAATTAGTTGGAAGTGATATTTTAGTAAGTAAGTTAATTTTATAATTTTCTTATTTTACGTCTCTTATATATATATATATATATATATATATATATATATATATATATATATATATATATATATATATATATATATATATATATATATATATATACATACATATGTCAGGTCACCAGTTGGAGCTACTGGTAACATGTATCCCAGTACAACCTGTCTCATGGTCGGGTCGCTGGCGACTAAACTGGCAACCCCACCAAGATTTCCTTGTGAGGAGGGTGACTTTGGACATCCTGCAGGACTAAAAACAAAACCTATCAAAGGGCAAAGGAGCTCTTAAGATTCAATAGCCATCCAAAATGACCGGGAGAGATGACCCCTTAGCCTTTGTCAAGGCAGAATTCTAGGAGAAGGAAAACTCTGATATAACACCTACAACCCTGATGGTATCCAATGATCTTGACTTGTTCTTCTTTTTGGTAAATATCATCTCGTTTAAGAGAGTGGGACTGGCTTTGTGCAGTGCCTTTGCTCACTATAAAAGCTTCACGGCACAGGCATTGTTTTATATCTGGAGATCTCTCTGCACTTGTCGTCACATGGTACCATGGGCCCAGCACTATGTTTCAATAATTGTCACAAGTCTAGTGTTTGTACCAGAGTTTTCAAGTCGCTGGCTGGACTCCAATATCACACTCATTCAGCGCATCGGTAGGGGTTCTCCTACATGGATATAAAGTAGTGGCCGTACTCGAAAACGAGTTGGCAGCCACCATATATATATATATATATATATATATATATATATATTATATATATATATATATATATATATATATATATATATATATATATATATATATACATATATACTTACAGTAAATATTGATGCAATTCAATTCAAGCACTCGACGAATGTCTTCTACATAGGAAAACAGAGTATATTTAGAATGAGAAAAGGCGAAGTAGTTTCAGATGTTAATACTCCTTTATTGATAATGCTGTGACATATTACAATGACGACAGTTGTCACATGATTACATGTACCCAGTGCCAGGAAATCATCAGACAGCTTTTTATATTTGGGGTTACGTTCCCAAAGCAATATCAAACAGAAACCACAAGGGAACGGACAAGGCTCGTGTTCTTGAATCCCTCGGCCGTTCCCCCGTGAGCCCCAATTCACCTGTATTGGCTCACATGGGAATGATAATATAATAATGATCCAATCGGCTAAATAAAGAAGAATTGTACGTTACCGTGTATGTGAGAGCGATTGTAAGTGTGTTTGTGTCTGTCAGTATGTGTCAGTGAATCTGTGTGTGTTTGTGAGTGTGTGTGTGTGTAGCTAGATTTCCTGCTTCATGCTACATCCAAATAATATTAGCAACAACATAAATAACAATAACGATAATAATAATCGTGATTATTACCTCCAATGTCACGATCATAAGGAAAACTATAATAATGGTTCTTTATATAGGCACCAGGCCAGCAATTTTGAGGGATGGTAAAATCGAATCCATCGGGTGACTAGTATTTATTTTATCGACCCCGTAAGGATGAAAGGCAACGTTAACCTTGGCGGGATTTGAACTCAGATCATAAAGGGCCGTAACTCTATGCTGCAAAGTAAGGCGCCCGACCCTCTACCGATACTGTCAATCCTCTGCCCTAATAGAAACTATAATAATGATAATGATTAACCAATCAGCAAGAATGAAGAAGAATTGTACGTGAATCTGTGTGTGTGCGAGGGGCGGTGCATATGTGCGTTGGATTGTTATGATTCAATAAGTAGCCGGGTGCACAAATATATTTTCTTTATTTTGAATAAATATATTCTCTTTCACATATTCTTGTGTCTGTGTGTCTCTGTCTGTATGTGTATGTGTGTGCGTGTGTAGCAATAGCAATTTATTTCCTTCCAATTCACAATGGAATACAGTCAAAACCAACTTCCATTCCTAGACATTCTAATCATAAAAGTCACAAATGTTGAAACTGACATTCACCACAAAGCAACATATTCTTAACAACATTTACTATTCAGCTCAAGCCATCCGAAACACACGAAGACAAATAAACCATTTAGTCTAGCAAGACGAATAAGTACAGTTGTCTTAAATCAGGAAACTGAGAATAAAAGAATGCAAGAACGCAAAGAAATTCTAATCGAATTATAGTATCCATCATTATTAAGAGACAACGGAATAAAATGGTCTAAAGCAATAGATATTCAAGAATTACGAAAAACAAAAACAACTTCAGATCCGTTCAATACTCTATCCGGTATTTCAACACACAATCCAAAAATACATATGTAGACTACATTATACACAGGAACATCCCACTATTGAGACAAGACCCAATAATGAAAATAGTACTTGAAACATAAAATAATCACAAACACGAGACAACGAAAACCACTTTAAAAAAATACACACAAGCACCAAATTACCCGTCACGAATACAACACCAATAATCAATCAATCAACCAATCAATATATATATATATATATATATATATATATATATATATATATATATATATATATATATATATATATATATATATGTCTGTGTGTGTGTGTGCGTGTGTATACGAGAAAGTTTAGTTTGCGTTGGTCAAATCAGTTATGTTGCAGATGAATGCGCAATCAAAATTTGGAAAGACTGCTTTCCATTTTCCCCGACGTGTTCCTTGGAGTTGTGTAGCACAGGTATGTGCACACCCATTTATTAAAGAATTCCCGAACTCCATAAATCAACTACCCGGTCCAAAACTCTGGGATAATATGTATTACACACTTACTTGGTCATTGTTAGGTTCAGCTGCCCATACCAAAACGAAAAAAAACTGTACAATATTTGTGTGATGTAAATGTTTCAGATCATGACAAGATCGGATCTGTTGAACTCTCACCAAGACAGAGTCTTCAACTAATGCGTAAAAACATTTCTCTCAGTATCATCCAAGTTATCATAATATTAGATCACCTGTCTGTAACCATTCTACATTCTGACATTTGTACATTATTCTATATATTATACATGCACCTTTGATGAGTTGTAGTGCACCTCAGCACTGTAAACAATACTTTCATTATTATTAGTTCAAATCTCGTCGAGGTTAACTTTGCCTTTCATCCTTACGAGGTCGATAAAATAAAGTACCAGTAATGCACTGGGTAATTGCTGGCCTTGTGCCAAAAGTAGAAACAATTGTTATTATTATTATTATTATTATTATTATTATTATTGGCAGTATCGGTAGAGGGTCAGACACCATGCTTTCCAGCATAGTTACGTCCCTTTACGATCTGAGTTCAAATCCCGCCGAGGTTGACTTTGCCTTTCATCCTTACGTGGTCGATAAAATAAAGTACCTGTAATGCGTTGGTTAATTCCTGGCCTTGTGCTTAAAGTAGAAACAATTATTATTATTATTAATTAACTCACTCCGTATGCCACATTCCCACTCGCCGCCTTTATTCGTATTATTCTTGGCATCCGCTTGTCTCCTTTGCTGTTGTTCTTTTAGATAATTCTAAAAAGACACCCCTCAATTTAATTTATAGCCTTTCAACGAAATCTTATCTTTTCTGATCCTTTCGTTTACCTCCCTGTTTTTTTCTCTTTTTTCTCTTCTTTCGTTCTCTTTTTCTTCCCCTTCTACACTAACGATCTCTCTATATGATTAAATAGGTTCCCTGACCAGCCATATATCTTGCTTTGAACCCTTCTGCACTTACAATTCCACTAATCTTCTCATTGGTTATTTGGGCTGTAATTCCCCCACACACACCCCATATAAATCTACTATATAGACTTTGTATAATTATTGTTATTCGTTTATTTATATGTTGTCCACTATTTTTGTTATTTACTATATTTTGATTTTGATTTTGATTTTGATTTTGATTTAGTCTGTATTAAAAATGGTTTCTTATATAGGCACATGGCCAGCAATTTGGGGGAGGGGAAAGTCGATTAAATCGACCCCAGTGCGTGATGGTACATTATGTTATCGACCCTGTAAGGATGAATGGCAAAGTTAACCACGGCGGGATTTGAACTCAGACCGTAATGGACTGTAACTCTATGCTGCAAAGCATGGTGTCCTACCCTCTACCGATACTGTCAATCCACCCCCTTAGTCCGTATTAAAAATGAAATTTATATATTAGCTTTGTCATTAGTAAGCGATGCTTATTGTAGAAATGGGGAACCACTAAGAATATAGCCAGCTTTTCTCTTAATTATGAAGGACAATTCCAGACACGTAATGCATACGTATCAACATTATAAAATGTAGTCAGTGGATGTCGACTGTTACGTAATTATAAGACACATGTTAAAGATAAATTACATAATAGATTCTTCTATCCATCTCATCCTGCCCAATTTTTACCTAAAATAATGAGGAAACTTAGACCTAAAAAACAATTGTAAATACAGTTGGTTGCAATAATTGGCATAGGAAATCGTGAAATTAAGCCCTTATTGACAGAACAAAATTGATGGGTGTTTGCTGACCACTCTCAACGTTGACCTAAACGGCCTTTGACAAAATCAAATTACTGTTTAAATTAAAAGCATAAGTTGTTTTGTATGTAAACAGCATCTTAAGTAAATTTTCACAGAGAGATTATAAGGTTCATTGAATGCGTATGGAAATGATGCCGAAAATATGTTTAACATAAATCGGTTAAAGAATCCTTATAGATGGTAGAAAAGCGGTGAGGTGTTGCTTTGAACAATCGAACGACTTATCCTTCAGATAGCGGCCGATTGCTCTAACCATTGAGTTAAACGGAGCCTGACAATAATCACCGCCAGTAAGAAGCTAAATCAAATAGCTGTGGATGTAATCTTCCCCATATGCAAAATACACACAAACACAAACACACCCACACCCACACACGCATATATATATATATATATATATATATATATATATATATAAATATATATATATATATATATATATATATATATATATATATATATATATATATATATATATGTATATATATATATATATATACATATATATATATATATATATATATATATATATATGTATGCATGTATATCCATATTTTATATCTTTGTGCATATATATATATAATATATATATATATATATATATATATATATATATACGCACACACTCTTCTGTGTTTGTTTGAGTGTGTGTGTGCATGTGTATGTGTGAGAGAGAGAGAGCATGCTTTGTCACGCATATGCCTCTTTGTTTGTGAATGTTGGTAGGAGCTTGCTTGTGCATACGTGCATATACTAACATGTAAGTTGATAACAAAAATATATATGTATCAAATATATACATACTTATTAACGTAACTAGAAAAAAACAACAATAGATGAAGGTGGGCAAAAATACATTAGGGATTATAATACTATAATCTGGCAAGGAATATAATAAAGATTAATGATTGCTTAACGATGAGATACATGCCATGGAATAGAAATGATGTTAAGTCAATGCTTGAATACAGCAGAGCGTGCATTTTCTTATTAAGTGGGACTGAAAGTAAAATTTCTTTTCCGTACTTAAGTCTTTCGTTGTAAGATAAATTTCCATTCATCTGTGCATATATAAATATAAATGTGTCGAATCGAAGTATATGAGAAAAGGTAATTGTCCATCCATATGTGTATAAGTATGAATGCATATATGTATATGTGTGCGTGCGTGCGTGTATTTATATATATATATATATATATATATATATATATATATATATATATATATATATATATATACATATTAACGTATATATATGTATATATACATATATATATATATATATATATATATATATATATATATATATATATATATATATATATATATATATATATATATATATATATATATGCATGTATGTATGCATGTATATATATATGTCAGGTCACCAGTTGGTGCTACTGGTAACATGTATCCCAGTACAACCTGTCTCATTTTCGGGTCGTTGGCGACTAAACTGGCAACCCCACCAAGGTTTCTTGGTGAGGAGGGTGACTTTGGACATCCTGCAGGACTAAAAACAAGACCTGTCAAAGGGTAAAGGAGCTCTTAAGAGTCAATGGCCATCCAAAATCACCGGGAGAGATGACCCCTTAGCCTTTGTCAAGGCAGAATTCTAGGAGAAGGAAAACTCTGATATAACACCTGCAACCCTGATGGTATCCAATGATGTTGACTTGTTCTTCTTTTTGGTAAATATCATCTTGGTTAAGAGAGTGGGACTGGCTTTGTGCAGTGCCTTTGCTCCCTATAAAAGCTTCACGGCACAGGCATTGCTTTATATCTGGAGATCTCTCTGCACTTGTCCTCACATGGTACCATGGGCCCAGCACTATGTGTCAATAATTGTCACAAGTGTGGTGTTTGTACCAGAGTTTTCAAGTCGCTGGCTGGACATAAAAAGTGACACTCGTTCAGCGCTTTGGTAGGGGTTCTCCTGCATGGATATAAAGTAGTGGCCGTACTCGAAAACGAGTTGGCAGCCACCATATATATATGTATAATTCATGATGGTGCCAGTTTAAACGTAGTTACACCATTACTCAATAGAGTACTCGATACTTGGGGCAGAAGGGTATGGTGATATTATAAATATTCGGGACCCAACGGCTGAGCTCTTGCCGTTTAAACAGCTAATTCCAGACTGTTAGAAGAAACGCATACAGGTTGACATGCCATATCGTCAGGGGCGTGGTTTGTCCATATACTGGTATATATTATCCATCGAACTGCAAATTCTCTTCAAGGTATATTGTAGAGAGTTAGTATTAGAATGACTTGATTGTAGATTATAGATACAGATACAAACACACACACATATATATATTTATATATATATATACATATATATATATATATATATATATATATATATATATATATATATATATTTCATACATTTAGGGAATGGTGCGCGTGTGTAGGTATTTGGCTTAGTATTTGTGTATGTGTATTTGTGAGTTTGTGTGTATCTGTGTATCTGTGCGTTTATGTTTGTTCCACTTAAAATGGCAGGATTTTAGGGGGTGATCGAATTATATTCATCGAATATATATGATGGTATGTGTGCCGATATGCCTGCCAACAGGAAAGATTTCAGTGATTTTCAGAGAAAAGAGCCATGGAATTGTCACCAGGACCAGCAGCATGTTGGACTAATCAAAGTGTAGCCCATTCATTGATTGACCTATTAAGTATACATGTCAACAAGGGATTTATATATGAAAAGATTCAGGGCCCCGACGGCTGACCTCCGGCCGTTTTGACAGGTTCGCATCTAGCTGTCAAAGGGTTTCTGTGGTTTCTGGTGCGTTACGGTTCTTGTATCATACCACACCCTCTTTGTTTAATATATACATATATATATACATATATATCTTGATTATATATGTTCTGGCTCGTTAATTTATTAACCTACCATAGAACCACATTGGCATATGGTTGGATAATACATGTGTCCCTATATGTTATTTTGTGTGTAGGGATATATACTTTATTATTATTATCTCCCACTGGTCGAGATAACATTTGGTCGCTTTGACTGCTGCTATTTATAGTGATAGTAGATTGACCTCTCCGCCTTTGCCTTCTATCTTTGCACACGGCACTGGACATAATTGCTTCCACATCATTCATTCTCATCTCGGGACAATTTTCAATAGCGCCAATTCGTAATTCGAACTCGGGAATTTTATATTCTCCGAGTGAAATGAACCTTCTGACGAGAGTTTTTTCTTTTCAATGGAGGCCCGTAAGGACCTCCATTTATTTTTGAAACTCAAAACCGTACGGTAAAGGTAACCGTAGCAGGTACAGTGAATTTATTTTTAATTGTTTTTAAAACTTTTTCTTATTTGCTAAACCTTGATATATATATATATATCCATATAAGAATAACATGAAGAAAAATGGTAATGTTACATAAATGGTTTATTCATAAATAAACCAGTTATGTAACATTACCATTTTTCTTAAATTTATTCTCATATATATATATATATATATATATATATATATATATATATATATATATATAGTATAAAAGAGAAATTCAGGTAATCATTAAGAGAAGGATTTTATCCAGGTATTTAATACCGTTTCATTGGTAAGTGCAACCTTATATTGCTATACTGCAAATAGCAGCCACTCAATGCTAATTGTTGTTCACGTCCAAATTTTCAAAATAGTGAGTAAGCTACTCTTGAAATAGTTTTAATATATAGAGAAAAACATTTTTTGGGAATTGTATTTACTAGTATAGAGAGAGAGAGGAAGGGGGAAAGAGTTAGGAAGTAGTGTGACAAACTGAGATGGAGGGAGGGGTAGAGGTGGAAGGATTACTTGATCAGTTTTGATACGTAGACTTCATGTCGTCGATTTAGAGTGTAGGGAGTTAAAGAGAATTAAATTGTTCATAGTGGGAGGGATGGAGAGAATACCTGGATAATATCCTCTCTTAATGCTTACCTGTGTTTTCTCTTTTATACTTTATACTCCAAGATTGAACGGAATTCTTACAAACTCGTGGAGTTACCCCTAACCGTACGTTGAAACCGTCCATGAAACTGGCTTTCTTAACCCCAGGAACTAGATCACAATCACCAATTTTCTGCTTCCCTAACTATATATATATATATATATATATATATATATATATATATACATATATATATATATATATATATATATATATATATATATATATATATATATATATATATATATATATATATATATATATATATATATATATATATATATATATATATATATATATAGGTAGATAGATAGATAGATAGATAGATAGATAGATAGATAGATAGATAGATTTCTTTATTAGCCACAGGGGCACAAAAGAAGGGGACAAATACAAAGGAGGAAGTTTACATACAATAAAAACGTGTAAAATGTTATCACAAATGGAATTTAAAAAGTTAGTCGATTTTCCCCAATAGAGGGAGACAGTTTATATGGGTAACACATACCCCCGAAAAAAATGTGCAACCCTCATCTCCAGGAGTACGAAGAGTTTGTACTCCTTTCCTCTCCTCCTTCTTTTCCTCAACCTACAGGCTGATATAGAGAGAAGGCCCATTCACTCGGGCCATTCTCGCCACTTTCACCCACCTTTCATAAAACTTGCTGGGGTACAGCACCTCTCTCTCCATCCTGATTCTTCTTCCAAAGTGGTATTTGAAAAAAAGAATCAGTTGTTGGCCGGAGAGAAAGGTGTCTGACCTCAGCCCTTTCAACCTTGTCCACCATACAACCTCTTTCGTCATAGCTATCACACAAAGGAAAACCGCCACTCCTTCGTTTTTGAAGGAGTGTGGCGGTTTGATCATGACAATGGACTCGGTGGTCAACTGGATTGGTCCCACCCGCGACAATAGTCGTTCTACATAGCCCCACAGGTCAGTGACGCCCGGGAAGTGTATGAATGCGTGCGCGACGGTTTCTTCGTCTCGCACGCACCTCGGACAGATCTTTTTTGCAGGGTCCCTGCCCGGGCGCCCATGTCTGTAGAGCTTGTCTCGAACTGGTAGAGCTCCTCGATAGCACTGCCAGGCGAGGGACTTTTGGAAGTTGTCCATCGGTCCCGGGCGGAAGGTCCTACCGAACAGACTGGCCAGTTCATCTTCCTCTACGCCTAGAGTTTCACCGAGCGTGTCGTCGCACTTGCTGCGGACCAACCCTCTATAGAATGACGAAGTGGAGTCTCCACTGATCGCCGGGTCCGCCTGCCAGAGGGCTGTGAGCGCCTGAGCACATTCGATGTGCCAGTCGCCCATTTTCCTCGGTCTTTGCTTGACCCAGGACTGCAGCTCGGTCAGCGAGACGAGTCGTGGGAAGGCTCGCCTCACGAACGGGGCCCACACCGGTTGTCCGGTGAGGAATACGTAGAGATGCCGCAGCCTGAACGCGTGTTTGCGCATCGTCAACCATGGCATCCCCAGCCCTCCGTTAGAAGGGTGTTGGCAGCAGATGGATCTTCTCACCAAAGGAGCTCGCTTCTTCCAAAGGAATCGGAAGAGCGCGCGCTCCATTTTGGCGAGCGTTTTGGCTGGACAAGGCACGACGGTCAAGCGGTAGTAGATGGCGGACGCTATAAAAGTGTTCGCCACCTCCGCTCGACCTTTCAAGGATGGTTTGCACTCGGCCCACTTCTGGGTGAGTGCAAACAACTTGGCCGTCACTTCGTTCCAGTTCTTCTCCACCTGGAGGTCCGGACCAAACCAGACCCCGAGCAGCTTTACGGGTCCTTCGTCCAGCGTCCGACGACGCCATCAGAAGGCATCGGTCTGCCTCTCCACGATCCGAGTTGCAAACCGATGGACTTGTCCCGGTTCAGCTTCGCTCCTGTGAGACTTTCGTATTCCTTCAGTAAGGTGCCGACTTCCTCGATTTGCGAGGCGCTCGACACCTTTACTGTCACGTCGTCGGCGTAAGCCGACGCCGCTTTCCGCAGTCCCGGTTCCAGAGGGATGCCCTGCAATAGCTCCAGCTTCCGCAGTAGTGGCTCGAGAGTCAGTACGTAGAGAAGGGAGGAGAGAGGGCATCCCTGTCAAATGGATCGTGTAATATGGAACGGCTCCGAGAGGTAGCCGTTCCCCTTGACCCTTGAGCAGATGTTGCTGTTGTGCATTGCAGCAATCCAGCCCCTGAACACGGGTCCGAAGCCTGCCGCCTCGAGCACCGCATCCAGGTAACGATGGTCAACCCTATCGAAAGCCTTAGACTGATCCAAGTTGATCAGGGCCCCACCGAAGCCTGGTTTACACCCTACCCTCTCTATGATGTATAGCATGAGGTGGAGGTTGTCGTGTATGGACCTGGTCGGGATTGCGCATGTCTGCGCTTCTCCCACCAGGTTCTCGACGACAAGCGCCAGCCTCTTTGCCAACACCTTGGCCAAAATCTGTAACTCTGTGTTTAGCAGAGTTATGGGCCGGAAGTTGCCTATGTCATCCCCCTTATTCTCGTCCTTCCTGATTAGTGTGACCAGGCCCCCGGTTACAGAACTGGGAATTCTCCCGTTCTGTTGCCAGTTGCAGTAAACCGCTTCCAGGAGACCAGACAATAAGTCCGGCATTGCTACGTAAAATTCGTAGGGTAGACCGACGAGACCTGGAGATTTGCGTTTGCCGCATTGGCTCAGCGCGTCCCCTATCTCAGTGGCTGAAATCGGCTTTTCGCAGAACTTTGCCTCGCTGTCCGAGAGTCGCGGTAGGCCGTCGAGGTATGGACCGAAATCCATAGCCGCTCCCCCCGAACGTATTTTGCAAAGTGCCGCTGAAAAGCCGCACACATCTGCTTCGGCTCACGTATCACGCGTCCGTTTTGGTCCTTCAAAGACCGAATCGTGGACTTGTTGCCACTTTTTGCCTCCGTCACTCGGGCCCAGCTAACAGCTTTGGCTCCCTCGTTTCCCAGAGCACGTATTTTGCTTCTGACAACGCAGCCCTCGTGCTTTGCGTCGAAGAACTGGTCCGAGGCGGTTCTCGTTGCTAGCACGCTGGCTACGTTGCCACTTCTAATTGCCTCTTCTACTTTATCTACCAGTTCCTTCTCGGTTCTATTTCTATCTAACGCTAATTCTTTACTAAAAACTATCGAGTCTAATCTAACTGCCCCCTTGACAGAGTACCACCATTTGTTGTTGACAATGGCCCCTGTCAAGTGCTGTTTAACTAAAGTGCTAATCCGTCTACTGTAGGCTTTGCTTGTCGGTAACGACAAGTTCAGCCTCCAGTAGCCAGGTCCTTGTCTATGGGTTATATCAAGGTTGGCCATGCAGGTCACTAGTTTGTGATCTGAATAGGCAACCATGAACATTTGTGGAGAGCTTAACATGTCCCTATCCTTATTTCTAACTAGAACCCTATCTAGGTACGATCTAGATGTTCCGCTACGATTACTCCACGTCCACAGTGGCGCAGTCGGAAAATCTAGTCGATATCTATGGGCCAGGTCAAATCGGTCGATTAACTGTTTGAGGCTGTTACACCCCCCTTTATCGGGACATGCTCCCACATAGTCCCAACGTGCATCTAGGATTCCATTCCAGTTCCCCACTAAAAGCAAGGAGCGGGACGTTCCCAGAAAAGTCTCTAGATGTTTGAAGAAGTCTGGCCGCGGTGTCCCGGATGGGGCATATGCGGCCACCAGCCTGAAGGCTCCACCTTCACTACCGTCAACGTCTAGGACTACCAGTCGACCCCCCGGGTCCAGATGTACCGTCTGTGTTACGAGGCCCAGGTGTTTCCGCAGCAAAACGGCAACTCCGCCCCCACCCCCCGGTTGATAGAGAGATGCGTAGATCTCAAAGTCATCGAAGATGGGGGCCAGCTGTCGCTCGCCGTGGATCCTGGACTCGCAAATGGCTACCACATCCATACTGTGCGACCTGAGGTCGTTTAAAAGTTTGCCCTGTTTCCAGGGCATCCTCAGGCCGCGTACGTTCACACATCCAACTCTTATATTGGTCATTTGGTGCTGAAAAGTTAAAAGAGGAAAAGAGATCACTCACCCTTCGCCTCCTGGGGACCAGGCCGCACGATTTCCATGGGGTTGTTGGAGGGGTTGTCTGGATGGGTGGTGGTTTCCGGCGGGGTGGGGACGCAGATGTTTGGTGGGGTGGGGTCTGGTGGGATGGGGGTGTCTGTGGTGGGGAGGCATTTGAGAAGGACGCGGTTGAGTGGTTTCACGGAGGAATTACCCACATCCTTCTCAAATGTTTCTTTTAAGGACCTATAAGTTTGTATATGGACCCTAATCAGTTTTAGGTTCAGTTTTTTGCTATTTTTTATAGACTGGGCGAAAGTTTTCCCTTCGGTGAAAACCGAAGGGTCGTTCGTGATTGTCTCCATTAGTGTTTTGTTTTCAGTGTTTATGTAAGTGTAAGTGTAATTTTCTTGTGTTGTGTTTGTTTTTGTCTGTAGTTCTTGTGTGTGCTTTCGTTTTGTTGTAGCTATTTTGTTTTCAGGAGGTGGGGGTTTTGTTTGTGATATTTTTGTTGTTTGTGTTGGTGGTTGTATGTTTGTGGTAGTGTTTGCTTTTTTTTTGCTTTTGTGATGTCTTTTTTTTCTTTTCGAGCGATGGGGTTCTCCCTCGTCTTCACTGGGTGATGGCGAGATAGCCTCATCTGTTGTATCGTCTGTGTGATTGGGGAGGGGTATGTCTTGGGGAGCTGTTGTGTCTGTATGTGATTTTGCAGTGGTTTTAGGTGCAGTGGGGTTGGGTGGGACTGTGTTTGTTGTGGTTATTTTTGTGTGTTGGTGTTGTTGTTGTTGTGGTGGTGTTGGTGGTTGTGTTGTTTTGATGGGTGTCGGCAGAAGAGCCTTTTTTTGGTTCATTAGTTTAGGACAGGAAGCCCTCAGGTGACCCCTGCTAAAGCAATGGTAACATGAAGGCCGCCTACCCTCAACCGAAAGGTTTATGTAGGTGAGTCCGTCCAGGAGTACACGCTGTGGGATCATAGCTATTCGCTCTGGGCTCATTTGCACCAGAACTTCAATGCTAGTCCCATTGAATACATCTCTGGGGGACTTTCCTACTGACAGTATTCTGTCTTCATCAAAATTGATGAAGCCGCACAGTATCCACCATATGTTCACCTTTGGTGTGACACTTGTGATTCTGATCTTTTGTGTCCTTTTTCCCATGTATGTAGGGAAAAAGGTGTACAGCTGGGATACAATTGGCGACACAGAGTAATTTTGGGCCGTCAATTGATCCTTCATGAGTACCGAAATACTCCCAAAAAGTTTGCTTCTTTGAATGAATGCAATATCATTCATTGAATTTTTGAAAACCATTCAGTTTCTTTCTGTGACAATTGGCCTGGTTTTCGGGTAAAATTGGAAACTGTCCTAAAAACTATCGTTTTGAGAGCAGTTTCCTTGCGAATTTCTACCGGAGAATTGATGCTGAAAGCACCATTTTTATCGAAAGTGACATATCTCTTAGCGTCCTTTAAAAGTTGTTCAGCATTTTTTATGTCGAGATATATCAATTCTTCTTTCTTTTGAACTTTCTCCGCAAAGGAGATTTTTGGTTTCTATGTGGAATCCGTATTGGTGGTGTTGTCATTATTGTTGTTATTCTTGTTGTTATTCTTGTTGTCACCTATGTTGGTATCATCCGTATTTTCCTTGGTGTTGCTGTTGTCTTTGATGCTGGTGTTATTGGCGTTGTCTTTATTTTTTTCTTTGTTGTTGTTATCATTGTTGCTTTTATCATCATTATTGGTTTTGCTGTTATTTTTGTTGTCATTGAACTGTTTGGTGTCAGTTGTGTTGTTTGGATATGAATTCGTTTTTTTATTTTCATTTTGTCTTTCCATCTCTATAGTATCTAGTGAAGAAGACTTTGTTGACTGCGAGCTTTGTAGTCTTACCGCCTCTCCACCACCATTATCGTTGGACGCAGCGTTCATAACGTAATCAAAATTTTACAATATTTTTTCCAAGATTCGATGGAGAAAAATTTGTTTAAATGGATATTCCGCCCCTGTAGGGGGCGAAAATGAGTTGACCCACCACCTGAAGGTCCAGACGGGTGGTCAAGTTACACAATGATATAACATTTAACTAAAAACTCACGTTTTTTTCTTACATAAATTAACGGAAACTTCTCGGCGAAGTGACACACGACTGATAGAGAGAGAGAGAGATAGATAGATAGATAGATAGATCAGAATCTCCATCTTAACTATACACTACGAATGCAATCTTTACCAAAACTACTACTGAACATATATATATATATATATATATATAGTTCTGTGTGTGTTTGTGTGTGTGTGTGTGTGTGTGTGCGCGCGCGTATCTGTCCCTGAGTGTGTCTGTGTGTGTACATATGTATCGGCAAAACCATATTTTCAATACCAGCTTTGTAATGGAAACATATTTAATATACAAACATGATCTTTATCTTAAATTTTCTAATAAACGCTCTCCAGAAAATGTCTTCCAATTCATAAAAATGAGCGCCAGATAATCAAATACCATATAAATATAGCGCAATAAATAATGTACTAAATCGTGTGATAAATAATGTACTAGAATCCAGAATACGAATACCATTGAATATCCGTCGGTTTCTATTGTTTAAAGAAAGGAACAGCTTGCTTGTGATATTAATGTGAAAGTGGCTAAGCAATCTACAGCCAAGTCTACTCTTATATACACCAGTGGAGTGTCATGCCTAATAAATAATGATAACTTAGAGTTTTAGATATTAAAATGGAGGTTGAAACTCTTGATCAGGTGCGATTATCCAAGTTATAATGCGGCAAAAACTTATTCTCTAAGCTGTTAGAAATCGTAACCATAATAGCCCAAGTTAAACATCTTGGTTTGAATAGATCTGATTTTATATTTCAGACTACGAAATATGTGTAGTAAAGAAGATGTATTGAAATATACGAGATGAGGTGGATCAGCTACAAAATAGGAGCACCAAAGACTAAATACATTCTATATCAGCAATCGTATGTTCTGTCCTAACTAGAGGGAGAATTTTAATAATTAAGATATGGATTTGAAAATTTAATTTTGTCATTGTAGAACAACAATCAGTCAACCAACGCGTTGTTCAATTGTTTTCAATATCGATCCACCTTTTACTTTGTTGTCCATTTCAATCAGATGTTGAAGCCTTGAAATTCAAGCATGTAATTCATTTGTTAATTTGTCATGTGTATGGTTTTCAATTTATTTCCAAATTATTATTTCCATAACATTTATTATCAAATACATGAGTTCGACTGAAAGAAAGAGCCAAGATGTTATGATCTCAGATCTCAATTATTGCGGCCCTGTGAATGTTTAAAAAATTAAAATAACGTCCCTATGGGTCCATTAACTTAAAGACGATAGCAACATTTCTAATATATATATATATATATATATATAGGTCATACTTTATCCTATTTCCCACTCTACTACCCTAAGTATTGAGTACTCTAGTCCGTTATCGTCTATCTGGTTCCTTACCACAATTCCTTTGTTATAATATATATATATATATATACATATATATATATATATATACATGTATATATATATATATATATACATATATATATATATATATATATATATATATATATATATATATATATATATATATATATATATATATATATATATATATATATATATATATATATATGCATATATGTATATATATATAAATTAGAATTGGTGCTCTGAAATACCTATATATATATGAATAGCTATATATCTCTGATCTAGACGGAACGAAAGTCTATTTGAAGACATATAAAAGAGAAAGCTCATCAATAGAACAGCCGAAACAGTAAGATGCTGTCAATGACAGCGATGGATGAAAATGCCTCAGAGATCAGAGTCCAGCGACCAATGGTTGGCAGTGAGACAATCCACGAAGTGGGTGACAGGCACATGAGGTTTAATAAAGTTTGAAAGAGGAGGTGGAATAAGGGAAGTGTGTTAGCGCAAAAACTTGATTGGAAGAAGGAAATAGAGAAAAACAACTATTTATCGATATTCATGATGTATTGTTTTTGTTTATGCCACGAAACTACGTAGTCGAGGAATCTAGGAGCAGTTTAGGTATGATACATTTTATTACTAATTATATCTAAATGTTTCTTCTCTCTTCATAATGTATATATATATATATATATACGTGTGTGTGTGTGTGTGTATATATATATATATTCAGTAAATTTGTTAATAACTCCCTTATGTCTGAGTAAAGATTTGCCCGACGAATCGGTCTGCTTCTTCTAGCAGCCACGTTACTTGCCATTTCTCACCTACTACTTCATTTCTGTTCAACATAAATCCCGTGATATTTCTCCCATTCAGAATCATCGCTGGTAGTACATAACTGATAATTATTTTTTCTTGATTGAAAAGTTCCATGATGAGTTGAGTGTTTTTACAGTCCTCAAAACTGAGGTTACCAACAAAACTAGAGACAGGACATTCTTGGCTAGTTATTTTGTTTACTGTTACCAAATATAACTAGACGCACACACATATATTCGCACGCATATATATATGGGTGGGTGTGTGCATGCGTGGTTTGTATGTGAGTGTGGTTGCATGCGAGTATGCGTGCGAATATGTGTGTGTGCGTATATATATATATATATATATATATATATATATATATATATATATATATATATATATATATATATATATATATATACATTATATTAATAAATGGAAAACTATATTTATAAAACCATAATTATTTTATTATATATATTTCAAGGGCAACCAAGGCAAATGTTGGTGCGCTTTCATCAGATAAAATACAAAATTTGTTTTATAAATGTTGACATACCCACTGAAGAACAACCGTGACGATTGGAGTTTCGCTGGAACCGTCAAGGTTGTTCTTCAGCGGGTATGTCAACATTTATGAAGCACATTTTGTATTTTATCTAATGAAAGCGCACCAAAATTTGCTTTGGTTTGCCTTGAAATATATATAATAAAATAATTATGGTTTTACAAATATAGTTTTCCATTTAGTAATATAATGCATATTTACTCTACCCATTGTTGAGTGCTTTATTCAGTTATAAAACTTTTAAGTTTGTTGAATTCCAACAAATTAAATATAACCTTTGCATATATACATATATATATATATATATATATATATATATATATATATATATATATATATATATATATAAAGAATTAGTCTATCTACCAACATATTTATACAGATGTATGCTTACGCTAGCCAAGATATAGGTTTTGTCTTAGTGACTTTGTGGTTCAATACAAATAGATGTAGAACAATTATATAAAAGACGTAAAATAAGAAAATTATAGTAATTAAGTATACATCTGTATAAATATGTTGGTACATATACTAATTCTTTATAATTATCTCCAAATCATGTTGTTGAGCAAAAATTTGCCTGAATTACTACTATGGTATTAGTTTGGCTCCTGTCTTTTTAACACCCCACTCCTCACTGATTAGCCTCGATGTCACGTGATTGATTCTTTTGAATTTGCCACTGACCTGGAAGGCAGTTAAATTTTCAATATCTTGGAATTTAGTCCGCGCTTGCTTTTTTCCATCCTCTGAATTATTTTTGTATAAGTTTCCTGTGTCCTCGTATTGCCAGGAATCTTAGCCGAGAATGGCTCCCTGATGAAGAAAGGATTCTCCATGTTCTCCTTTTTAAGACTATGTATATCCCCTTTCAGAAACTAATTAGTTGGAGTGAAATTTAAGTTTAGTAAGTTACTTACTATAATTTTCTTATTTTACGTCTTTTATATATATATGGGTGTGTGTGTGTGCGTTTTCTTTTTCATTTAAAAAAAACAACTCATTTACTTATATATAAATATATACATACATATATATCCAAAATTGAATTAGGGGTGTCATGTCTAAGAGACATGCGCCATAACCACTGCAGAATAAGCTCAAAGATTCACTGGGATGACGCTGTGCGATGTGTGTATTCTTTTAAAAAATGCAACACATGGTACGGGTATTTGACAGATTTGCATTTGCTGTGTAAACACAGATAGTTGGATCTTCTCCTTTGGTGAACATCCGAGATTTGACTACTGTGAATTACCGATTAATGGTGAAATATATTTAATAAAATATATACAAAGAAATTTAATCATTTAAAAAGTATCTGTATTTGAAGTTCTAGTTACACTTTAATTAGTTCCCTACCTAGCTGTGTGTGCTTACACTCTACTAATTATTCCCTGTGATTGTTTCATATGTTTATTATATATATATATGTGAATCAATTTCTAGTTGATATATAAAATGCTCGGGTCTATTCATTGGAATCTTTGAGCTTATTCTGCTGTGGATATGGCGCATGTCTCTTAGACATCACACCTTAATTTAATTTTGGATATATATACGGTCCCTTAATTGTAGGGCTAACTCAGTTGAATGGACTCGGCTGCTATTTCTAGCTGTCGATAATCCTATTCACGCCACTGGGATGACGCTGTGCGATGAGTGTATTTTTTTTTTAAATGCAACACGTGGTACCAGTCATTCACAGATTTGCATTTGCTGTGTAAACACAGATAGTTGGATCTTCTCCTTTGGTGAACATCCGATTTTGACTACTGTGATTTACTGATTAATGGTGAAATATATTTAATAAAATATATACAAAGGAATTAATCATTTTAGAAGGTATCTATATTTGAAGTTATAGTTAAACTTTAATAGTTACCTACCTAGCTGTGTGTGCTTATATTCTTTACAGATTATTCCCTGTGGTTGTTTCATATGTTTATTTTATATATATATGGCAATCAATTTCTAGTTGATATACATACATATATATATATATATATATATATATATACACACACACACACACACACACATATATATACATATATATGAAGGTATATGTATATATATATATATATGAATGTGTGTGTGTATATATTTATATATTAGAAAATAAAATGAATTATTTTTTTTTTAATGAAAAGAAAACAAGATGTCCTACACGAGTGAAAGTATAAGGAAAAAAGATGAAATCGAAAATGCAACTCGAGTCTTTTAAAGAATATTTATTTATTTCCTTACAGTTCTTATGGTTTTCAAAGGTAGAATTGTGATGGAGGGTTTATATATATATATATATACACTCTCACTTCAAATTGTCTTTAAAGACAATAAAGAAAATAAAAGATGTTTGGCTGTGTGTACATTGCAATTATCTAAATTATATGTAAATCTGATTCAGGCAATATGAGGTTTGACGCTTCGTATTGTAAAGCATTTATCACTGTAATATTTCAATTTTGACAAATCGCTGTCTTACGTTATAAACTATATTTAACTAAAGATATATGTTATCTCACATATTTCATATATAAATCTTATGTTTCTCCGTCTATGTAGAATTTCAAGAATCGATGTCATTGTTTATGATAAAAATACAAAATACGAAAAAATAGATAAATGTATGTGCTATAAAAGAGAAGTAATTTATCTATTCTTATCCTTGTGGAATATATACAAGATTTAGTCAATGACGTGTTTTATACATTACCTTATTTTTTCATATAGTCTGCATATAATTCAATTAACATTTTCAAAGTTTTACTAATTTCAACGTACAAAGCAACAACATAAAAAATACAAAACATAAACCAACATAAAATGCTGTCCAGTGTCATCTCCATATATTTCAAACGATATAATAAATTCGATATTATTTGATAAACGACTGTTCCACAACCAACATAAATCAAACCTCATAAGACATTATTTATTAAATGTCTCTTTCTAATTTAGTACTTGTTTTTTTCATTTTCAGTTCCTAATTTTCAAATTTATATTATATAACTCAGACTTTCTCATTTCATACGTTCGTCTTTCAGCTTCTCTCACACTTATTTTCTCTCTTCTCTCTCTCTCTCTCTCTCTCTCTCTATATATATATATATATATATATATTGTTATACTTGGGGAGGGTCATATTTGCGTAATATTGCCAGAATTAATAACAGAACACACTCACTGTTTGGTTGGTTTTCGCTTCTCGCTGTCTTTTATCTCTGCGATCTAACTTACTCGGTCCTCAATGTTGCCATTGACTGACCGACGGTCAAAAATAATACAGATACAATATAGACACAAACACATATATATAGTTTACATAATTTACATAAATCTTTCGTTGCACATCTGCAACATCGTCAGTGGTGTTATATTTTTTTTCCTCCTGTTGTGTTGCATGTCTACGGCATTTTTTATTCAGTCTGTCTATATTAATTCTGGCAATATTACGCAAATATGACCCTCCCCAAGTATAACAATATCTGTTTCGACACACGATTTCGTATAAAAAACCTCGCTAAACTATATATATATATATATATATATATATATATATATATATATATATACATATATTAAAATAACAGATTAACGTTTAAGCAAAGAATCGCTGCTTTCACCCTTAACGGGATCTTCTGAAACTAACGAAGTCAATCTGTAAACGCAGATGTAGATATTTCAAAAAACGTTGCAACCGGGGGAAGACAGGAAGACGATACATTGGTTCGTGGAAACGTTCCCTGGTAAAGAACGGGAAAAAACGAATATAATACGTCATTAATACGAGCGGTGAAAAACAATTACGCGCAAAGACAGTACCGCGTATAAAAGAGGTCGTTGACTAATGTTCTCTTAAGTGGTTCATAGAGACGTTGCCTGGCAATGAACGAAAAAAACGAAGATAATACGTCATATTTGCTCTACGGTTCTTATATATTTGATATATATTTATCCTTATCGAGCCCTCTTTGGATTTTAGTCTTCAGATTTATTATTATTACTATTTGGCTCCCTCAGTTG
This sequence comes from Eledone cirrhosa, assembly GCA_964016885.1. Lineage (NCBI taxonomy): Eukaryota > Metazoa > Mollusca > Cephalopoda > Octopoda > Eledonidae > Eledone > Eledone cirrhosa. The sequence goes on from OZ024743.1 coordinate 42,450,520, forward strand.
AGCACTCTATTGACTTATATTCATCATGCAGAAACAATATCTGAATATTTCTACAAAGAACAGACCCATACCAAGCAGGAAAACATACCTAAAACTCCTGATACAGAAAACAGACGCGTTTATTAAAAGGTTGCGTCGGCGTGTCTTTTATTTCGATAATCCGCGAAAAGCAGACAACAAACAGGATAAATTTGGCTTTAAAACCTATAATAACCCTCCGTGTAACCCGCATTACTACCCTTCGAAATGAAGGAACTCATACGGAGTATCAAATTTCGGAATAGGAACAATTCCTTCCAGCAGGACCTGAAGAATAGAATTCGTTCTATTAAGGATTCTAATGCCGTGCACGTCCATTCCGACAAAACTGGCAACCTATATCAAATGGAGTGCAGTACTTACCATCAACTACTACATAATGCTGTAGCTAAGGATTACCGTAAAACTAATCGGTGCGTCATCAATGAAATCAACGATGCTGGATTTAAAATCACATCTGATCTCAACATCCTGGACCGGACCGAACCTCTGGACCCTATTTCTCCCCACTTTACCCTGAAGGATCACAAATCCAATTTTCCGAACAACCCCTCTATTCGGATTATTAACCCTACGAATTCCGATTTAGGTAGATTTAGTAAAACGATTCTTGATAGCATTATACCTAAAATTAGAAGTTTGGCCCCTCTTGCACTGTGGAACAATTCTTTCGCGGTGATTGATTGGTTCAACGGCATATGTAGCAAGGAACATTGCCGTTTTATCCAATTCGACATCAACAATTACTACTCCTCCATCACTTTACCACTTCTCCTTAGAGCTATCAATTTCGCTAAAACACTCACAGTGGTTAAGGATTTCGAAGTTGATGTCATCCTCAATGCCCGTAAGTCGGTGATTAATTTCGACGACTCTATTTGGAAAAAAAATCCAATAGTACCCCATCGACGTGAGTATAGACGCCAGCGATTCTGCGGAGGTTAGTGATCTTATCGGCCTTTTCCTTCTTTTCACTGTCAAGGACGAATTCCCCAACGTGGGCGATGATTTGTACCATCATGATGGTCTTTTGACCATGACTAAGTGCGGACCTCGGTTTGCGACAGGTTCAGAAAAGAACTCAGGGCCTTCTTTGAAGGCTTCAACCTCTCTATACAGGTTGAGGCCAATCTCTCGGTCGTTAATTACCTCGACGTTACCCTCAATTTATCGAATGGGTTGTATTACGCGTATAGAAAGCCGAATGATACGCTTAATTACATAAGTAAGCATTCCAACCATCCTGCCAGCATAACCAAAAACCTGGTAAGAAACGTTTCGTTGAGGCTTTCCCGTCTATCTACTAACGAGCATATTTTCAACGACCATTCCACATATTACAATGAAGCTCTTGCTCGGAGTGGATTTGTCGATAAGGTAGCATATACAGAGTACGATAATAGACCTAGAAGAAATAGATCCCGTCGCATTTGTTGGTATAACCCACCATATAATATGGAGGTGGCCACACCATTAGCTAAGATCTTTCTTTCCCTTATTACGAAGCATTTTCCCCCTACACATAAATATAGTAACAATTTAAATAGAAATACTATTAAAATGTCTTACTCTACGACTCCTAACCTTGCACATAACATGACAGCTTCAAATTTAGCTAAACTACCTAGCCGTAAGGAACACGTGCAACCCTGTAGTTAGTACTAACTGTAATTGTAGGAATCGGGTTGATTGCCCCCTATCCGTGAAATGCCTCTCTAGTAACATTGTCTACAAATGTAAAGTTGAAACACCCACGTCCCGTAGGGCCTACATAGGGTTAACCGCCAATAGATTCAAGCAGCGTCTTTACATGCATACCCTTTCTTTTCGTTACCCTCTAAGAAGGAATATGACGTCACTTTCAGCTTATATCTGGAGTCTAAAAGACAACCACACCCAATATAAGTTATACTTGGAGATCCTAGTTAGGGCTAGATCGTATAACGGAAATAAAAGACCATGTGACCTCTGCGCCGCTGAGACCCTGGAAATACTCTACGCCACAAACCACATCTTAAACCAAAAATCTGAGGTCATTTCGGCTTGTAAACATAAATTGCACAAAACTTTCCTGTATTACAGCCCCACGTTATACCCTAACGGATAGTACGATCTATACGTGGATATATTACGTCTTGATGTGGTAGCTAAGTATATGTTTTGGTTATACCATTACTTATTTGCATAGGTAAGTATATATTACCTGTATGTTTTGTGAAGGTACGTATACTTTCTCGTACGTATATTTGATTGTATATGTTATGGCGTATAAGTTTATATATTCTGGTACATATAGTTTGTATATGTGTATACGGGAGTTTTGCGTCTGTGTGAGTATGCAGGTTTGTACGTATGTAGGGTGTGTATATATGTGTACTTCATGTTTTGGTTGACTTACGTCTCTGAACATTTGTGTATTTACATGTAGGTATGTGTGTGCGCTTGTTATATACGTATTTATTTATTTATATACGTTTATTTAATTGTTTATGTATTTGTATACTTGCACACACACACATATTTATATGTGCATGGTTTTGTATACCTATGGTAAGTGTTTTCGCGTATGCTTGTGTATGTACGTATTTGTATGCGTGTATGTATTTATTTAATTTCTATTACCTCTGTATTGTATTTATTTACTTTATTCTTAACTCTGAAGTGGAGATTCATTCGGTCTCCTAGTTACAATTTTAGTCGACGACTTCTGCTATACCATTTACGTGGTTTTGTCTTTGCGTGCAATTGTTCTCCACGCTCCACATATGACGTATTATCTTCGTTTTTTTCGTTCATTGCCAGATAATGTCTCTATGAACCACTTAAGAGAACAGTAGTCTACGACCTCATTTATACCATAAACGTGGTTCTGTCTTTGCGAGTAATTGTTTTAATGGCGGTGGATTGGCAGTATCGTTAGAGGGTCGGACGCCATGCTTTCCAGCATAGTCACGTCCCTTTACGATCTGAGTTCAAATCCCGGCGAGGTTGACTTTGCCTTTCATCTTTACGGGGTCGATAAAATAAAGTACCATTAATGCACTGGGTAATTGCTGGCCTTGTGCCTAAAGTAGAAACAATTATATTCGTTTTTTCCGGTTCTTGGCCAGGGAACGTTTCGACAAACCAATGTATCGTCTTCCTGTCTTCCTCCGGTTGCAACGTTTTTTTAAATATCCACTTCTGCGTTTACAGATTGACTTTGTTAGTTTCAGAAGATCCCGTTAGGGCTGAAAGCAGCGATTCTTGGCTTAAACTTTAATCTGTTATTTTAATAAATATTTGCTCTACGGTTCTTAAATATTAGATATATATTTATCCTCATCCTCTTATATATGATATATATTTATCCTCTCTGGATTTTAGTCTTCAAATTTATTATTATTACTATATATATATATGCATGCACATAATATACGCCCCTGATGGCACGTGGGTTTGATTCCTGTGTTGCGTGTTGTGTTCTTGAGCAAAACACTTCATTTCACGTTACTTCAGTATACTTAGCTGAAAATGAGTACCAGCAATAGCTGGGAGTTTAGCCTGCGATAGACTGGCGTCTTGTCCAGTGGGGAGACTTGTAATCTCATGAAACCGGGATAACCACCGGTCAACAGAGCTTCCTAGCTTCAGACAGATTTTAGACTTAAAATATACACACACACACATGCACACGCGCGCACAAACATACATATATATATATATTCTTTTTGTTGTAACATGTGTGTTAGTTGATCATCACAATCGACTTTGGTGCAATCATGCAAAGACATTATATCTCCGCAGTCCATATAAGTAAAAGTTTGCATTACATGTATGGTATTCGATGGTATTATGTTATGTTATTAAAAACGAAAAGACATTTCTATGGCTCCATACTTCAATTAATTATACTATATGATATCTGGATTTCAGATATCAATGTGATTAGCTGATTGTGACTTAAGTATAACATGTTACCATCAAATACTTGGAAATAATATCTTAGATATAAGTATAATTGTGCATGAGCTGTTGATCCTCCAAAGTCTAGTCAGCATAATCACTATCTAATAACTGAATAGTGCCATATATATATATATATATATATATATATATATATATATATATATATATATATATATATATATATATATATATATATATATATATATATACATACATATATAAACACATACGTATAGCTCTACATGGCTGAATACAGTAAATAAATGTAATCTGAATGTTTCGAATATTAAAATTAATATTCGATTCGTTTTCAATTATACAAACAGACACTTTTTTAAGCCGTCAGTAGAATGATGGGCTCATTCTACTGACATGGCTTAAAAAAGAGGCTGTGTGCATAATTGCAAACGAATCCAATATTATTATTAATATTCGAAAAGCTCGGATTACATATATATATATATAGATATATTAAAATATCAGATTAAAATCTAAGTAAAGAATCGCTGCTTTCACCTTTAATGCTCCATATAAGGTCGTATTATCTTCTCTTTTTTCCGTTCCTTGCAAGGAAACGTCTTCACAAACGAAAGTATCGTCTTCCTCTTTTCCTTCGTCTGCAACATTTTTCGAAATATTTACTTCTGTGTTCACAGATTGATTATTTTTAGTTTCAGAAATTATTATTACTATTATTATTATTCATTTATTATTATAACTATATATATATATATATATATATATATATATATATATATATATATATATATATATACAACAAGGGTTTATACTGTAAATAAAACCCTTTTCGTACAGCCCACCATGTTATTGTTCACACTTTCACTACTATTACTCCAAGAATAACCTGCATAGGAATTCTCGCAAACTCGCTACCTAACTAAGGAAACCTCTTGTTGAGTCAAACAACGCCGCACGTTAAAACTATCCATAGTACTGAGTACTCACAACCTCTAACTGGATTACTAAAACGATAACATGTTATCCCATATATATATATAAATATATATATATATGTTTATATATATATATATATATATATATATATATATATATATATATATATATATATATATATATATATATATATATGTGTGTGTGTGTGTGTGTGTGTGTGTGTGTGTATATATATATATATGTATATGTGTGTGCGTGTTTATATGTATATATTTCATCAAAACACGCTCCATTATTTCCTTTTAAATCTTAAATTATCTTACCTAAAATCCGTACCTTCAAACCACAGATGACTGGATGATGAATATGGTCGCAGCTCACGAAAGGAAAAGGAAATTATATTCTGTCACACAGGAAAGAAGGAAGTTTGTGGAAGAAGTGAGAATACAGTTTGAAAATTATGGCGATTCGGCAATTAAAGCCTCAAAGAATATCAAAGCTTTGGCAAAATAAGTAGTCCAACGGAATCTATGGCATATATCAGAACAAGCACCACTTCATGGGCAGTATGTTCTCCGTAGCAAAACCTTGATGAAGATCAAGCTCTCATCCGTAGCTGCGGAGTTCTGGACTAACGGCAGAGAGTGACGGCTTCTACGAGACCAGTTTCTCCCAACACTCGCCTTTCAATCCAATGTGATCAGAAATAGAATAGACCAAAAGTGTTAATTATGTGATGATCATGTTGAGACGATCTGTATTCTGACTGCAAGGAATATACAAGATATTCCGACTCCAGGTTGACCAGTGTGAACAATCAATTCCAAAGAGTTAAAGATTCCAAAGTCTGGTCCGATTGAAATGAATTGTACTCTGAATTGATATGTTAGTATGTATAATGTTGCTAACTGAAAGTTAAGCACCCGCACTACCGTTTTATTTTTAATTTATTTTTTTATTTCCTTCCTTAACATTTCCTTACAACTCCTCTGAGTTTCTCTTCTCCTCCTATCCGAACATTCTTGATGAAAGACTTCTGTCCGAAACAACAAATCCTCCACCATTTCCACCTAGGGAGAATCTAATATAACTGTAAAATTGCCGCCTGTATTAAAATAACAGATTAAAGTTTAAGCAAACAATCGCTGCTTTCACCCTTAATAGCATCTCTTGAAACATTATTATTATATGTATATATATGCATACATATATATATATAAATGTGTATATATATATATATTAATATATATATATATATATATATATATATATATATATATATATATATATATATATATATAGAGAGAGAGAGAGAGAGAGAGAGAGAGAGAGAGAGAGAAGTGGTTACACAACAGTTCGTTCACCATACCGAGAACAATTATTTCACCTTCGCGGATCTTCAGCTCGGGATGTGTATGGTTATAGGAACAGGAAGGACAACCGTACGGACGCGCATACGCAGAAATTCGGTCACTTCACACAGGCAATACTAGACTGCGTGCGTGGGGTGTAAGGGAGATAACTGCAAAAGTCCGGAAATTTTTAGGTTGAAAATAAATAAAAAAAATTTAAAAATAAAATTACAAAGAATCAGTCCGGAGCCTTGTAGTTATGCAATAGATGTTTGGTGACGTTGGACAACGTGTGCACATACACGAGAAGTGAATTTTTCACACGTTGTCCAGACGTCACCAAACATCTATTGCATAACTACAAGGCTCCGGATTGATTATTTGTAATTTTATTTTTTAATTTTTTATTTTTTATTTTCAACCTGAAACTCTCCGGACTTTCGCAGTTATATCCCTTACACCTCCCGCACGCAGTCTAGTATTGCCTGTGTGAAGTGACCGAGTTTCTGCGCATGCGCGTCCGTACGGTTCTCCTTCCTGTTCCTATAACCATACACATCCCGAGCTGAAGATCCGCGAAGGTGAAACAATTGTTCTCAGGATGGTGAACTAATTGTTGTTAACCACTTCTACCTAACTCGTCCCTTGGACTGAGTGCTCTACCACTACGGATATTACCTTCCAGTGTTCCACCACTATATATATATATATTATAAGATTCTTTGCCTAATTTTTCATTCGCACCGTTTCCTTTCGCTATATGTCTCTCCACCACTCCCCTACACACCTTTTGAACTCTGTTCCCACACACTTCTCACCTGAGGAAGGGCTTATGCCCGAAACGTCGTCCCCCACCTACCCCCCACTCTCCTGAGCGCGAAATTAATAAACATTTATTGTACTGCCTCTCTGTTTTGTCCCTGTTCAAATTTTTCCATTATATATAATACACGCTCACACGGCTTCCATCCTTGGAACATAACTTAACAACCGGCTCAACCCCGATCTAATCCGCCGTGACCTTTCTCCGAACTTTACACACCTTCCCACACTTGGTCTTTCCTTCCACGCATTACCTCTGTTTGATTTTGTTAAGGTACATTTTTTTCCGTATAAGATTCTTTGCCTAATTTTTCATTCGCACCGTTTCCCTTTCGCTATATGTCTCTCCACCACTCCCTACACACCTTTTGAACTCTGTTCCCACACACTTCTCACCTGAGGAAGGGCTTATGCCCGAAACGTCGTCCCCCACCTACCCCCCACTCTCCTGAGCGTGAAATTAATAACATTTATTGTACTGCCTCTCTGTTTTGTCCCTGTTCAAATTTTTCCATTATATATATATATATATATATATATATATATATATATATATATATATATATATATATATATAGTAATAATAGTAAATTTGAAGACTAAAATCCAAAGAGGGCTCGATAAGTATAAATATACATCAAATGTATAAGAACCACTCCACATGATGACGTATTATCTTGACTGGTACTTTATTTTATCAACCCCGTAATGATGAAAGGCAAAGTTAACCTCGGCGGGATTTGAACTCAGATCATAAAGGGCCGTAACTCTTTGCTGCAAAGCATGG
>OZ024743.1:42460882-42475566 GCA_964016885.1 Eledone cirrhosa
TTTTTTCTCTGCGATACATACTGTCAATAATCGGTAGAATGCCAACAAATATGGGGAAAGGGCAAGACAATTAAATCGACCCAGTGTTCTACTGGTATCTTATGTTATCACCACCGCAAAGATGAGCTCGTCAGTTTTTGAAATCAGATTGTAAAGGGCCATAACTACATGCCACAAAACCTCTCGTCCGACGCCCTACTGATACTGCCAATCCACCGCCCTTATTGTCAATAATGGCTTCTGCTTTTGGACACAGGGCCAGCAATTACATGTGTGCATTACTGTTGCTTTGTTATTGTCAATAATGTTCAAATTTCTTAGTAATTTACATGTTAATTATTGTATTTTCTTTTTCAGTAATATTCTCACCTGATTCTACTTTATCACCTCTTACCGTATAAAGATAGTCATTGTATACAGCTGTTTTTAAAGGATTGCTTATATTTTATGGTAACAATTGTTATGATAAATACAGTATCAAAACAAAATGAAATATTGAAAAATATATTTTGTTTTAGTTTATACTCGTATCCCAGAAATTGTGATGTTCATACAGGCGCGCTGAGGTAAAAGCACTCCTATAGAGGTCAGGTTTGCATTTCATCTTTAAGAGATCTTTAAGAAGGGATGCCCACTCTCCTCCCTTCTCTACGTACTGAATCTCGAGCCACTACTGCGGAGTTGGAGCTATTGCAGAGCATGCCTTTGGAACCGGGACTACGAAAAGCGGCGTCGGCCTACGCCTACGACGTGAGAGTAATGGTGTCGAGCATCTCGCAAATCGGAGAGGTCGGCGCTTTACTGAAGGAATACGAAGGGTTCACAAGAGCAAAGCTGAACCTGGACAAATCCGTCGGTTTGCAACTTGGAACGTTAAGAAGCAAACCGATGCCTTCCGATGGCGTCGTCGGACGCTGGACGGAAGGACCGGTAAAGCTGCTCGGGGTCTGGTTTGGTCCGGACCTCCAGGTGGAGAAGAGCTGGAACGAGGTGACGGCCAAGGTGTTTGCGCTCACCCAGTAGTGGGCAGAGTGCAAACTATCCTTGAAAGGTCGAGCGGAGGTGGCGAACACTTTTATAGCGTCCGTCATCTACTACCGCTTGACCGTCATGCCTTCTCCAGCCAAAACGCTCACAAAAATGGAGCGCGCGCTCTTTCAATTCCTTTGGAAGAAACGGGCTCCTTTGATGCCAACACCCTTCAAACGGAGGATTGGAGTGGCGTGGCTGACGATACGCAAACACGCGCTCAGGGTGCGGCACCTCCACGTATTCCTAACCGGACAACCGGTGTGGGCCCCGTTCGTAAGGCGAGCCTTCCGACGACTGGTCTCGCTGACCAAGCTGCAGTCCTGGGTCAAGCAAAGACCGAGGAAAATGGGCGACTGGCACATCAAATGTGCTCAGGCGCTCACAGTCCTCTGGCAAACAGACCCGGCGATCAGTGGAGACTCCACTTCGTCATTCTATAGAGGGTTGGTCCGCAGCATGTGCGACGACTCGCTCGGAGAAACTCTAGGCGTAGAGGAGGAGGAACTGGCCAGTCTGTTCGGTATGACATTCCGCCGGGGAACGATGGACAACTTCCAAAAGACCCTAGCAGTGCTACCGAGGATCTCTACCAGTTCGAGACAAGCTCTCCAGACACTGGCGTCCGGGCAAGGAACCTTCGAAAAAGATATCTCCGAGATGCGCGCGCGACTAGGAAACCGTCGCGCACGCATTTGTACACTGTCCGGGCGTTACCGACCTGTGGGGCTATGTAGAAGGACTATTGACGCGGGTGGGACCAATCCAGTTGACCACCGAGTCCATTGTAATAATCAAAATGCCACCCTCCTTAAAAAACGAAGGAGAGGTGGTGTTCCTATGTGCTATGGCTATGCTGAAAGAGGTTATATGGTGGACGAGGTTAAAAGGGCTGAAGTCAAACACCTTTCTCTCCGGCGAACAACTGATACGTTTTTTTCAAATATCATTTGGAAGAAGAATCAGGATGAAGAGAGAGGTGCTGTACCCCAGCAAATTTTATGAAAGGTGGGTGGATGTGGCAAAGATTACCTGAGTGGTTGGGCCTTCTCTCTATATAAGCATGTAGGTTGAGGAAAAAGAGGAAGAGAGGAAGGGAGTACTCACTCTTGGTGCTCCTGGAGATGAGGGTTGTACATTTTTTTTCGGGGTGTGTACAACCCCTGTGTAACGCGTCCCCCCTATTGGGGATTTCAATTGTTATTTGTTGTTTTATTAATAGTTTTATTTTCATATACCTGTTTGTAAACTCCCCATTTTTATTTGTCCCCTTCTTCTGTGCCCTCGTGGATAATAAAGAAATGTATCTATCTATCTGTTTATCTATCAAACTATCAAACTAACAGTTTGTTTAACTTTCAAACTAACTAACTAACTAATTAACTAACAGACTAAATAATTAACTAACTGACTAACTGACTAACTAACTAACTGATTAATTAACTTACTAAGTAATTAACTAACTAATTAACTAACTGCCTGGTGATTTACTGGTTGATTAATTAACTAAAATCTATCTATCTACCTGGAATAAGTCAACGGTTTCAGAAGTGGAGAGGAGTTGGCTCCGCCAGATTTACACACCAAAGACAAGTCATAAACACAAACAGAGGCCTTTGGACTCTATCAGGCCATAAGACTCCATAGAAGTAAGTTTTTAAAAAAGTTGTTTATATTATATTTACGTCTCTTTACGTAACATGCAATACTGAATTTACAGCTCTGTCCGTCTTACATATTTGGAAGTATACTCCAACTCTTCATCAATATATGTTAATGTAACATCTTTTTCTTTGGTGTTCACATATAGCAGTAAAACAAAAAAAACAACAACAAAAAACTCACTGAAGCATTGCTGAATTATTCTCCGGATAACAACTTCTTCACAAATCTAGTTTCTTGCAATTTGATTTGATATGATTTTTTTATGGCATCCATTTACTATTATATAATGTGTTTGTTTTTGTTTCGTTTTTATTTTTTCTGGTTATAGATTATATTTTGCTTCTTATTCAGCTAGAATTAATGCCTAATTGGAAATTGACAGTAATGCAGCAAGACAAAGCAGACACTGAACATACGTAGAGAGATAAAGAAACATCAACACGCTGAAAGCATTACATAAAACGACATCACTCATAATCTGTTACACTTGATTACAATTCAGAAATGATATGTTAGCCACCGATATAACAATCAATATTCGCTTGAATGAATCAGCTATAGTTTTTGATAGATTTTTCCACTGAGCCAAAATATTATTAGAATAAAGTTAATATAGATATTCTATTTCCACATCAATTGAACAGAATAGCCGTTTTAGATAAAATTATGTTTATCCTTTCGTAAGCAATCTAGTAATCAAATTATTCATATCATGTTAAATTATTGCTTTATTCTCATAGATTCCACGAACTTTGCCTCCTCCCAAACGATTTGATTCTTTCGATCATTCCTTCTCTTTGATCTTCAGCGTAGAATAGTGTTTTATACTAAGTCTTTGTCTTCTTCTTATGTCTCATATAGCAATGATGCGAAAGCTATTATTATATCGGCTAAATATAAGAAAATATAATAAATACGACGCAAGGAAATATTTGTAAACTGGATTAAATATAGTGGATTAATATATATGGGTATGTGTGTGTGTGTGAGAGTTGGTCTGTGTGTGTGTTTGTGTTTGTGTGTGAGGTTTTCACTGTTTTGGTTTGTGTGTACGTGTTAGTGAATACTTTCTCTCATATCAGTATAGGATCCATTTGGTTAATATTCATCTTCATTCAGTATCCATACCATTATCGGATGGAAACTTATTTTTGTATAATGAAGGTCATCTCCATGTCACTATCCCCATCAATGTCATTATCGATATTCCCATTCTGTCTATTGTTACGATAACCGTACTCGGTAACATTAGATATGTTTATGGGCTTAATTAATAATTTAAGTACTACTCCAGCGTACATATTAACGAATAAATCAGAATATTAAAATGCTCTTTTTCATCGATACCGATCGTGGAGCTATCGTATTGATATGACAATATAAGACTGTTTGAATATATGTTTCCAAACGCTTCACAATCATATCAATGACAATGTTACTCATATCACCAACGTTCGTGTTATGGATCCTGTCAGAAGTGTTACGCTTATTTTTAATTTTATTGTGCTTTATATAATGAAAATAAAACAAGATTCCCAAACCACTCAGAGATTTAATGGAATGGTTCTTCGTTAGTTTTGATAATGAACCTTTCTATGTTCCGACCAATGGAATAGTATGTGTGCGAGATTGTATCTGCATCTTACTGAGCATTTCACAAGCACGTGTACGCTTAACCTAATACTGATAGAGATTCCGCGCGATAGACTGTGGCCCTTTGAATAACTAATACTCTTCATCTGATGGGCTGCCAAACTGTAGCCTTCAATTCATTTTCACTAAACATACATTTATCGACATATAGGTATTGTAAATGATACTTGATTAATATTCCCCGCTTTGAAATCGAGCTTGCAATCTTATAAATGTGATACGTACTTCTTAAACATGCTTTGACCCCTTCCTATGGTTTATATGATTTGCGAAATAATTGAATTATGTCATATTAACAATAATTATTGATTTTAATTCAGTCTCAAGTTCAGTAATTTATGGGAAGTGTTTTTTTTTTTGTTTTTGTTTTTGAGTAAATCAACTTCTTAACTTGATTTCTTTTTTATTTCGTAGAGTCTATAGCATAGACGAAAGAATGTTAAATTTCAAAATTGACATTTACGGGATTTTAACGTAGAGAGCCGGAACAAATATCGCTAGTCATTGTCCTGTAACGACTCCATCAACTCGTAATTGTTGTTATTATTATTTATTAAAATAATGATTTATATTTATATAAAACCAAGACAAATAATGTTGCGGTACTTTTTCCAGGTTTTACATTTTTAATTTATAACACTTTGAATTTAGTTTCACTTTTCAGCCATCCGTGTTGATGAAATATACTTCCCTCGCGTACTGCAGTTGATGTGATCGGAATTGATGATCCTGTGTAAAACGAAGTGACCAAACGAGTAGTAATAAAAACAACAATACTATAAAGACATGTCACTGTATGCGAGTTTATTTACCAATCTATTCTTTGGTCAGACACCTTCTATGAATACTCCTTCCACCATGTGTTAAATCTACCACTATAATAACAGATTTAAGCAATTCTGAAAACAACCTATAATTTATTATGTTCAATCTATAAATTATATTTTCAGATACTTAAAAACGCATTAATCAATATTAAATATTTTTATTTTGAAGCTTATTTTAGCCTCATGTCAATTTGCATATTTATTTATTCTTGATATCAAATGGTATTTGGAAATATGTTTGTTTTTGATTAATGCTAAATATTTTTAGAATACTAGAAAACAAACAAATGAACATCAAAGACAATAAACCAAATAACAAACAACAGCGTTAATAAAACAATCGCTTAATAAACAAAAACTATATACAATAAATACAATCAATACACGATATCACACAATTCTTGGTTGTTGCGTTTGTCCGTTTTGTGTGTATTTATTTGTTCAATAATCTAACAATGTTACACTATTGGAGGTTTTATAATTTTTAATTAAATGACAACGAGATCAGGGAAATATTTTAGCTTCATATTTTGATATTGTGTTGCACTATTTTGTTTTGCATTCTATTTCTCTTTTAACAACATGACAATATTCACATGCCAGAAGTTAAAAATACGAGGTTTGAGATTATATTTATTGCATATGTTCTTTCCTTGTTCTTATCACTTAAATTTAATTAATAGAGAAACTCCTTTGTTTTACGTGAAGAACTAGCTGCTACTTGTTTGGTCGATACCCAGCAATGCAAATAAGTGTTATTAAGACAGTAGTAGTTTATTAAACTGTTATAGGGGTTCAGCAATTGTTAAGGAAGAGAGTGTAATTAATTAAATGGAAAGTCTGTGTAAGTCAGTCAGCAGTTTAATCAATTCATTAATGTGAATGTAACGTTATCTTATTCTCGTTGAATCAATTTAAATTCACCATGGTAACATTCAATACAACAACAATGATTTGGAGAATCATTCCGGGAACTAAGTGTCCCCATATTTCAATGAATACAATAAACACTATCACAAGTCTGGAAGAAAATAAAACTTACAATAATGGTGACAAATTAGAAGGCCATTACCGATACGCGAGACAAAAAGTGGTTTAAAGTCATTCCACTTGCTAAGACAAAGTTTAACCTTTTGGCTACAATCATAGGGTAATATTTTTAATGAGTCAATATCTTAAGACCAGATGCCATTCCCTATGACAATGACTATATTTAGAAAATGATAATGTGAAGACTCTGTGGATTTCATATTATAGTATGATATTGTGTAGAAGCCGAATGAAATGTTTAAACCAAAATATTTATAGCGATTAAGGAATGTATATATTTTTTCGCTTGTAATTAGCACAGCGTGAATGATAGAAAACTACATTTACAATCACATCCATGTAATATAAGAGACTCCGGGAAATAGCAATAATTATGTCAGCATATACTGTATTTACCTTCGTAAACAACATTTGTTAACAATGAATGATTAAGCAATTTTAATTTGCATTGTATCTACACATTCTTTTACAAAGATGGAAGTGCAGCGCATATAGTCGGGTAAAAGATGCACTAGTGAAAATATTGTAATTTTTGTGATAGATACAATCGTTTCCCGTAGATTTCATTTCAGGTGCTATACTTAGTCCGACTTTCTGTTTAATTTAAACTAATTCTTTCTTAGGTTCCTCTTGTATTAATTTGGACCGGTCTTTGGTTTAAGGAGTCTTCTTTCCTCGCAACAGTTTCGGCGGCTCCGAAAAGGGTCATGGGTATTGCCCCTTCTTTCGCAAATTAAATATTAAAACTATATAAAACAATACTGCATTACTCTTTGTATACATTGGTATACATTTTTCATGTTCAATAAAAAAAAAAATGAATGTTATAATTCATGACGCATTTTCTGAGAAGAATCTGCGTCTTATGCACATCGAAATAAATCTTGAACGATATTAATACAAATCACACATTTTTTGGAAGGAAACTGTCACTTACATTGAAGCGACATATTCCGTGTACCTTCTTCAATAAAACACTGAATAATGAATAATACAGCAAATACCCTGAAGATTTGAATGCAGAATTTGAAAGCACAGAACGAAATGCCTTAATGGATTCTATTCTGGCATGTATATATTTTGCCCATTCAGCGCATAATAATTTTATCTACTCAAGCTACAAGACCAATAATTTGTAGGTAAGGGGAACATAGATTAAATCACCCTTAATATTTGAATGGTATATCATTCTCGATCCTCGAAGGATGAAAGAAAAAGTTAAACTGTGCAGGGTTTTAACACTGATCCTGAAAAGCCGGAACAACTATTTCGACGACAGTGAAGAAGAAGAAGAAGAAGAAGAAGAAGAAGAAGAAGAAGAAGAAGAAGAAGAAGAAGAAGAAGAAGAGACGATGATGATGATGATGTGTGGGAAGGAAAGAAAGAAGGGGAAAGGTGATAGATGTGGAAGAAACTATGTCACTCTGAATTAAAAGAGCCACCGCATCTCTATTTCTCCATGAATATCTATGACGAGGAGGACAAACTCAACCGTAGAAATTGTTAGAGAACGACTGGAAATAATGCATTAACCTAATATATTAATATTACAGCTCTTTGAATTATATTCAGAATGCATTGCTAACGGTTGCACTAATCATTAGCATGAACAAGTCACGTAAAATGTGTATCAGAGCAAAAAGGAAATGAATAACAGACTCATTGAGCCTAAAACGATGCATAACAAATAATACAACAGAAAACTATTTCTTTCGAACTGAGGTTGAAAGATGCATGCTTACTTTGAATTGGATTCATTATTGGCAAGAATATACAGGCCACCTCTTTGTATTTTGTAATAGGAATAAATTGCTACGCAATATCAGTGTTAATATTTTAAGATATAAATCTGTGTTTTTATTTTTCCTGTTATATCTGGGAGAGGAATGGCAATGCTCAATTCATTTTTCAGAATGTTGGAGAGTATTGAGAATGAAGTAGCTTGTTAGACTCAAAACAAATATCTGATTAGACTATTTACAACAGAAAGTATTCCTTAGAAGAACAATTTATTTTCTCTGTTACTGTGTAGTCAAAGAGGAGGGGCGATACCCATGGAAGCTTTACCGCTCATAACACTGGAATTTGGAGATATGGTCAGAATTCCTTTAGGAGGAACACTGAAGGGCCTAGAAGATGAGTTAAAACATTTTGATGGGCTTTGTATACAACGCCAGTTGGCAACAGCTGGATATGAATTCAGAATGCAATAAAAAGAAGTGACATAAAACGAAATGCCTCTCCTCAGATTCTCTAACAAATACACCAGTCCATTTCCGCCCTACATTTCAACTCACAGCTTTTAAACACAGAAAGAATAAACTTTGAATTCAGCATGTCCTGAACTGTGAGAGAACAGAGTCGGTCGAATTGCTACCATGTGATTCATGCTACGTTTGAAGGCATTGTGCTGAAAAACCTACACTATCAAAATATAAATTTCAGTAATGTATTTATGAAATATTCTTTTAGACTAAATGCTAAATTTACCCTGAGATACCCGATTTGTTATATCAGTTTTGATACTCTTCTTAGCACATGTTGCCACTACCCTATGTATTATTTTCGATCATTTACGGGGTCGATAAAATAAAGTACCAGTAATGCACTGGGTAATTACTGGCCTTGTGCCAAAAGTAGAAACAATTATTTCAACTTAGAATGGTGGATTGGCAGTATCGGTAGAGGGTCGGACGCCATGCTTTCCAGCTTAGTTACGTCCCTTTACGATCTGAGTTCAAATCCCGCCGAGGTTGACTTTGCCTTTCATCCTTACGGGGTCGATAAAATAAAGTACCAGTAATGCACTGGGTAATTGCTGGCCTTGTGCCTAAAGTAGAAACAATTATTTCAACTTAGAATCCACCGACGTTCTCCAATTTAAGACGGTATATTTCAGCAGTCTGAAAGACAAGTCTTCATTTAAATTATTGATTAGTTCGATATATATAGTCGAAATAGTAAAGGTATTTAGTAACGATACAAGAATCATTCATTGCAATGATTTCATTCACTAAATAGTCTTTTATTGGTTGCTAATATTGCAAATTAATCTGATCCATTAGCCGTATATTTTCATTATACTGCTATAAGCGGATTAATGTAACCTTTTCTGACCCACTTACTCAATTATATTCTCTATTAAGTCAAAGTGACCCAGAGTGGCTGATACGTTCTTCAACCTATTCAGAAGGTTGGTTTGGCTGGAAAATGAATCTATTGATTATAATAGAGAACGTTATCTACAATGGCGTTAAGTCATTCATTATGCATTTACTTTGAATAAATAGCGACCGTTTTACCTTTGGAATAATGAAAGTATGATAGTTTCAGGAAATTAATTTCTCGACACTCATTAGCAGCAACAATTGACAAGTGTGAGTTATTTTCCCTTGAAATACTAAGGTTAACAGATTGTTGTTGAAGCAATCATTTGCCGGGTCCTAAGAATAGAGAATTACTTCCAAATCATTTCCCAGTAAATACAGCCCATAGAATTTCTTTAGAATTAACGGCAGGTTTCACCCTCAAATTGCTCAAACATTCCATGCAGAAACCTTTATGACGTAGACATTGTATGTATTAGCCTTTATATTGAAAATATTTAACAAGGAATTTATAAACTGGTATTGTTTAAATTAACTCAGGTTGAAACTATGTAAAGCTAATTATCTTAAGGGTTCTCTGGAGTGTAATTGGATACTCAGTAACCTTAAATTCATGAACAAATTCCACACGAAAGGGAGAATTCTAAAATGAGAGAAATACGTATAAATTACACATGATTTAGAACAATGTAGAATGGAGCGCATCTTGTGTTCAAAAGCAAAGGCATGTACAAATAATATAAAATCCCTTCAGCAAAACATAATCAACTCATGTATTAAAAGGTTATTGCGAAGATATGAAATTCTGAATATTTGAAAATACAAACATTTTATGGATCAATTCTAGTGCATTACTAGATTATTTAATATCTAATTTAATATATTCACTAATAATAGTGGTTATGGATACAGGGTTATTATAGACAGTTAGATACAAACAGTTGGCTTATGATGGGACCCTACCGTTAATTCAAATTATCCAGCTAACTCTCGTTTACTGTCCACAGAGCAACAGTATATAAATAATGATATCAATTTTCAGCGACCAATTTAAATTAATTACTTTCAATATCCTACCTCTCCAGATATTATGAATAAAAAAAAGTAGTTTTTTTTACAAACATCTATAATTCGTTTTGTGCTTTCTTCATGCAGATATAAAGAAATTATTTTTATCCATATTCATATTTCTATCTTTAGATCTATAAACATCTCTTCAAACAAATAAAATAATTCCTGTGTTTCATCCACATGCAGTTGTATTTCCTAAATGCAGTTTAAGATTTCTATATTCTTTCGTGATACCAGTACTTTAATTCAGTGCTATTTTCTTGTATAGGAATATGCATGGATCGTGGTTTTGCTCTCTATATGGTTATATATGACATAAAAATTAAGCCAAACCCGAGACCATACTGATTAAACTATTCTACCATTAATTTTTCATTGTTGATAATATGTCAGTCGCAACCCTTGGTATGAGTGTTACCAGTTTTTCAGTAATAGTACTCTCCATTTGAACAAGAAAACTGTGACGTATCACGTACTAATTGTATATATACGCCAGAATACAATTCACACATTTAGAAACATCTGATAATTGTTTCTTGGAAAGCATTATAACAAAAAATAATTTATAATCGCAAAAAACATTTGAAATGCTTTTAGAATCGACACAGATATATATATATGATTTTCATTGTTTAATGAGGAGATGATTAATTACCTGGCCAAATAAATTTATGGTTATTGCTCTCTAGACTGTTATGGACAACAGGCAATGTACACAATTTAGAGTATGCGGTCATGCAAATCAGCTTATTCACATTAGATTGAATGGCATCTTTCTGTCCAAGCAAGGCCAGATAGATAAATAGTGACAGGGAAATAAATAGACAGATGGAGTGCCAGAGAGAGAGAGAGTCAACAATGTGTTTGTTGATTATGTGAAAAAATTATATGCTTCGTTGTTTTTTCTGTTCTAAATCAAGCCTGAACGAGCCATCCTTTGGTGGAATAGAGACCAGATATGGCCCTCTATTGTTTTTATGTACATGTTATCTAATGACTTGTGATTCAGTTTCTTAAGATGCTCTGGTGCAGTTTGTGAAAGATTTTGAATGCCCAATTTGTCGTTCGTTGAATCTAAATTTTATTTCTTTTATGCAGTTATGGTGTCTCCAGAAAATCTAAAATCCATCGTGTGGGCGACTATTTATTTTGTAAAATAATTTGATTTACAAAGACGCACACTACTCCGCTTCCAATGAATATATTATTTATATTCCTCGTTTCCTGAAACAAATTAGAACATTATATTTGAAATTAGTATTACTTCGTTGCTTGCATTTCAGTAACCATAATATAGGGATTCAAACGATTTAGTCTTTCTCTTTTACATATATAGTAGTATATGACACGGTGATTATAGTTATAGTAAAAATAATTACCAATGTTTTGCAAGTATCAAAGATTTAATTAATAGTTGAAAATAAATTGTTCTTATTATAAATGAAATCATCCGTACATATTACACTATGTAGTTATATTCGGTCACTGTATGTTGGTATTTAGCAAGACATTGTAAATCTAGTTGGAAACCTTATCTAATTATCTATCTGATTTTGACTTTCATTATGCGGGGGTAGTTGAATAGACAGGATAAATGTACAATAAAGCATAAACTGTATATATCGGTTCCCTTAAGGAATGCATCATTTTATTTCACCACCTGATGTTATCCTACCACCGAAAACATTCCCTTTTTTATGGCACTCCTGCCAGTGAAATTGTAATAGAATTTGCTGAATAAGAAGCAAAGCTGTAACTTATTTCCTCACTGAAACATGCAATATTTGTTTCTAAAAACATATCTTTCACAAAAGAGTTATGTAACGACAACCTGTTTTACGATACCTACATCAGTACGAAATCAAAATAGAAAGTCAAAGCACTTTTCTTTCCATACATTGTCTTTCGGCGGCAACTCGTGGCAGAAGCACAACGGCTTTTCCGCGGAAAGGAGGGAATTCAACACACAATAAAGACATTATAAAGTATCCCGTCTGAATATTATACTGAATCTGCCGATCTACGTTCGCTGGGCTGGTACTGTATTTATCGGTCCTAAACAAATAAAAAGGAAAGTTGAACACAAAGGGACTTTAACTCAGAGCATTGATGACCTAGACATTTAATTTGGCGCTCTAGTGACGCTACCAATACACCACCTAAGCTAGTGATTTACTTTTCAGTTGTCAATTTAAATAATTGTTTCTACGTTTGGCACAAGGCCAGCAAATACCCAGTGCATTACTGGTACTTTATTTTATCGACCCCGTAAGGATTATTTTATTTTATCGACCCCGCAAAGTTAACCTGGGCGGGATTTGAACTCAGATTGGAAAGGGCCGTAACTCTATGCATCAAAGGATGGCGTCCGACCCTCTACCGATACTGCCAATCCACTAACCTTTAAGTTGTCAATTTAAATAATATTGGTACAAATTGAAGGGAATATTATCATGAAAGTGACTTATAGACAATGGAAATAAGCATGGTCACTAAATATTTTATTTTAAAAAGAAATTAACATGGAAATCCCAAATAAATATACTGCCCATCTTCTCATATATTATACATTGAAAGTGTTTAATATATATTTCAGACTTGTGATGTCTAAACACTTTAATATATAAAAGGAAATTATACCGTCCTTATATATTTTGTTATCTAAATACTGTAATTTAAAGTAACGGATATTTGTTTTGATTTTGAAAATTATTCCGATTCAAAGTTCTACTGTTTTTCCCCGTGCCTCATATAGATATAAACACACACGTACGGGCGCACTACGACTATATAGTGGTACATATAAAACAAAACAAACAGAGGGATGCGAAAATACAAAGCCTTATTAAGATCACGCTTAGGATGAATTGGAGGAGGGTTTGGTGCTTCGAACGGAAATCACTTGTCATGAAATAGAGAGTTCGGTTTGGGAGAGAACAGGTAGGTCAATGAAGGTTTTGAAAAGGTTATTAAGGAGGCTGGGGCTTTTAGGAGAGTGGTCCAACATTTGGGAGTGGGGGACGAATTGCATGGTCCAGGTGTGTCATGGTTGTGGTTGTGTGTGTGCCGATGGGGTGAAATGGGTGTATGTGTTTTATTGCTTCTGTTTGTCTCTGTGTAAACGTGTGTATCTCAGAGCCTTATACTGTGCATATATGTGAGTTCTTTATTTTTTTATCATGTGTGTGTGTGAGTCTGTGTGTGTGTGTTTGTGTGTGCGTGTGTGGTTGTGCTTTCTTTCTATTGTTTCTATATATGTGAGTGTGTATTTTCACCTGTGTTTCGGATGTGTGGGTATGCGTTTCTCTACGCATGTGTTTGTAACTTTCGGTATTGTCTGCTGTGGAATTATTTTGTGTGCAGAGATGTGAGGGTACGTGTGTATATATGTATGTATGGGTATGTCTGTGAGAGAGGAAGTGTGTGTGATTTTGAATATCTACATGTACTCCGCTGGCCAATAGAAATATATATATATATATATATATATATATATATATATATATATATATATATATATATATATATATATGTATATATATATATATATATATATATATATATATATATATATATATATATATATATATATATATATATATATGTGTGTGTATATATATATATATGTGTGTGTATATATATATATATATATATATATATATATATGTATATATATATATATATATATATATATATGTATATATAAATTAATAAAATAATGAATAAACAAAGAAACAGTTCCTTATATTAAAAAAATTCATCATTTTACGATCGTTTCTAGGATATATATGTGTTAGAGTTGGTATGCATATTCTATAGATCTATGTACAATATGTATACAAACTATCAGAGGGAATATACATACCTACACATATATATGCTGTCTTCAGAAATAATGATATTTGTTTATTGAAAAAACAAAGATTCAATACAATAGGTCTGTTTGGGAACAGGTTTTGAATTGACCAATAGAGAGATAGTGAGGGTCAAGGTAGTAATATAGTAGTAGAAGAACCTTAAATTATGGGTAGAGGAAGGTAGATTTCAGTTTTGGATGGAAAAGAATATTATGAATGAAGGATTATTTTAGGGAAGAAATAGGTCTTATGCTGAAATAATTGTATTTGTTCATTGAATAAAACCAACAAAGATCTAATATATTCTGTTTGTTTGGTAAGAGGTTTAGAATTAACCAATAGAAAGTTAATAATTGGCCAAATGGTAAAATAGTAGTAATTGAAGCTTATTTTAGGGGTGAAAATAGGTCAGGTGGTCAGTAAAA
>OZ024743.1:42475766-42500766 GCA_964016885.1 Eledone cirrhosa
ATGTAATTAATACATACAGGGATACAAGTATAGTCCGTATGCCAGTGCGGTTCAATAGCAAGTTAATAAATTAACAAGCCAGAACATATAAAATCAAGGGAGTGTAAACACAGAAAATATCTTTAAAAATAATAAATAATTTAATCATTTATTATTACTTTTTAAGATATTTTCTGTGTTTACACTCCCTTGATTTTATATGTTCTGGCTTGTTAATTTATCTAACTTGCTATTGAACCGCACTGGCATACGGACTATACTTGTATCCCTGTATGTATTAATTACATATATGACACATACTTTTATTATTATTCCCCCCAATGATAGAGACACCTTCAGTGGTTCGTATAGCTGCTGTTTTTAGTAGCATTAGATTAACCTGTCCTACGTGCTTTACACATTGCACGCGTTCCTAACCATAACTGATTCATTCTGAGGCAGTTTTGTATGGCGCTAGTTTGTAATTTGAACTCGGGAATTTTATATTCTCCGAGAGAGAACAGCCTTCTGACGATGACCTCTTTATCAATGGATATCCACTTGGATTGTCTATATAAGTGGTATCTGAAACCGCAGTAAAGGCACATATAGTGAGTAAGGGAATATTTTGGAATTTAATTATTTAATATTATTTTTAAAGATATTTTCTGTGTTTACACTCCCTTGATTTTACATTTATATATATATATATATGTATGTATGTGTGGGTGTATGTGAATTACGTACATATATATCAATACCATTTGAGTTGATAATCTGTTGGATATAGAAGAAAATTCCGTTTTCAAAGACACCCATTATATATATTGATAAAACGTACAAATCTCAAACGTAACAAAATAATTTTAAGGAAAACATACTCACACACACACACATACGCACACACACGCGTATATATATATATATATATATATATATATATATATATATATATATATATATATATATATATATACTTAAATGCATACATACTTACATGAAATAATACATACATACATACATAATGCTCACACATACACACAAACACGTATATGTATATATATATATATATACATACATACATGCATATACGCATACATAATGCACACACATGCACACACACAAACACGCATATATATATATGTGTGTGTGTGTGTGTGTGTGTGTGTGTGTGTGTGTGTGTGTGTGTGTGTGTGTGTGTGTGTGTGTGTGTATTTAAATACATACATACATGCGTACCAACATACATACATATATGTATCCATATTTATAGAGATATAGAAGAGAAGAAATAAACAGGATTTCTGAAAGCTATTTTCATTACAAAACAGAACGCCTTACTGAAGTGTTCTGGTATTTTGCTTCGGGCATATCTACAAACTTTATTTCGTAAAGGATATGACAACAATCATCTACCTAATGAATAGTGGGGGAAATTGTTTCTATAGAAATGATTTCGCAGGCGTGTTGAAGGTATTCATGGTATTTGATCTACTAGTGAATTCTTATCCTTTCAGTTTTAATATTAACATCGATTGAACTTCTTGAGTAACGCAATTTATTTACTGTTTCTTTGAATGTACCAAATTATATAATTGTTTTCATTTCTCATGAGTTATGTTCAAAATAAATGCGGTAAAATTGTTCTGTTAAAGTTTGCTAGCTGCCCTCGTGAAGGTTACCCGTTATATTTATAAACAAGCAACAATGGTTAAGTATCAATGTAACAGTTTAAACATTAGAATAGGCTACGTAGCCGGTCCTGGCAAAATAGACAAATATTCTTGTTAAGCTTATTTTACCAGTCAAACCTAAAGGGAAACAACTCTAGCCGGGGGTCCCCGGAAGTTTATTTTATCGCTAAATAAATAGTGTTTTAGAACACAGGTAGTGACTAATATCTTCAACCTGGATCGTGTCATTCTGCTTTAACTTGTTTTTTAACAATTGATGGGGAAAAATATTCAATTGCCTTAACAATTCTCTTAACTGTGGCCACATCTCATGGTGTCTGACACTCTTGCCAGCAACCTCTCTTTCAACACACTATATATTTTCAGTAACAATATGCTATAACATGAGATATAATCACCACTACACCACTCTCTCAGACTGTTACCATCCAGTTTCTGGAATACACATCCTTTTTAATGAAAAAGATTATTGTTCTAGTATGAACGCAGTATGATGACTTAAACTTCATAAAATGTAATAATAATCGAATAAGGTTCCAATAAAATAGTTTTTGTCATTAACTAGAGATTTTGTAAAATTAGTTACAATATATTCTAGTGTGTGTTATACTGTAAAACTTTCAAAACGAAACAAAAAAAACAAATATTTGAGTAATTACCTGAAATTAGACATAAAAAGTAACTTAAACCTCAATACGTTGAAAACCAATACACAGGAAAACAGATATTGTAACGATTTTAAAATAAAAACTATATGCCAACTTATCAATGACGCCACTTTTACAGGGATCCTTGTTTATTTATCAGATAATGTGGCATTGATGCATATGTCGTTTGAGTTTAAATGATTTCGAATATATTTCGTATAAATTTCATTAGGTAACTAACGAAAATTAAGTATTTCGACTCACCAATTTCCATTTTTTAAAAATCGTGTGGTATAAAAATTTATCTTGAATACCTAGTGTTAAATTTACGATCATTCGTACGAGTCGTACATTAGTAGGAAGCTATACAGTTAAATGATAACGTATTGTACATGGAAATTTATATTAGACGCTGGGCACAATATTTACGTGCGCCAGATTTTAACATTTAATACACCATAGTTAATAAAAATGTATTATGCATATCTTTATTATATTTTCATGAAACATTCAAAATCGTTTGAAATATTTAAATATCTTCAGGCCAGTGAATACATTTCGATATCAAAATAGAATTCATCATGCTTCAAAAAGTCTATACGACGATTTTCAATATAAATGCAGATAACATCCATTTGAAATTTTGATAAGAGGAAAAAATGTATTTCAGCGAAAAGCAGTTTTAAAATCATATTTGACACCACCCCATATATATATATATATATATATGGAGTGGTGTACCTATAAATATGCGCGGGATTGTTTGTATGTATGAGTGTGAGTACCACGTGTGCTACAATTGAGATTGTAGCTCAGGTTAAATATATATATATATATATATATATATATATATATATATATATATATATATATATATATATATAAATATCCAGGGAGTATATATATATATATAGATATATAGATATAGATATATACATGTGTATCACTCATGTATACATACATACGCATTCATATATATACATGTGTATCGCTCTCCCTCTCTCATTCCCTCTTTTTCTCGCTCGCTCTCTATATATATAATTTATACTCTATTAATAAAAACTTACTATACTTTCTGAAAATAAATGAAAATAAATCTGCTGAAAATATTATTTAAATCAATGTATCAGCACTCGCACATTTTTATCAGTCAACAAGCTTGGAAAATGATAGACATCTATCCGGTAATTGCCATTTTGCTATGTCATTCAACAATATTTCCTCATATTTTAGTATTCATTGAATGCCGGTAACATATGATGCACAATATATATCACATATCTGAGAGAAGAAATGGGTTAGCTATAACCATATTGAATATAGCAAAACAAAAATAATAATAACAACATTGAGAACATTTAATTCTGCTAGAGAATATGTTGCAGATGGTGGGTAGTGATACAGTCAGTGGATATGACGGTTAGTTGTGGTATAATCTGGCTCCTACAGGATGAATATGCAATCCTGAAATCACAGCAATAAACTGCTAGGGGAAATGGAACAATGGGTGACACCCTTAGCTCCCAAGATAACTTAAATAACACAGTGATGTAGCGAAAATGAGGCGCGTAAAGGCCTCTAAAAAGGGAATAGTCTTTACGAGTCTGAGATAAGTACAAAATTGTTGACTGGCAAGAATACAACCACCAGAAATTATCAATATGTTTAGATGCAATTGATGCATTTACATCGCATTTTCATTCGTACTGGGCAGCAAGGGACGCGTTCAGGTTTATGTAGAGGTGCCTGTTCGATAAATATATTGGAGTCTCCATCCAGCTTCATGGGGATTGCTGAGAGATATGCGACCTCTCCTGGAAGACTCGAGATGGACAAACAATGCTTGCGTATCTCGAGACTCCAAAGAGGGTCTAGAAAAGAACACATGCTATCAGTTTGCAACTGGAACGTTACAATGATTGCAGATAAGGAGCAGTAAATAGTGGAAAAGGTGATGTGCTACTCGCGGGATGTAATCAGGGTTTCCATAACAAAATTCTGTGGATCTGCTACAGTAGAATTGGGTGAGGATGGAAATTCTACTATACATAAGTGGTTTCAGAATGGACAGAACGGAAGGGAGTGAGGGCACCCACATATCCTTGGCGGTCGGAGCATGTTATGGAATAGATCCAATTTGTAACTTCAAGGTTAGGCTCAAAGAAAGGTCTCTGTCCTTGGTTCAAGTTTATCTGTCAATAAAAATTGCTGAATGCAGAACCTTCATCAAAGAAGTCAGTGCAGCGTTAATTGTATTTAAAGCTGAGTCATATTCCCTAATGACAGATTTCAAGGTATATGGTGGTACTGATCACCTAACATGAGCGGCCATGCTAGACTGCCTTTCTTGTAATGGGCTCTCTATTATTAACATTTTCCATTACAAAGATATCCATAAATACACATGGTATATGGAAAGTCAGCGATAGAAATATGTAACTGATTCAGTTATTGTTATTGATATCTTCGATTCTGTACTGAATCTTCATGTTAAGGGAAGGCCTGAGCCAAGAAGCCCCACAGAATAGGTCCAACTTTACCCGCGTGATAACGTAAAATTTCTTAGGGGTTAAGGAGATTAGGAACAGGTATGCGATACTATTGCATCTAAATTCAGAGAATTCTCTAAGCTATCTGAGGGCTTTGAAACGGTGTGGAAACTGGTCAGATCGGCGATTTCTACTTCAGCTGTTATATGCTGAAGGCGAAAGCGACGTGGAATGGAGCCAGATGGCAAAATGGTTAAACCAGGAGTTTAAAGATGCCATCCGATCTTGGGGCACACGGGGAAATCGCAGCATAGACAGTAAAGGTTTCCAATGTGAAGACATGGGAATTCTTAGGTTTTAAGCTGCAATCAAAATTTAAATCAGCAAATGGGATATTTTGGGAGAGCATCCACTAACTTCCTAATAAGAAGTCTCCCTCCCCACCTGCTATCGCGACCTCACTTGTGATTCTTCTCTCTTCATAGAGGTACATCTCCTAAACCCGCTCAAAACATTATCTTGCGATATACATCAAGAAGCGATAGCTAACCACTCGCAGGTTAGCTATCACTAAAGCATTCAAAGAGCATAAATGTGTCAAGAAGGTATTCTCTGTTTGACCCGTGTGTGTTGGGTGGCCTGGATCTCCGGAACGGCACCGAAAGGTGATCTTTGACATGCAATTAGAAGGTTTGCTGAAGATTCCTGGATGGATGGAATAAAAATCAGTGCTCCGAACATTGAGTACTCGTCTTCGCAATGAATAATGTGCAGTGAACTCTACATGTCAGGAGTTCCACTGAAGCAGATAAAATCCAATTATCTCCGGGCCGTTTTCACGAGTGGTTGAAGGTAAAAGGTTGAATTAAGTTAGAATAGTAATGCACCAGCTTCAGCACATAATCTCTACAATAATATATATGAGTACGCACATATATATATAGACCTGTTATATAGATATTACGCCTTAGATGCAACATCGTGAAAGAAGTACATTTTGTGTTTGAATATATTGCCTTCTCCTCCATTTATTCTTGCTTATACCTGCTCTGCTTACATTCTGCGCTTAGCTCTCATTAAATATTGACCTCACTATAATATTTAACATTGCATCTCTAAGCACTGAGCACACTTCGCTTCTGCTATTAACATCTAATATATTATATCATAGTTCTTCCGCTTCTACTCTTATTTATGATATATGTATTTTCTTTATATATATAATATATATATATATATATAATTGGAGGCTTAGTAAAATCGAATCTGTGGCGGTGTGCAAGCAAATTCGACCTACGAGTTGAATGACTTAGCAAAGCACTCAACAAGGTAGGTCCTTAGAGTAATAACATACGTTTAAATAGCTTGACAAATTGAACATTGTGGTAGGCAAAATCTAGCACACAATACCAAAGTAACGAAAGAACTAACAGGTTGAAAAAATACACCTTGACAAATCAAACATTATACGTTTAAAGTGTTTCTATGAATTCGAAATCAAATATCAGACTTACGTAACTGGCAAGCTCATGGTATTCATTATCGAAAAGAGGACTCATTTTATCAACAGGAGTTTCGTTCTACCAAAGAACGGGGCAAAACACTGAATCGTGCCATAACAGCAGCGATTCGAACATTTAGTTGTCACGTGTTATTTCCAACAGGGGAAATAACCCCCGGTTTTATATTATAATTTCCGCTAAGATTCAGAATAAGCTCTCAACCAGATGTTATTAAACACACACAAATAATTAACCAACCAACAGAATTATCTAATTAAATTAATTAGTTAATTATTAAATCTAGGAGAAAATTATATAATTGGAGGGTTAGTAAAATCGAAACTTTGGCGGTGTGCAAGCAAATTCGACCTACGATATGAATTAGTTAGCAAAGCACTCGACAAGGTAGGTCCTTAGCGTAATAACATACGTTTATATAGCTTTACAAATTGAACATTGTGGTAGGCAAAATCTAACACACAATACCAAAGTAACGATAGAACTAAGAGGTTGAAAAATACACCGGGACAAATCAAACATTATACGTTTAAAGTGTTTCTAAGAAATCCGAAATCAAATATCAGACTTACGTAACTGGCAAGCTCGTGGTATTCATTATCGAACACAGGACTCATTTCATCAACAGGAATTTCGTTCTACCAAAGAACGGGGCGAAACGCTGAATGGCCCCGCTAACAGCAGCGATTCGAACATTTAGTTGTCACGTGCTATTTCCAACAAGGGAAATACCCCAGGTTTATATATATATATATATATATATATGTATATATATATATATATATATATATATATATATATATATATATATATATATATATATATATATATATATATATATATATATATATATATATATATATATATATATATATACATATATATATATAATAACAAAGAAATTATCGTAAGATACCAGGTGGACTATAACGCACCAGATTACTCGACACTTGGTAGAGTGAAAAAAGTCAGGACTGACTCTCCTCATATATATATATATGTGCGTGTCTGAGCGCTTGCCACCATTATTTCTGATTTTTTAGTTTCGTTTCGCCTTTTCGACCCGCCGAAATGCGATTCTCGCTAAATCCATATTTGTATTAATCTCCGGAATCTTACAATTAATTTGTTAATAATTTTCTTGACAGGTTAATTGCATAAATTTATTTAAAAACTACCCGGTTGAGAGCTTATTCGATTTGTGCTATATATGCAATTTTTTGCATGGTATACACATACTGAATTCATTTGCCAAAATCTGAGGTTTTTCCCTTGTGAATATTCCACATGTGCTTTTGAGCGGCTCTGTTAGGTGTCATCGAACCCCTGCATTTGGATTTTAACATCAATTCCAATGGGTCCAGGTCTGTGTTTTTTATCATTTATTTTGTTTTGACCTGTTTAGCTTGATTTGCTTTTTGACTTAGGTGGTTGATGCTTTCTTGACCACTATTTCTGTTTTGTATGGCGTCTTAACATATTGTTTAGCTCTGGTTTTTTAACTTTGGAGCGCTTGCCAGCATTATTTCTGATTTTTGTGTTTCAAAATTTACCCGCCGAAATGCGATTCTCGCTAAATCTATGTTTATATATATATATATATATATATATATATATATGTGTGTGTGTGTGTGTGTGTGTGTGTGTGTGTGTGTGTGTGTGTGTGTATATACATATATATAAATATATATATCCATATGTATATATATATACATATATGTATATACACATATATAGATACATATATGTATATATGTATATATACATATATGTATATACATATATATATATATATATACATGTATATACATATATATACATATATATACATGTATATATATATAACATAGAAAGATACATATAATATTCCAGTTTTCGTATTTTTCGAATTTATAAATGCATGCTCGATAGGTCACCATGCATGCATACAAAACACAAGGCTTAATTGTCTGAACTAATGCTGAACTCTACTCATTCCTAATTAAATAACTGAAATCTATTTTCTTAGGAATAGTGGGTTTTCATTTCATTGTTGTACTAATGTCTTGTCATATTAACGAACCCGTCTTCCTATTTAGTATAATCACACTACGTGTGTAATTGTTACGTGCTTAGAGGTATTAAGAAAGAAAGTATTGTTCAACCAAAGGTTTAGAGACGGAAATTCTTGGTAAGCCTATCCCGGAATTCAAAGATCCAACCTTGTTACGTGTGCGTGTCTCACGCAGATTCCGTTTAATAATTTCATTAATATTACAGCTGTCTATTTTATCATCAGCTACATACACGCTAATTCAAGTGTTCGACATTTTTGATCGTAGAAAACAATGGAGAATCAATCATCAATATAATGGCGTATTCTTCATTATCAGTTAGTTAATCATTAACGCAACACTTTAGTTCAATGCTATCAGCAACGAACAAAATTATAAAATTATAGAATTGTTGAGAAAAAATATGTGATGAACTCATATATATTCAGTCCCTGAAATACTGTTAAAACTTATGGATTGGCGTGTGTATTTTTTATAGGATTTCGTATAATAGTGATTGATGGGAAGAGTGAGAGATCGGAGGTGATGACGATGGGATAACGTGGAATCAAAAATGCTTCTGTGCTGCAGTAATTATTCATGATGATATTTATGGTAGATGGATGTGTGGGTGTTAGGCGTGTATAAGGTATAACGTATGAGGAATAAAGGAAGAAAAACTGAAAAGTTGAAGAATTGGCGAGATGACAGAAATGACACGATGGCGGAATGGCGGAACAAATATAAAGAAATTGAAAATTAAAAAAAAAAAATCAGAAAACATTTAGAAAAAAAAAAAAATATATTTTTTTTTAATTGAAATAATTGCCATTTTTTATTTTTAAAAGTATAATAATTGTATATGGGATTAGAAGAATGAAAGGTTTATGGAGTATAATGTATGGCATATGAGGTATAGTGAAATATATGAAACATTGATTTCGATGCTGGGTTACACAGTTAGTGTAGCTTAGTGGTTGGAAGTGGTGGCCGACATATATTGACTAGATGGGGTGTAGGTGCTTGGTCATCCGACATTTCAACAATCTGGTTCACATGGCTATGTGGTGGGTAAGCCGTGGGGTAGTCGGTTATTTGATGTTCTGTCCAGTGAGTAGAAATGTTTGAAGCAACACAAACAGTATTGGTTGTGTGTAAGCAGGAGAACAGTGTTTCCTCCGAGAGTTCAAGATGTTCTTTGACGAGGCTATGATATTTAGTTTTTCGCCTTTGCCACAATACTCCATTCATGGTAGGTTTTGTCACTATATTGCCAACTAAATTTTGACAGATATGTTTAATTCTGCAATCGCCTCTCATTGAATGTATACAGGTGTTGAGAAAAGCGTGATTTAAATGTATTTTCAGTATTTTCAGTTTGATGTAGATTTTCACCTGTACATCTGCTTTGTATACGAGATTCTCGGTGCGGTATTTGTTCTCCAGTGGGTATCGACTTTAGTCTCTACAATTACATTTCCAGGATGCCTGATACAAGTAGTTAGTTTTTGTGGTGTGCTTGCTCAAGGTTTGTGATCTTTTATATATATGTGTGTGTGTGTATGTGTGTGAGTGTGCATGCGTTCGCGCGCGTGTGTGTGCGTGCGCGTGTGTGTGAATGTGCGTGCATGTGTGCGTGTGTGCGTGTGTGGGCGTGCGTGTCTGCGTGCGTGCGTGTGTGTGTCTGTATCTTGGTATTGTGTAATGACGTCAGTAGGTTGAAATAATTGTTCGTGCACATTTACAAAATATTTTATCAGAAATGTTGGTACCACAATCTGAGTATATTGTAATAGCTGTACTGTATTGTATTGTACGCTTATTTTAGTAGCCTCAGTTTATTTACATTTAATTGCGGGAAATTACTCTCCTTGAACATATCTTGCTTTGGTTGAAGCTAACATTAAATCAAAGAGGCGTAAACGTCGATATATTTCTCCGTTTCACACAAACATATGTATGTAATCACATCTCTACAGAAATTGTAAAAGTGAAAAACCTATATAGTTCAACATCACACAGAAGGAATTCACTCAAAGCTGAGAGATTAACGTGCAAGATATCCATTCTTTTTCATATGTTTCTACTAAACAGACACTATGCTAATGGTGAGAAATATTTCAAATAAAATAGTGACAATAGACTTAATCTGTCACTTGTTCAAAGTTGAGGCTAGTCTGTTGCAAGTCTTTCAGCAAAATGTTCAGATTACAGATAAATTCCTCCCTCAATATGTCACGGTGGATCTGGACAAGACATGGAATTTCCTCTTTACTTTTTTTAATATATGACTGTTCAATACAAGTATAACATATTCTACTAATGAGATACAATAATACCAAAATGTACAGTCATATTGCCTGATTTGAATGTTAGGAAGATCGTATATTCTTCCTAACATGAATGTTTAATTTTTCGTGAACATATTTTTTTACTTTCCGCATATTTAAAAAACAATGTATCAATAATGGTTACTTATATAGGCACAAAGCAAGCAATTTTGGGGGAGGGGAAAGTCGATTAAATCGACCCCAGTGCGTGACTGGTACTTTATTTTATCGACCCCGTAAGGTTGAAAGGCAAAGTTAACTCCGGCGGAATTTGAACTCAGATCCTAAAGGCCCGTAACTCTATGCTGCAAAGCATGGTGTCCAACTCTCTACCTATACTGCCAACCCACCGCCTTCTCAATGTAGCAATAATGGTGCTATTTTGTTTTGTAAGTCAATGAATATTGCTTTACCTGATGTCGTTTTCATCTGGCGCCATGGGTAATATTCATGCACTATCAATTGTCATGCAGTATCAATTGAGTTCAACAATGAATATTGGACCAGAGCTGATACCTCTAACAACTTCGACATCACAATGGGAGCATCCGATTCATCCCAATTGTCAGATTTAATTGGTATCTTTATTTTGAACTCTTTGAGTCGGAAAATTCCTCAACTTCGCGGTGGAATTTATCGTGACGATGGACTCTTTACTATCTTAAATTGCAACATAGTTAACCTTAATATTATTAAGAACAATATACGTAATCTCTTTAACCAACATAACCTAAAAATTGAATTTGATAACAGCATCAAACTAGCTAATTTCTTGGATGTATCTCTTAATCTTGACACTGGCCTATATTACCCTTACCATAAAAACAATGAGAACCTAAATTATGTTAATTTTAAATCTAACCACCCTATTAATATTAAGAATGCTATAGTTAGTAATATTGGAAAAAGAATATCTAACCTATCTTCTAATAAAAACATCTTTGATGCTAACGCCAATTACTATAATAACGCGCTTTCTAAAGCCGGCTATCCTGAAAAATCAAATATAATAAAGAAACAAATTCTAGAAGATCTTACAGTAGAATAATTAATCATGATCATTCCAATAACTTTAATAAAAGACCTAAATACAAAAACATAATCTGGTATAATGCTCCTTTCTCCATCTCTATTAATAATAATATTCCCAAATTATTCTTTAGTGCCTTAATTAAATGCTTCCCTCCCTCACATATCTATAGTAAAATATTTAACAAACACACTATAACATTTTCCTATTCGACATCCTCCAACATTTCCAACATTATCTCTAAACACAACAATAAAATAATAAATACTAAATCTCTTCCTTCCAACACTGAATATCATAATAATAGTAATAGTACTCCCGACGTCATTGTAAACTCTAGGCTAATTTCTTCAAACCCAAATACAACATCAAACACAACTTCGCTAAATGTTCTTAATCCCATTCTAAATCAAGAAACTATTATTCCTATCGCAAATAACTTCTCCAATCCAATTCCTTCTATAGATAACACTAGGTCACTCGTTAATAATCTCTCTAATCGCAATTGCAATTCCCCTGCTAAAAATAAATGTCCTCTCAACAACCATTATCTTGATAAAAACTTAATCTATGAATGTAAAGTTATAACTGACACCAATTCCTTCACCTTTTTGGCTCCACTTCCACCTCCTTTAAAGCTCGTCTTTATAATCATCATTCGTCTTTTAAATACCAACTTAAAAGAACCAACACGGCTCTCTCAGAACTCATATGGTCCTTGAAAGACAAAAATATTAAATATAACATCTCTTGGAAAAAGGTTTCTTCTGCTGCTCCATACTTGAACAGTTCTCTATCCAAGACTTGCAATCTCTTGTCTAAATGAAAAATTTACCATTATATCTAATTTAGATTCTATAATAAATAGACGCACTGACTTGTTTTCTCTCTGCTTGCATAAATTCCACAGAACATTCCATAAATTATACAGCTAATATCCTAAACTTTATCAATTCAGAATCCTTTTCTCAAAGGCACATATATATATATATATACTTCTTTAAAAATATACCCATCTTTCTACCTTATTTAAAAGTTATTTATTATACATTATATAATACTTGTTACTCATTCTATATCATTCCTATTTATCACTTCCATTTCTTACTTTTCCTTTTCTTTTCTTTTTCTTTTAATTTCTAACCCCTAATCTGTACCTTTTCTCACTATGCCTAACATAGAAACAATTATTACACAATACAATATATTCTTACTTCATATCACCTTGAAAAAATCCTTCGTAAACATAAACATTTTTTTGACGTTAGATTATTCATCCTCAATTCATTATTTTTTTCTCACTTTCATGTTTCATCCTATCTTCTACTTTTTTCACAATATATCCTTACTTACATTACTATTACTATTTTTAATAATACATATCAACATTTTCTTTCCATCGCACATATTATTAAACCCTTAAATATTATTCTTAATACATATTAACATTTTCTTTCCATCGCACATATTATTAAACCCTTAAATATTATTCTTAATACATATTAACAATTTCTTTTCATCGCACATATTATTAAACCCTTCAATATACAAACCTTAACTTTACATTATTTTTCTCTTCGTTAATTTTCAAATTCTTTTAATTTATACATTATCTTCCGACGGTTTTTCAACCTCTCTATGTAAAACAATATATTTTTCTCAGTTATAAAAGCTATCTCTCTCTCTCTCTATCACCCATCTCTCCTATCTCATCCTTCCTCATTATACTCCTCCCCCTCCAATGTTTACTCTCATCTCCTCCTCTTTTTCATCCTTTCCACCACCCCCCTCAAATTTTTTTTTCCACAATATCACACATCAATCTAAAACAACTTTTCATATGTTGATCTAAAACTGCACTATCCACAAGTGTTTTTAACCTTCATATCATATCTTCCTATTTTATCTGATGAAAACACAAATGTTATTACATGATGATATTTGTTTTTGAAATGCGCATAAGAAAATACATGGAACTCTTTTAACCATCTTTTGATCTTATATATTATGTATACTCCAGTCCTACAAACTGTAGAGTGCTTCTTATCCGATATCTGCATTGCTTTATTGTACTACAATAAAACTTACCTCCTACATATATATATATATATATATATTGTTATACTTGGGGAGGGTCATATTTGTGTAATATTGCCAGAATCAATAACAGAACACAATCACTGTTTGGTTGGTTTTCGCTTTTCGCTTCTGTGTCTTTTATATCGGTAATCTAATGTATTCGGTCCTCAATGTTGCCATTGACTGACCAACGGTCAAAAATAATACAGATACAATATAGACACAAACACATATATATAGTTTATCAAAGTTCTTTCGTTGCACATCTGCAGATGTGCAACGAAAGAACTTTGATAAACTATATATATGTGTTTGTGTCTATATTGTATCTGTATTATTTTTGACCGTTGGTTAGTCAATGGCCACATTGAGGACCGAATACATTAGATTACCGATATAAAAGACACAGAAGCGAAAAGCGAAAACCAACCAAACAGTGAGTGTGTTCTGTTATTAATTCTGGCAATATTACACAAATATGACCCTCACCAAGTATAAATATATATATATATATATATATATATATATATATAACGAAGGGATTGTGGTAAGGAACCAGATAGACCATAACGCAACAAAATACTGAATACTTAGGCTAGTAGAATAGGTAATAGGAACAAGTATGGCCCCGACGGCAGAGCTCAAGCCGTATATATTATATATATATATACCAGTAGGATGTAGGCGGGTGCAACTATATATATATATATATATATATTCGATCGTTCTCTGCTTTCAGCTACTCAATTGTACATAGTGGTGCGTCGAAGAGCGGTTTATTACTTTTTACTAATTATACTAATTATACTAAGCCATCCTTCAAATACCTCTTCTTCATAGCAATGGTGATCAAACAGATTTACTTTATTTATTTTTATGGGTTTTTTTTGGGGTGGGGGGTGGGGTGGGGTGGGGTGGGGGGGTTTCTCATTTTTGCTAGTTAATTCACGTACTCTCCTTTACCACCCTACACTGATCAACTTTAAATCTTCTCATTCCAGAAGAGCACTTTACATGTTAAAGCTTGACATCTATTCAATGCTTTCGAATTACGAATTGATTTTGTCTCGAATAATTGCTTCCCCCACCCCCATCTCTTTTCAATTCCTATCTTCGCCCCTCTTACAATCACTGATATATTCTAACACTCCTAAATAACAATATCATTTTCATTATTACTGTCGTCATTAACATGTACGCCTGCAACACCTCCACCATTATCGTCGTCTGCACGGTCATTTCATCTTCAATAAGCTTGTCAATATCATCAAGAGAATTTCCTTCTTTCATTTCTCACGAAATATAACATTTAAACACACAATAATTTCATAGCTAATTATTCAATCTTCTTTTTATAAGGAATCAATTCTAGCGCGGTGCAACATTTCCTTCCATTATTAGATTATCAGTATATAGATTATAGAAAAAAAGCTTATTTCAGAGTCTATTCATATATACTTGGCAGTAATAGTCATTTTATGTAATAGAGCTAGCAGATGCATTTTTAGTTTAGAAGTTTATTTTGACTGTTACACGTGACATACCATACGTCCATCTAGGTGCTCTGTGTTCCTGATATAGTTGCAGAAGTATCATAGTGATATGTGGGCCTTTTCAAACATGACGAGGCCCCTCTCGGTAAAGGCTTTAACGCAGCGTTCTTCCGGAGAAAGTGAAAACTAATAAGCTCGTGTGTGAATGGAGGTACGAAATAGATATAAATGATGGTGTTTTATTTATTGACCGTGAAATGTGAAATAACCAAATGGATCACAGTGTTAACAGGCTGAAAAAGCAATGCGTATTATTCTATCCAATGCTCTAACAATCATGCTAGATCACCACCTGACAGTTTGATTCCAAAATATAGTATTACTTAATCATTGCCAGTCTCTAAGTTCTATTACAGTTGATAAAGTCACACTCTGTTATGGTCCTTTCTCGTGGACTACACACTTATGCATGATGTTCGTGGATAGCGTTGGTTTGTCTTTGATGAATTTACATTAACGTGAAGGTATATATGGTCTTACTTGTGTATATATATATATATATATATATATATTGGTAAACGGAATAGAAAATGCTGACAAATTGTTCACAGTTGAAAAATGGTTTAATTAGGAATAAAATAGTATTAGTGATTGTATGGGTTAGTACTCAGTTGTGGTTTTAAGTTTTTAAGTTTTTACCGGTTGCGCATTTCTAAATGCTTTTCAAAAATAATTTTGAGATATCAACTTAGCGCTCTCCACTTTGGAAAACGAAACATACTACGAAAAGGCTGAACACTACAATCAACAGAAAATTATGAGAAACCTAAAAACTCTAATCAACCAATACAACTGAAGGACTCACTAACAAGGAATTCAGCTTCATCACAGACTTCACAAGTAAATCCAGCCTCTTCTACGGTATCCCTAAAGTATATAAAAGCGAATCAATACGTAAGGCATGCAAGGAAGCCACAGACATAGTCATCAATGTCCCCTCACCCAATGATCTCAAATTAAGACCTATAATAGCAGGCCCCGCTTGCAAAACGCACCGTCTTAGCATCTTCATTGATACCCTTCTCAAACCCTTCTTCAAACACATCAAAAGCTATATAAGGGACGACCTAGATATGCTCAATCACCTCCCTAATATGCCACTTTCTGAACAAACCCTACTAGTGATGTTCGATGTAGTCAACCTATACGCCAACATCCCCCACAACCTAGAAATAGAAGCTATCCAATTCTGGCTGGATAATTTCCACAATGAACTCCCACAACGCATCAAAAAAGAATTCGTGATAGAGGGACTCAAATTTATCTTGGAGAACAATTACTTCGTTTTCAATAACAAACCCTACAGGCAGAAATCTGGGACCGCTATGGGAACGAAAACAGCCCCCACTTATGCCAACCTAGTCATGGGATACCTGGAAATCACCCTCTACACTAAAGTCCTAAACAAATTTGGAAACACCCTCCACTTACACATTGAAAGGAACTGGAAGAGATATCTAGATGACTGCTTCATCCTTTGGCACGAAAACATCGAAAAACTTAAAGAATTTCACACCCTTATAAATGGGCTCAACACGAATATTAACTTCACGATGGAATACAGCCATCAACAACTCCCCTTCCTCGACATCCTCATTAAGATCCATAACAAAAAAATAGAAACAGACATATACTACAAGCCCACATACTCCAAGCAATATCTCCCCTTCAACTCTTGCCACCCTAGACACGTTAAAATTAATATTCCCTACAACTTAGCCAAGAGAATCTGTACTATAGTCTCCAATAAAAACATCTGCTACTTACGGCTACAAGAACTAAAGGACACACTCATAGGCAGGGACTACCCTGCATCACTAATTGACAATGGAATCCAACGTGCCCTAAAACTCAGTACCCAGGACCTTAGACACCCTAAAGTAAATCAACCGAAACTAAAAGCTCTTCCATAAATCTCCACACACAACCCTCTCAACAATGAGGCCTTTGACACCATCCTCCAGAACATCCATGTGTTGAAAAAGGACCATAGAATGAACCAAATTCTACGAACACACGATATCATAAAGAGCAAAAGACAATACAAGTCAATGAAAAACATCCCAACACATGCCAAAGTACTGCCAACCACAACAACGAAACCCACAGTAAAAAAATGCGATAGACCCAACTGTGGCATTTGCATCAACCTAATAGAGGGTTCGGAATTCTATTTCAAAGATGGACAACGTTTTATAGTAAAACACAATTTCACATGTGCATCGGAAAATCTAATATATGTATTAACTTGCTCAAGTTGTCGAGAACAATACATAGGGCAGACCAAAAACAGCCTCCACCAACGCATGACTGTCCATAGATCCCAAATTAAAATACGGGAATACAGGAAAATACCACTGAGTGAACACATTGATACCTGTGCCGCCCCAAATCATCCCAACTTCAGAATCTTTCCCCTCTACAAATTTAAAGATAAATCACCCACACCCAGCGCATCAGCAAGGTATCTTACTTCATTAACAAATACGGACTCCGTCTAAACACTTCTCCCTAAGACGAACCCACAACATACACACGTTAACATACATACCTACATCAGCACACATCTCCACCCACATATAAACACAATGACATACGTAAACACACATGCTCTAGGGCGCAACACAAAAAATATATGTGTATATATATGTATATATATATATATATATATATATATATATATATATATATATATAGTGAATATATGTATGTGTATATATGTGTAGTGAATATCATTTCACACCTTTTATTGTTAAGATTTTTGATGTTCTATTAAGAGAACCGATTTTACTGAAAAAATCGAATAATGTACACCATTTTACCAGGGGGAAAAAAATACTGGTCCACCCACACACACACACACACATATACACACACACACATAGACACGCGTACATTAACATACAAAGAGACTTATACACACACACACACACACGCACTTCTCCGTATAAGACAAAAGCTGAAAAATATCTTTTGACATGCTAAAATACCCCCCATTGCTTTCAGACACATTCTTACTGACCATCCCTGCTACCACGAATTACTCTGCTATATATATACACACACACACACACACACACACACACACATACACACACACACACAATTATGTTAATAGCCATTTGACACACATCCCTGCTAACCATTATCACAACATCGAACACCTTTCTACTACTACACACACACACATATTTGTTGTGAAAGAGTCATTTCTCAATCTTGGCGCAAAACCAATTTTTTATTCATATGACCTCTACCGACCAATCAAAATTGCTTTGACCACAAGAATTTTTGCAAACACCAAATAGCGTTGGAGCCACTTTTTTAACATAAAAACAGTCTTGGCGCAAAATCAATTATTTACATTCACATGACCTCTACC
Organism: Eledone cirrhosa; assembly: GCA_964016885.1. Lineage (NCBI taxonomy): Eukaryota > Metazoa > Mollusca > Cephalopoda > Octopoda > Eledonidae > Eledone > Eledone cirrhosa. The sequence goes on from OZ024743.1 coordinate 42,494,503, forward strand.
GACCAATCAAAATTGTTTTGACCACAAGAATTTTTGCAACACCAAAGTAACGCTGGAGCCACCTTTTTAACATAAAAATAGGTAGAATTCCCAAAACTAATCAGATCAGTGCAAACAACACGGACACTCTATCTCAAAATTATTTTTGAAAAGCATTTAGAAATGCGCAAGCGGTAAAAAGTTAAAAACTTAAAACCACAATTGAATACTAACCCATACAATCACTAATACTCTTTTATTCCTAATTAAACCATTTTTCAACTGTGAACAATTTATCAGCATTTTCTATTCCGTTTACCAATATATAATAACTTGTGTGTTACACCTCTATTCTATTAACTATATATATATATATATAAATATATATATATATATATATATATATATATATATATATATATATATATATATATATATATATATATATATATATATATATATATATATATATATATATATATATATAAATATATGAATAAAGTTAGTCCTTCATCAGTGATCTTCCAACGATCATTGGTATTTCATCGCTTTAAAGACCATATAACTCCGGTTGGTGCGAACAACGGCTAAAAAAAGTCGTTGTGACACGTAAATAAAGGGGACAAGAGTGTAAACAACAAAAATGGTGAGGAAGAAGAAGTCAAGTCCCAAATTTCTATGAATACGGAAAAAGACTTTCCTGCTGACGGAATGATTTTCTATAAGTTTCTTCGGAAAATATATTTACTCCATTCCAGAAACTAATTAGTTGGAAGTGATTTTTTAGTAAGTAAGTTAATTTTATAATTTTCTTATTTTACGTCTCTCATATTATTGTTCTGCAATCCCATTCATTGAACCACCTTGTTAATAAGACAAAACCTATATATTTGCTAGCATTGATGTGCATCTGTGTGTATATAAATGTTACTAGATATAAATTCCTTATAATTATCTCCAATTCATTTGTCGAGCAATATTTGGCCATGACTGCTACTATGGTAGTAAGCTGGCCGCTGTCTTAATAACCACTCGCTTTCCACTGATTGACCTCGATGTCACGTGATTGATTCTTTTTGAATTTGCCACGGACGTATAGGCAGTGATTTTCTCAATGGCTTGGAATCCAGTCCACGCATCGCTATTTCCATTCCACTGAATTATTTTTTTAATAAGTTTCCAGTGTCCTCGCTATGCCTGGAGACCTATACGGAAAAAGACTTTCCTGATGACGGAATGATTTTCCTTAAGTTTCTTCGGAAAATATATTTACTCCATTCCAGAAACTAATTAGTTGGAAGTGATTTTTTAGTAAGTAAGTTAATTTTATAATTTTCTTATTTTACGTCTCTCATATTATTGTTCTGCAACCCCATGCATTGAACCACATATTTGAACCTATATATTTGCTAGCATTGATGTGCATCTGTGTGTTTATAAATGTTACTAGATATAAATTCCCTATATATATATATATATATATATATATATAGGCACCCGTTTTACGTGTGTTCTGTTGAGGCAAATAACTATCTGTATACTCTGGTAATGTATCTTATATTGCCCATTGAGTGCGCTGAGATGCAACCGGTACTGGCATTAATAAATATGCTGGGTCCGCCAACCCTTATTATATATATATACATGCCACTAAGACCATAAATACTGGCCTTACGTGTGTGTATATGTATATATATATATATATATATATATATATATATATATATATATATATATATATATATATATATATATATATATATATATATGCATGCAACTAAGACCATAAATACTTCCTCATTGTTCTACAGACAAGTTCAACCACCCCCCTACCCACCGCCATGAAAGATTTAACTGTGTTTACAAGAAATTTTGACCAATCATTTTGACAACTACAACCTTCAGAAATGCATGATTATCGCATGCCCATATATGGAATTACCTGTTGAAAGTTTCAGCTATTTATTACCACGCTAAAAATCTAAATTAGTCCAGAAATAGCCGTCGAAACGGCTTGAACTCTGCCGTCGGTTCCTGAACCTTTTCCTATTACCCATACTACTACCCAAAGTATCGAGTACTCTGGTGCGTTATGGCCCACCTGGTTCCTTACCACACATCATTCGTTATCTATCTATCTATATATATATATATATATATATTAGAATATATCTATTTATTAAAATAAAAGATTAATGTTTAAGCAAAGAGTCGCTGCTTTCATCCTTAACCGGATCTTTTGCAACAATATATTTGATATATTTTATCCTTATCGAGCCCTCTTTGGATTTTAGTCTTCACATTTATTATTATTACTATATATATATATGGTTTAAGTGGATGCTATGAAACATAACAATTTAATAGGAAATATGAACCTAGTATCTGTTAGACACGAAGTGACTAACAAAAAAATGTTTTAGTCACTAAAACATTTATGTTCCAACATATATGTGTAGATCGTCAATTTTTTTTCAAAGTCTGGCCGTGGTCGTGGTGATTACATGCCACTGGCTAATGTTCAACCAATCAGAGTAAATTTTGCTCAAAAGCATCCGCCATGTTTTTTGTTTGTTTTCTTAGTTCATTTATTTTTGTTAATAAACTCCAAAAAGTCATCAAATTATATGCAATAAGAACAAATCTCATTAATTTGCTCAGGGAATAAAGAAAATGTATATAGACTGATAATTGCAATTGTATGTAATTTTTTTTTTATATTGTTTATTTATTTTATGTTTTCTATTATGTATAATATATTGATTTAATATTGATTGTTTTTTTGTTGTTGTTTATATTAAAAGTCTGAAAATATTTTTATACATCTTACACCAATATTTATGAGATCATTTATAATAACAATTATATAATCTAATTACATTACAACGATAATTCATTATTAATATATATCATGTTTAACTAGAGTTATTACAAGCGTTGCCTTAAAAAGATATTAAACTAAACATGAAAAACGCGCAAGCTCAAAAGAGCCACAGAATGTTATAATAAACCTTCAAAAGTGTGGGACTAGAGTTGTTACTCAAAAATATTGTAATCATTATCTATCGTACATTCTGTGGCATCCTTTATAAAAATATCACAATAAATACATCTATGTTTAATGTAATAAAAGCTATAAATAATTCCGTAATATTATTGTCATATATTCATAGTCTCTTTTTTTATAGAATCTGTGGCATCCTTTTATAAAAAAGAGACTCATAAGGAACTCAAGACGACACGATAATTAATTAAGTGTATTTATAATATAGAATTCGGTTTAAGTGCATTTCGTATTAATCATTACTAAACATCTAATATGAGATATTGGACATTAGCTTAAACCAACCATGCCTTTCTTTTTACACTATTTCACTTAGTTCATTCTTAGAGTGTAACATATAAATATATGATTTACAACTATAAAATAAATAAATTAATATAATAACAGTGCTGCGGAACCGAAATTTAGGAAATAATGGAGTATCGGATCCGGAGTTGGAGCCAGTCAATTTTTGGCCGATTCCGCAGCCCTGTATAATACATTTCATATTAAAGTTATTAATAAACCTATTTTGCACTGCATGCAAATTACCATGAGATCATGATATTAGATATAAGATACAGCCGAATATCTACATCTGTAAAAGTACGAAAGCGAAGTAATGATAAATGGCTTAAGGTAATTCCAATATGAAAGTTTGCAGTGGTAAAAAGTTGATGATACAATACGATTGTTAATGTTATAGTTTGATGAAAATGTAACAATATATAACTAAATTATTTTAATATTAGTATATTTATAAAATTATCATTATAGATTTGATCGTTCATATAATCATCATATTAATTTTCAACACAATTATTTTGTTACTATGAGTATATGATAATAATTGTTTCTACTTTAGGCACAAGGCCAGCAATTACCCAGTTCATTACTGGTACTTTATTTTATCGACCCCGTAAGGATGAAAGGAAAAGTCAACCTCGGCGGGATTTGAACTCAGATCGTAAAAGGACGTAACTATGCTGGAAAGCATGGCGTCCGACCCTCTACCGATTACGTAATTATTTATAGCTCTTATTACATTAAACATAGATGTGTTTATTGTGATATTTTTATAAAGGATGCCACAGAATATATGATAGATAATGATTACAATATTTTTGAGTAACAACTCTAGTCCCACACTTTTGAAGTTTTATCATAACATTCTTTGGCTCTTTTGGGCTTGCGCATTTCTCATGTCTATATATTATACATAAGAATTTTCTGAAAACTACGCAACAAATATTTTAAGGAAAATATTTTTAATATTTTGTTCAGTCATTTATTATCAGAGGTTTCCGTCAACAATAATTCAAATGAAATTTGAGAGGTAATTAAGAATTGTGTTTAATGATGCCGTTCTGGGGTAATAAGTGAAGGAATTGAACTTCAGTTGCATGCTTAGTACACACGGATATTAACCGATAAAGGCATCAAACTATAATGATAACATAAAACATTTAAGGGTGTGACATTAAAAAGATGCCAGAAATTATTCTACCTACTTCATTTTCATCAATCTTTAATAATTATAGAGAAAAAGAGGGTTATTTGCCGCGATAATTTGCCAAGAGAAAACTACCTGACGCACAATGGATGTATAATGAATTTTGCGAATCTATTGCCAAATAATTAAGGATTTCGTGGCATTAACCTGGTTAAATCTTAACAATCATATTTTTCAAGTAAAGCAAGTAGAGAACAATCCCACTCAACATATTTCTGTTTGCCAACAATTTATTCAATTATACACAAAAAGCTGTTAATAACTTAATCAGGTAATTTTATGGACTTTTAGCAATTTTCTCCGATGTCTTCCTTTATTATTTATGCTGAACTTCAAAAAAACAAATATTACACCGGAAATAACATTTTCTATTTTGACTGGTTTATTTCAAACGAAATTTCAAACAACTTATGCCTTCATCGATCTATGAATCATGATTTTCCCATCTTAAAAATAGAACTAACAAACTTGTTTTTCTCTTAAAATTTAATGACATATCATTCTTTATTTACACTTGATATTATAATGAAATTATTCTCCTTAGTGAACATGTTTCTGTAGAAATAAATCATTCAATTTTGAAGTCCTTTGTTTTCATAATGAATGATAAGTACGTAATTAGCAAACGAAGAGCTTATTACACGATTATATTTGTATTCAACCGCAACAATATGCTAAACCACTTCAGCAAACATACGTAATACGTTTTATTTGATTAGGATAAATATGTTTAAATATGTTTATATATATATATATATATATATATATATATATATATATATATATATATATATATATATATATATATATATAGTGAAAGATTGTAGAATAACATGGTCGGCTGTACAACACGGGGATTTATTTCAAGTATTAACAATTGGTTCATTGATCAGGTGAGTCTAAAGGCCACAAATTACCTGAAGTTGCGTCACTCGGCCTTAAATACAGTGTTTGCCTCTGATCAAATCATCAGAATACTAGAGATTTCACATATAGCAATGGTACATATAGATACAACGTAGAATCAAAACAATAACATCAGTAATAAAATATAATGATAAAGAGGTAAAGAAGTTACAGATGTATAAAGTAAGTACAAAAAAATACTTTAAAAAAATATAGGTACAGAATACGATTGCTGATAATAGTGGTGGTAGTGAGTAAGTGTGTGTATAAATATGTGAGGGTGGAGATAATACTAACATGAAAAGCACCTTTAGATAAATACATTACATGCTGGTCAAATAGAAGTAGGCAATAAAAGGTAGTAACAAATGACAGATAAAATATAAAAAAATAATAAATTAAAAATTAAGTGTGAGATACGAGGATGAGACATAAGTAGTAGGTCTAAGGACGGGGAAGGAGAATGTGTATGTGTGCGTGGTAAATATATATATTTATATATATTTTTATTTATTTATTTATTATTTTATTTATTGTCATATATTTACGCTTTATCGAATGAAACGTAGGGATATGACATACACACACACACACACACACATATATATATATATATATATATATATATATATATATATATATATATATATATGTGTGTGTGTGTGTGTGTGTGTGTGTGTGTGTGTGTGTGTATCCCAAGGCTCTAATACCATCAACACTATAAACACAGAGCTGGCATATCTAAGAACTGACTAACTGTCTGATGAGGTCATAGCCATTTAATGGCTATCATCGAAATATATATAGCAGTAAATAAAGAATT
>OZ024743.1:42508266-42573266 GCA_964016885.1 Eledone cirrhosa
ATAGATATATATGGATATGTATATATATGATTTTATGCATACGTGTATGTATATTTTGGTTAGATATCAATATAACTGTACCTCTCTTTATATGTGGTGTGAATATGTGCACTTTGTAAACTATGAAATTTATGTGTTTTAACTATGCCAAAATGTACTTATCTGATTTCGATTGTTTATGCATAAACATACTTAGTAATATTTTAGAGCGTATAATATGTTATATTATACTGAGTGCAATTTAACACACTGTACTACATGCTGTTGGTTAAGTTGTATATTACCGCATTACTATATCACATTATCTTATTATAATTTTCATATTTTAATATACTATCTTTCGTAGCCATAACATTAATTTATATTCATCTTAAAACTCAATACAACACTAATCACCATTTATTTTGACATTCCTTTTAAATTCACTATAAAAGATACAATCAACTATCAGTTTGACAATCCCCTTCCATCCTCGTAGATTTTTATGCCATTTCTACTAACACCTTTCAACCATTCCTTTCAAAGGGACATGACCTTAACTAAAGTGTATTACTTTTCATCTTAACACCATATGAAAAAAAACTATTTGATTCGTTAGTTCTTCAACTACCTACAAATAGGGACATGATACTAATTCTGAGTAAAATTATTATTGAATAAAATTATTATTGCTTTTGAAAACAGCTGGTGATATGCATGTAAATAAATATTCCCTCTATCTGATAGTTTATAAACTTACATAGATCAATAACTGAGTATAGATACAATGTATTATCACCATCTAGAAACGATCGTAAACTAGTGAAGTATATCTCTAATAACTTGATTTTTTATTTCATTGTTTTAACTCATATATATTCTTTCTTTATCTCTCCCTTTCTTTCTCCACTTTTCTCTCTCTCGGTTTTTCTCTCTCTACGTCTTTTTTCCTTCTCCGTAACACAACGACTTACTAAGATAAACAAATCTACTATCCCTGATATCTTCCAAAAGTAACGGTTGCATTTTGAAATGGAATGTCAATATTTATTTATAAAACTGGTATATATTGTATTTTGTCTGATGAAAGCATACCATAATTTAACATGGTATCCTTGAAATATGTATAATAAAATAGATATGGTTTTATAAATATAGTTTCCATTTGTTAATATCGTATATATATATATATATATATATATATATATATATATATATATATATATATATATATATATATATATATATAGTATAAAAGAGAAAACACAGGTAAGCATTAAGAGAAGGATTTAATCCAGGTATTTACGACCGTTTCATTGGTAAGTGCAACCTTATATTGCTATACTGCAAATAGCAGCCACTCAATTATAATTGTTGTTCACAGTCCAAATATTCAAAATAGTGAGTTACTCTTGAAATAATTCTTAATATATAGAGAACAACATTTATTTTGAATTGCATTTACTAGTTTAGAGAGAGAGGAATGAGGAGGTGAGGGGACAGACGGCATAGTATAGAGAGAGAGGAAGGGGGAAGAGGTAGGAAGTAGAATGACAAACTGAGGTGGAGGTAGGGGTAGAGGTGGAAGGATTCTTTGGTCAGTTTTTATAGCAGACATCATGTCGTGGTGTGTAGTGAGTTAAAGAGAATTAAATAGATAATAGTGGGAGGGATGGATACAGAGGGAGAGAGAGAGAGAGGGGGAGATATAAAGAGATAAATATATATATATATATATATATATATATATATATATATATATATATATATATATATATATATATATATATATATATATATATATATGAAATACGTATAATAAGAACATTTTAAAAATTAAAAATTAACTTACTAAAATTTTCACTCCAACTAATTAGTTTCTGTAATGGGATAAAGATAGTTACGTAATATAACTGTCGAGAATTCATTACGTCATCAGAGAGTCTATTCTCAGCTAAGTCTCCAGGCAATGCGCGGACACTAGGGACTCATATAAAAATAATAATTCGATGGATGGAACAGCTAGCGAGGACTGAATTCCAAAGCACTGAAAAAGTTCACTGCTTCTTGTCAAATGGCAGATTCTAAAGAATCAATCACGTGACACTGAGGCTAGTCGGAAGGAGTGGGGTTGTAAAATGACAAACCTTACTACCACCACAATAAGTTAGTAGTGGATTTGGCAGGTTTTCTCAACAAATAAATAATTTGGAGATAAATATAGAGAATTAGTATATTTACGAACATATGCGTACAGATGTACACTAATGCTAGCAAATACATAAGTTATGTCATCGTACCTAGGTGGTTCAATGCAGGAGGATGCAGAACAATTATATGAAAGACGTAAAATAAGAAAATTTTAAAAATTAAAAATTAAGTTACTTACTAAAATTTTCACTCTAACTAATTAGTTTCTGTAATGGGATAAAGATAGTTACGTAATATAACTGTCGAGAATTCATTACGTCATCAGGGAGTCTATTCTCAGCTAAGTCTCCAGGCAATGCGCGGACACTAGGGACTCATATAAAAATAATAATAATTCGGTGGATCGAACAGCTAGCGAGGAATGAATTCCAAAGCACTGAAAAAGTTCACTGCTTCTGGTCAAATGGCAGATTCTAAAGAATCAATCACGTGACACTGAGGCTAGTCGGAAGGAGTGGGGTAGTAAAATGACAAAGCCTACTACCACCACAATAAGTTAGTAGTGGATTTGGCAAGTTTGCTCATATGTACGCATATGTTCGTAAATATACTAATTCTCTATATTTATCTCCAAATTATTTATTTGTTGACCAAACCTGCCAAATCCACTACTAACTTATTGTGGTGGTAGTAGGGTTTGTCATTTTACTACCCCACTCCTTCCGACTAGCCTCAGTGTCACGTGATTGATTCTTTAGAATCTGCCATTTGACCAGAAGCAGTGAACTTTTTCAGTGCTTTGGAATTCAGTCCTCGCTAGCTGTTCGATCCACCGAATTATTATTATTTTTATATGAGTCCCTAGTGTCCGCGCATTGCCTGGAGACTTAGCTGAGAATAGACTCCCAGATGACGTAATGAATTCTCGACAGTTATATTACGTAACTATCTTTATCCCATTACAGAAACTAATTAGTTGGAGTGAACATTTTAGTAAGTAAGTTAATTTTTAATTTCAAAAAATTCCTTATTTTACGTCTTTCATATAATTGTTCTGCATCCTCCTGCATTGAACCACCTAGGTACTATGACATAACTTATGTATTTGCTAGCATTAGTGTACATATGTACGCATATGTTCGTAAATATACTAATTCTCTCTCTCTCTCTCTCTCTCTCTCTCTATATATATATATATATATATATATATATATATATATATATATATATATATATATATATATATACATATATATATAAACATACACATACACACAGACATATATATATATATATACATATATATATATACATACACACACACACACAAACATATATATATACAGTATTTTCCGTAGTGTTGTAATATAAATATTACACACAGTAGATGGACAGCTCACGTAGAGTTTGCTCGACGGTTCCAGTTGTAGTTCCAAAAGTAATCCGGAGAAAAATAGAAGGATTTAAATGGATACAGTTTAGTTAAAAGGAATTTATTGACACGTGTTTCAATAACAGTTACATAACCTGAAAACAGCTGCTATCTACAAAGTATTAGTTATGCAGACATTCAATATTTCAATGTTATTATCAACTGTCATTTCATCAGAATAATTTTACTGAGGACCTGTTTGGTTTTTATAGAGAATATTAGGAGGGAGGGGTGAAGTTGTTAGAAGAATAGTTGAGGGAGTGGTTTTTTGATAGCAGTGAGAATTTTTGGTGGCAGTGAGTAATTAGATTCCCATCTGTTGTTTTGACATTTTTATAGAATATATTATTGGTTATTTTTCTAAATCTATAGAAGGATTAGAGATAGTAAAGATATGCATGGTTGGTTTTGTGTTTGCACTTAATTAACATTCAACTTAAATTTTTCTTTCAAGTGTACGTATCCTTTCGCCCACGCATTTACACACAAACATATATGCACACCTCTACAAAATACATATACTCACATACACATACTTACATGCTCATACATACATATACACATGCACACATATATATAAACATATATATACACATATATACATGTACATACATACGCATCTATGTGTATACATTTTCATACTCAACTTATCTTTATATACACACGTATAGACACACACATATATACATACATACTTCAGTCTATGTGTATATATATATATATATATATATATATATATATATATATAAACACTTTAATACATGAATACACTTACATCCAACTATACAGATCAAACATATATATATATATTTACTTATTTATATGCATTTTCACATATATATACATACATATGGTCGCTTTTGGACACATTCATTATAGCATATCTGCACCTATTCTCATCAGCATATATTTCCATTATTAGTGTGGTAATTTAAGGTTATTAATATACATATATATGTTGAGAAGAGATTGTTTTTATATTTTTCTAACTAGATTGACGTTTATATAGTTGGGGGATGTTCCTCTTTTATGTAATATTCAGCTTGTAGTGGGAAAAAGGGTTTTAGTTCGGTGACGGCAGAATAATGTTCGTTCAATTCTGTTATTCAGCAATTTCTTCTTGTGTGTGATTATGTAATAAATCTCAAGATTACACAATTTGCAGAAATTTTGGCTCCTGGAAAAGCTTTGTGTTTTAGCTAATTTCTCCCATTTTAGGGTAAACTTTTGATCGCTATCCCTGAGCGTCCAAGCTTTTTCTGCTAAAGTTGTTACATTTCTTTGGCTCTGGTGTTTTATTGAGTAAGAATGCCTATATAATCGAGATTTTTGGTTAAGAAATATATATATATAAAAAAATAAAAATAAAGATTATAATGACAAAAATAAAAGCGTGTGTGTATCTGTATGTATATATATATATGTATATATATATATATATATATATATATATATATATCTTTATATCCCGCCCCTCTCTCTCTCCCTCTCTATCCATCCCTCCCACTATTATCTATTTAATTCTTTAGGTCGGTGGATTGGCAGTATCAGTAGAGGGTCGGACACCATGCTTTCCAGCATAGTTACGTCCCTTTACCATCTAAGTTCAAATCCCGCCGAGGTTGACTTTGCCTTTCATCCTTACAGGGTCGATAAAATAAAGTACCAGTAATGCACTGGTTAATTGCTGGCCTTGTGCCTAACGTAGAAACAATTATCTATTTAATTCTCTTTAACTCACTACACTCCACGACATGATGTCTGCTATAAAAACTGACCAAAGAATCCTTCCACCTCTACCCCTACCTCCACCTCAGTTTGTCATTCTACTTCCTACCTCGTCCCCCTTCCTCTCTCTCTATACTATGCCGTCTGTCCCCTCACCTCCTGATTCCTCTCTCTCTATACTAGTAAATACAATTCCAAATAAATATTGTTCTCTATATATTAAGAATTATTTCAAGAGTAACTCACTATTTTGAAAATTTGGACTGTGAACAACAATTATAATTGAGTGGCTGCTATTTGCAGTATAGCAATATAAGGTTGCACTTACCAATGAAACGGTCGTAAATACCTGGATTAAATCCTTCTCTTAATGCTTACCTGTGTTTTCTCTTTTATACTTTATACTCCAAGATTGAACGGAATTCTTACAAACTTGTGGAGTTACCCCTAACCGTACGTTGAAACCATCCATGAAACTAGCTTTCTTAACCAAAAATTGGATCACAATAAGCAATTTTTTGCTTCTCTAACTATATATATATATATATACATATATACACTCAAAGCTGTTCATTGTTCACTAGAGTACAAAATAGATGGCTTGTTCTCTGTGCCGTTATCGAGACTAAGTAATTTATTTTATGTTCATTAGATCCCTCTACAAAAATACAAGATGTAACTCAAATGAATAGGTCCATAACAATTGCAGAAGATAGCGACAGGTGTACATTTCACTTATAAAACAACACAATGGAGTGGGTGATTTGCGGAACTGGCCAAAATGTCATTACAGTACTTTATCTGGTTTCGAATTCCACTATGGACAACTTCACTTTTCCTCATTACTAGGAAGATAAAATGAAGTACATGGGTTGATTTAAACAATGTTGCGCCTCTCTCTTAATTGTTGCCGTTTTACCTGAAATGGATATGATTATTTAACATAAGTGACATAAACGATTGAAGATGTAGATATCAAATATTGCGATATAAAATGTGATTTACTACTAGAATCACCAGATAAATTTCGTTCAAATAAACCCCTATCATGTTGAACAGAAGGACACATAGGTTAACGTAGCTTTTAGTTCATTACATCGGACTAAAAATGACAGGGCTATCCAAGGCAAAAATATATTTACGATTAAAACTGCTCATTCAGGCGTGATGAGTGCACTCGCATCGGAGTGGCCCAGCACCCCGGCCTCCATGTGTCTGACCCACGTAAATGTCATTATGGTGTGGTCGTTGACAAGTTTGACCTGCACCTACTGTCTTGCCTAAAGAGCGCAGGCCAGTTCCCCCGACATGCTGCTTTCAACGACATATCGGGAAGTAGACTGGACAGAGCTGGCTATCCATCACAACTGAAGCCAGCAGGCCTCAACTGAGGAGACGGCAAGTGCCCGTTGAAATTACCCACTTACCATTCACTGGATGTAGATCACTCATCTGAGACCCGAGATGATGTAACACGTCCTCTACCTCCGACTTAGTCGCTTCAGCCACAAACCTCGATACTGCGGCCCGGCGGCCCGCAATATAGAGGAAAGGAAGACAAATACAGGGGATTGTCCGGTCGTTTCCTCTTCGTCATCGAGATCTCAGGCGTACTTGGACCCCGTATTGCCGAGCTCCTCCGCAATTCATTTGAGGAAGGAGCCCCGCGCGGTGGATGGGCTGTTGCAGGGGGTGTCGCTGGCCATAGTCTGAGGCAATGGTTTTGCGGACTTGGACGCGGGGTGCAGCCCCAACACAACATCACCCTAGGCTCAGAGCCCATCTCCTCCCTTATTTTTCAATGACCCTAGATTCCATGCTTTCCCATCCTTATCCGTTTTTAAATATTTCTAGTATTTTTCTGATTATTTTATAGTCATTCATTCATGTAGTTACTCATTTATTATTTTATTAAAGAAATGTTCGAATCTACCCAGAATCTAAACAAAGAACAACACAAAACCCTAACCCTAACCCTAACCCTAACACTCTAACATAATCACAAGGGAAAGATTTTGTAGGATGAGTTTGTGGAGAAAATTGGTACTTATATATATATATATATATATATATATATATATATATATATATATAAATATATATATATATATATTTATATGTATAGGAAAAGTTTCAGGACCTGAACGTTTTCCTATTACCCACTCTGATACCAAAAGTATCGAGTACTTTGGTGCGTTATGGTCCACCTGGTTCCTTACCACACTTCCTTCGTTATATTTATATATATATATATATATATATATATATATATATATATATATATATATATTGGTAAACGGAGTAGAAAATGCTGACAAATTGTTCACAGTGAAAAATAGTTTAATTAGGAATCAGTGAGAATTAGTATTAGTATTGGTTATATATGTATATATATTTATATATATATAGTATTAAGGATACTATTTATGGTTATGTATATACTAAAACTTGTTATAGTTATATATATTTTAAACCCTAAACAGTGAAAATCAGTAATTTCTTACTACCTTATTACCACTAAGATAAATAGCTTATTGTAATAACATCAGTTGTTCTACAGAGCAGTTATATAGAATTCACAGGAATCAAAGCTATGTTCATTCGCTTACAATTGTTTCATCCAAACCGATACTCCGAACACTTCAAGCCTCGGTTTGCATGAAACAATTGTAAGCGAATAAATGCTTTGAACATAGCTTTGATTCCTGTGAATTCTATATATATATATATATATATATATATATATATAGGAAAAAGTAAGACCCCGACGGCAGAGCTCAAGCCGTTTCGACGACTATTTCTGGACTGAGATTTAGTCCAGAAATAGCCGACGAAATGGCTTGAGCTCTGCGTCGGGGTCTTACTTTTTTCCTATTACCCACTCTAGTACCCTAAGTATTGAGTAATCAGGTGCATTGTGATCCATCTGGTTCCTTACCACAACTCCTTCGTTATATATATACATATATATATATATATATATATATATATATATATATATATATATATATATATATATATATATATATACATATTTATTTGCTTGTTTGTTTGTTCGTTGTCTTTTGTTTCTTTCATTACAGAAGGATGATAGACAAACGTGCCTTCTGTAGCCGTTGAAATCAGAACAGGAAAAGGATCCGACAATATATATATCGGGATTTTGAGCCATTTCACGTACGAAAATATATATACTATATAACTTAGGCACAATTACATTAATTTGAGCGGAGGGGAAATCGATTAAATCGTAAGTACAATATTTTACAGGATTTTAAATTAGATCGGAAAATTCTGTCATTAGATACGGTCCAAAAGTTCTCTTTCAATCTGATGTTTTATATATAAAAGCGGACAGCATGCACTCCAATGTGTTATTTTCTTTATATTTATAAGATACTAAACACATTCATACAAACACAAACAACACACACAGGAACTCACACGCATATATGTATGTAGAAATATCTGCATAATGACCGTCATTAAGGAAGCCACCAGTCTGATGAGCTATTGGTTCCAGAGTCTGGCGTGAAGAATAGTGAAAGTAACTTGAGCTGATCGCGCGTCACACATGAATACACATGATGATGATATTTTGACACCTCATTCCTACCCTTACTTATGGAGGGAGTTGGCAGTATTGGCAGAATCTCGGACACACCGCTTCACAGCATAGAGTTACGACCCTTTACGTTCTGATTTCAAATCCACCGAGGTTAGCTTTGCCTTTCATCCTTACTGGGTCGATAAAATAAGTACCAGTCACGCACTGGTATCGATTTAATCGACTTTCCACTCCCCCCCAAATTGCTTATCTTGTCCCTATAATAGAAACAATTATTATCATTATTATTGGCCTTGTGATCTAAAGTAGGAACAATTATTGTTAATATTATTATTATCTTTGTTATATGGTGTGAGAAGACGTGCAATTCGGAGCTCCGTTAGTTTTGTGAATTTATATTGTGTATTTTGTATTTTACTAGAATTTTATTCTTCAAAAGAGATCATAAGACAACCATCTGTGCTTTGTGCTTGGTATGATGTGTAAAAAGGGGTTTTCAATAAATATATGGTAAAAATTGTTATATATATATGGCTATAGCTGGCCGCCGGTGTTTCTGCATAGCTACAGCTTTCTAAATGTATATTTATAAACATTGCGTATTTCTTTAGAAATACCAAATACGGAATCCCGATACATAACTGTATACACCTATGCTTGAAGCTAAATTCTAACC
Source organism: Eledone cirrhosa (assembly GCA_964016885.1). Classification (NCBI taxonomy): domain Eukaryota; kingdom Metazoa; phylum Mollusca; class Cephalopoda; order Octopoda; family Eledonidae; genus Eledone; species Eledone cirrhosa. The sequence continues at coordinate 42,517,801 of OZ024743.1, forward strand.
ATATGTGTGTATATATATATATATATATATATCTTATCGCAAATTGTATTAAATAAGATTGTCTTAAGAAAGAATGCATTATACTCTATAGCTATATAGGAACCGCTTTCATTCATACAATTTGCTGATAACATATCTAATAAATGTTAAATTATAATGTAACTATATGCAAGTCCTTGTACAAATTCAACACACAAAATTTAAAATCTTCTTCTCAAAGAAAACAATGAATATATCTATTTTTCAGTTTTCCTTTTTCGTATTCAATTTAATTTTCGTTGTAGTAAAATTATATAGACATGTAAGTAGTAATTTAATTTCGTCAAACTAACTATATTTCAGAAAATCATATTTATATTATAATTTGTTTGGAAAGTTTCAAATCAAATAAGATATGTACTTTTATGGAAACTCTTTACTACATTCACTTATATTTTAAGGGCAAACCTGGATTCTCTTTCGTTCTTTCAGTAGAATGTTATAATGTATATTGAATAAAACGCTGCCAGATCCAATAATTTTAATATAATGTGACAACCATAGCTTGTTTAGTGTAGAAATGTTATAAAGTATGAAACACGCTTTTCAACTTCAGAAACATATTTTCATTAATACATCTTCCTCTTTAGAATCTTCCATAAATAACTTATAAGGCCTATACAGCAGTAAACATCAACTCACCTCTGTCTGTACAGTGATTTCATAATATATCTGCATGTTATCTGAACTTATAAGCCATATTTAATTTGACTTTGTTCTCGAACTTTAGGTTAATTAAGACATTATTTAGCCGAGTTGCAATTGTGTAGAGGTTTTGGGGGTATATGTCTGATATTAACCCCAATAAATGCAGTTTTCCGTTTTCATCCTTTTGGGTTCTATAAAATGAAGTAATTGTGCAGAGTTGTGAATTTGTGGGATAGTTGATTTGAGTAAAATCTTATAAGGTATTTTTTTAAGCTCACTGATTTTAACATCAAATCTCGCTGTGGCTTTCTCGTGTAGTATATTTGAGCCTACATGCGCTTTCATATAACCTTCAGGCCATTGATGGCTATTAGTGAAGGTCCGTCCATTGCAGACAGTAGAACTTCTTTTCAGTTGAAAATCTTCTTAGCTGCTGCCATTTTTTCACTGACACAAGAGTAACAATGTAAATATTTTGGTTAAAACCTAAAACTCAAATATCTTTCATCCATTTCATAAATTCCTCTTCTTTGCGACGGAAAACAAACTGATTACCAGAGTGATCCACACTGCATATGATTTGTTATAGTCTTGATCCAAGAAAATAAGATCTACGCAGTTGAGAAATAAATGAAATCGCTGGAAATAGTTATTATATAGCATGTTTTTATTACAAGACCTACTCTCATTAGTAGTACTATATATATACACGTAATATATATAAATAATACAACCCGTTGTTGAAACAATTTCAGCACATACTTTTATTCTCATGAATTTGTTTGCCTGTTTTTGTGTGATACAGCGTAAATAAAAATCTCTATTACTTCACGATATAAGCTAGTTAAACTGGGATGACAATTCCTGTAATTCTTGACGTCAAAATAGATTAAAATATAACTAAAGAATATGAAACAGTGAGTCCCATAGTGTGCGATGCGATATTCAAAAGTTGCGCTGAAAAGAGAAAAGATTTTAAGCGGCTTCTTTGGAAGACAAGGAAGGGAAAGAGCCACATAATACAAATTAGTAGTTGTTAGTAAATTGTCACTATTAGTTAATCAGTAAATTCTTAAATAAAATAGATATTAAAAACATGAGATGGCGAATTGGCAGAAACGTTAGAATTTCCACTAGAATTCATTGTGCCATTCGTTTGAGCTCTCCGATCTCTGATTTCAATTATCCCAGAGATCAACTTTGCCTTTCATCCATTCAAACTCGATAAAAAACTACAAGTCTAGTACTTGGGTCGATTTTTTTCCTGATATCTCTTTCTCCCTTGCATGTTTTTTTTTCTCTAGTCTTCTACTTAATTCTAGATCTAGAGAGAAGATGGGCTCCACCAGGTTTAAAGTACACGCTGGAAACGCTATATATATATCAATACGGCATAACTATGCATCATTCAAGAGTTAAGGATCCATTCATACATATATATTAAAACATATTTAATGACTAACATTTCATCAACTTTAATGTGATGATGGACACTGATGAAGAGCATTCTTTGAACATGATTATCTAAAGTATTTGGAAAAAAAGCTGATGTAAAGAATTTATTCTGGCGTAACACCGTCTTAAAATTGTCAAATTATACTTAATTATTACATACTTTAAAAATAGTAATAACTAGAAGAATGGCCGAAGGTTGCTCAGGATTTGCTCTAGGGTTCTTATATATTTGATATATATTTATCCTTATCGAGCCATGTGAAATAAATACGTTTGTTTATATTTTGTTATTGCGTGTGCGAAAATATCTGTACAAGAATATATAATTATATATATATATATATATATATATATATATTAAAATAACAGATTAAAGTTTAAGCGAAGAATCGCTGCTTTCACCTTTAACGGGATCTTCTGAAACTAAAATTAAAAAATCAATCTGTGAAGGCAGAAGTAAATATTTCGAAAAAGGTTACACACTATATATACATATATATATATACACACACGCACACACACGCACACACACACAGACACACACACACAGACACACACACACAGACACACACACACACACACACACACACACACACACACACACACACACACACACACACACACACACACAGAGCTACGTCATGATGTCGTAATGCAGGCAGCCAGGCATACAGACAGATATTATAAAGGCGCCACGTTATATCTATGTATTTATCTAAAAGTAGAGACACTAAGAGATAGAGATCGCTAAATCGCCTAATGCGGTCCTTAGGGCATTAACAATTCGAAATTCCTTTTACTCAGAGCACTCACAGGATCATAAGTGTTACATGTGTAATGTTTGAAAACAATCCGTTGGGTGGTTCTCGAGTTTTAGTGATTGGGCAGACAGACAGACAGACATCCTCTGTTTTAGATATATAGACTAGCAGAAAACCACCCGAGGGGCGGGTTTCTGCTGGTCTATATATCTAAAACAGAGAATGTCTGTCTGTCTGTCAGCTCACTAAAACTTGAGAACCATCCAACCGATTGTTTTCAAACAATAGACATGTAATACTTATGGTCCTGTGAGTGTTTTGAGCAAAAGTTATTTCAAATGTTCAATGCCCTAGGGACCGCATTAGGCGATTTAGCGTTCTCTCTATATAATTCTTAGTCTTTCTTTTTAGATAGATACATAGATATAACGTTGCGCCCTTATAATATATGTCTGTATGTCTGGCTGTCTGTATTACGTCATTATGACGCGCTCAGCGCGATTCCCTCGGCCTCAGTGACCAAAGTTAGTGGAGAGGGGAAGGTAATGTTTCTGTGGCACGTGTTTTAGCGTCTATTCACTCTCTCTCTCTCTCCCTCTCTCCCTCCCGCTATCCCCCTCTCGTATTCTGTCTCTTTCTTTCACTCTCACTCTCTCTCTACGCACGTGTTTCCACTGTCGGACAGACAGACAGAGAAATTGCTGGTTATATATATAAGTAGATTAACTGTAAATATATAATTGTTTAACAACTTTAAACTGATGGGATGCAGATGTAATTCATTCCGTGAAGACGGGTGTGATAGTCTGATGTAATGCATTATTTGTGGTTCCCTGACGTCTGAGCTAAACATATCTCTCCTTTTACCCTTATACTATTATCAATATGTATATAATCCTATGTCAAATAGTAGAAATATCCGATTCCTATTTTGATTAGGAATGAAATGATAGCAAGCATATTTTCTTAGAAAATATTGGATAGTTTTCTTATTACTTGAAATTTTCGTGCGGTACTTTATTGTTCTCTCAGTCACTTACAATATGATTACTTAGAAATTGTTTCGTTCCGTCTCGTTTTTGTTTTTTGTTATTCTTGTATTCATTTGTATTTTGCTGTTTTGTTTTAAATAAGAACATTCAATCGATTTTTGACACCATAACTATGTTGTGCCACTCTATATACATGGCAAATCCGATATATCCTTATTTCCGATTCTGATTACCCCCCTCAGCGTAAACATTGGCTTTATGTTTCATTTCATCATCCAACGTTATAAAAGAGTAGCTCTAGGGAATTTTCACTTCATCAGGAAAAATTTAGTTTGAAAACAACTCCTGTCTTCTTACAGTTTTTTTGTTTCTTTGTTTGTATGTTATATATTTTTTTTTCCAAACAAAATACGAACAGAAAATATATAAGATATAATAAAATAATAAAGCGATTTCATGACGAAGGACTGAAATAGCTTCTTCAAGTTTCTATGAGATACGTCTCTACACACTTTAATGACCTACACGACATACTAAGTCAGACACGAAGCACTCGCTGCTAATAAGAACATTCTATGTATATGTATGTATTTACTAGAATTCCGCAGAGAATTTATTTTCTTCGAACTATAAATAAATGTTTGTGTAGTTATTTCCAACGATGGTACTCAAATTTAGTAAGAAAAAGAGATGTAGTTTGATTTAGAAGATTCTATTAAGATATCTTTCGTACCGAAAGAAATTGATGGAGATAAGTAAATATATATATATATATATATATATATATATATATATATATATATATATATATATATATAAAACAACTATATATATATATATATAGTTGCTTTTTTAATCTAATTGGTTTTTCAGTATTTCTTGGAGATATTTTCTAAATGAGAATATAGGAAACATTCATAGGAATTGTCATGAATAATCGGAATCATTACCAAATTTAAATCAAGCACTTGACGAATAACAGATATACAACAATACACATATATACAGAAGTATGCATATATATAAACGTAATCTCATAATCGATTATGCATCGATTTCTACGATGCATATTTCCGTTGTTAGATCAACTGAACCTCACTCACAGGATTTTAATGGAAACGGCTGAGATTTTTACGGAAGCATACACTCAACATAATCATTAGACAGAATAAATTGTAGGCAACGTGTGGAAGGCCATTTAATATAGAGCTCCAGTCGATCAAATGACAACTTCCCCCATGCCCCAACCGGTGCGAAGGTAACTCTATACACATAAACATACTTACATGATCACTCAAACATACAAACTCAAATGCACTTCCGATACAAATTCGTCAGAAAAAAAAATTAGAATCAAATATATACATGTGGAGATTAGTGACAGTCGTTAGACTAACTTGTGGCGTGCCTTCCGGGTCCCAAGTTCAAATCCCACCAAGGGAAAATTTGTCTTTCAAATGATGAATAAAGTACTAGTCTAGTAATGGATTGATCTCTCTGTTTCTTTCTACCTCTTTAAATTTCTCTCTCTATTTCTCAAAGAAGAAGAAAAAAAGAAAAAAGAAAAAGAAGAGAAGAAAGAAGACAAGAAAGAAGAAAAAGAAAAAGAAGGAAAAAGAAAAGAAAAACAAATAGAAAAAGAAGACGAGGGGTGCATTCCATCGATTAGAGCCCGAGTCACGCAGTATGTCACGAGAAATCCAGTACGAAATTACTAAGATTTAAGGCCCTCGTGGATGGACGTATCACTATTATCTGTCAGCAAAAAACAATCGTACCACTCCCCAGTAGGGATAGCTATATTCTCCAATGTGAAATGAATGATGCATTCGATGAATGTAACTACAATACATCTCGTATATGGCTGTATTTACATGAAGTTCCTACATAACATACTTAATCACTGAAGCATTAATGGAGTGATAGAGGTACCTTTGTGACAAATGGCATGATATGAGTTTTTTTCTCAATCTGACACAATCCCTTCCAATCTAGGTCAGGCCACACCGGGTTTCTTTGCAAAAGAGACTTAGGAGAGTAAAAATGTGTGTGAGGTGGGGTAGAAGGAGAGGAGTATAATAATCCGTCCCGTTACTGAAATGGTACTTTATATTCTACGAATGAAAGAAGTGTAAAACTTAAGGCGTTGTTCAATACCAGAATGTAGTCATCTGCAAAGTCGTCGCCCTATTCAGATTACATACTGAGCCAAAAATCCCTCCTTGGTTAACTTTAAATGCCATTCTTTAGCGTAGGATTAATACAATACCAATCAAGGTAGATTGACGGAATTGTTAAAGAGTCGGACGAGATTCTTTATTGCAGTTGGCCCAACAATGTGTGTTCTGAATCCAAATCCTTCATGCATCTACCAGGAGTTACCACCGACAGAGAATATCAGCAATGATCACTTGAATAATTGTTTCTTTGTTTCGATCTGATGATCGGCTCCTTTCTTTTCCTAATGTATTATTGTACTTTAGTTTGTTCGCGTGTCAGCTGTGATGCAGGTTTTATTATCTGGGAAAAGTTATCAAAGTTCAGATACTACTATAATAAAAGTAAACATTGGTATGTGGTATTTCAGTTTCTAAACCTGTTACGAAAGGAAATATATCTTTTATATCCAGCGGGGAAAAATAAAAAATAAAAAGAAAGAACAAGAAATATGTAAGTTTGATCTATAGTAGTGTCTACAGAAATGATATATATTTTGCTGACATTGGTTGCTTTGACGTTTCTCTCCGATTCTAATAAAATCTAATAAATAAAATGCGCAGCTGGTAAAGATAATGGACATCTTCTTGGCATGTTTCTACCCTCAAGATATAGAATTACATGTTTACACACATTAACTATTTATCTACAAAGACATAAATAGCTGCAAATCCAACATCGCTCTGAAATAGTAGTCACCATACACCAAAAACGAATATTATGACGGTGAACGCTCACTTATATGAACGCAAATACACGTAATGTCATAGATGTAATTAAATATTTAAAATTCGGAAAATTAAATTGTCAAACCATTGTATTTTATGTGAAGTAATCAAGATATTTCAATTGTGGTCTAGTATTTGCCATAAATAGTGTGTTATAAATTATGTTCATATGAAGAAGCCTAAGAGCACATGTCTTCTTATGAACTGCCAAAAGGTTGCGAATGGTATACAAAGCGTAACGGAAATCTCTGGAATGCATGTTATTCGAATGGAACTGATTATTTCATTGAAGGCCTTGTTCGTGTTTGACATAAATGACACTAGCTACAAGTGCTCTTCGTTTGGTAGAAGCATAGGAATACCACTCTCCTGATGAACAACAGCCAAAAGATTGTGAATCATCTACATGCAGTATCCCATATATTTATAAATGTATATGAATAGAATAACAAGAGATATTTAAAGCAGTTCAGTTTTCACAGTGAGACGTATTATTTGAAAACGAGGACTATATCTACATCACATCTATCTAATGTCTATAAATGTTTATATGTAGGTTATATTCGCAAATTACTCAATGTTTGAAAATATAACCGTAATTTCTTTTGTAGTTGCTAATCGATATATATAACGTAGGCGATCCTTTTGTAAAAGAATTCAAAGGATTAGACTATAAAGTTAGTAGGAAAAAGAAACACATAACGTATGAAAGAAGAACAGAAATGAACGGTGAATATGGATAAAATATGTGGTCGCGGTCAAAGATGAAAGAATTGAGAATTTTTCCCTATAATTGAAATACGTTTACAACCTTAACATTTTATATCAATAATCTATGAGTTTGAAATATGAAAAAAGTGCGGCGCGGGGAAACCATATTTTTAACAATAAACGTTTGATTTTTTGGAGATATTTAGTAACATGACCTATTTTTCTCTATGAAATGTTTCATGTAAATACAGTTTAATAGAAAAAGAAAAAAAGAAAATTTAGATTGAGAAGAATGGAATGAAAATAGGAAAATATGAAGAAAAAAGGGAAAAAGAAAAATCGGAAAAGGGAGAGAATGGCAAAGACTATATTGTCACAGAAGAACGGGGATGGGATGGGGGGTTATTGAGCTCTGCATCTAGGACGCAGCGGTAAAGGGGCTGCGACTCGTTGTCAATGGCCACCGACACCCGCTGCAACTGCCACGAAACGTCGCGGGACTCCTTATTCAGACGGGCCACCGACGTTACGAAAGTTTGATAGTGTAAAATGTTTGAATGTGAAGCGAAAGAAAGAAAATGTTCCACACGATAGCAGTTAACAGTGAGAGAAGAATAAGGAGAGATGCAGAAGAAAAAGAAAAGATATGGGATACGACAACTGAAATGATGTGGCTAAGTTAAGAAGTGTAAATCTATTGCAGAGCAAAAGAATGTGACGCTAAATTACTCCAACACAGACGCATATATATATATATATATATATATATATATATATATATATATATATATATCTTTGCTTCTTGTATATATATATATATACAAGAAGCAAAGAAAATTTCAATGATAATTGAAGATTTCCTGGTGGAGGTTCCGGTGTATTCCGGGTTGGTATCCAGTTTCGGCGTGAAAATCCAATTAGAAAATACATATTGTATATAGAGAGGTCAAGATTTACTTTCCTACGTTCGTACAGTCATTCGTACGAGAGGAATATCAATTCTCTTCATATACATTCCAGTAAGACATAGCCTCTAACACTAATCATAGTTGCCACAATCGAAAAATATTAGACAGGTTTACAATATATGCATACTTATGGAGTCACAGAGCTACTTCTTCAAAATGAAGTAATACTTAATTCTCTATTAATTGAAAAATAGATTAAAATTTGTAACGTCGGCCTAACCTAGCCGAGAAGCGAAACAAATGGTCAACCAGTCATCATATAATTAATTTGATTGACAGTTTAATTAAAAGCATAGTTAAACCTTTCAGCTAAATTGATACAGGAAAACATCTTATATCATCGATCGTAAATTAATTGTTAATTTAACTTATTAAAGCATGACTCACTACGTTACTTATCAAGTAGATTTTTCTGTATTGCACATGTCAATCTTTCTGACCTTAACAAGTATTATTTAGCGAGTAATATTCAACATTGCTGTCAGAAATGTATCTTCAGCGTAAATCTGATGTTTCTGGTGTACACACCTCGTCTATTTTAATTACGTAGTCACAGGGGAAGGGGCAGCGGGCATGACCTGTTTACGGGTCATCGTTGTATAGTTCAAGAAAATTATCCACCAGCCAGCTACTTGGGCCACATTTTTAAAGCAAAGCTTGTGTTTGAGGGTATGTGGGTTGTGTTTGTGTGTGTTTATGTGTTTGTGTATGTGTGTTTCTGTGATGCATCTTCGTTGATTGTGACACTGAGTGTCCCAATTGTTTGATCAACGGAATAGCCTGCTCGAAAATTTAATGGGTAAGTGCATGAGAATTCAGTGTAGCACATTGTGCGATGGTACTGATCCTTAGAAATACAGGTACAATTCATTGCTTTCTGGTGAGTGAACTAGAGCAACGTTTATTCTTAAGGGACATACTGTTCCGCTAGGAATTGAATTTATAACATTAAGACAGTAACCAAACCCCATACTTTCACACAGCAAAGTGTACTCCGATAAAATAAACAATAAACAACACACTGGTCTGATATATATGCCAATAAATTGTTTAAGATTTTTAACACGATATTTATTTGCTGTTAGATAATATACACACTAAAACAAAAGAATCTGAGGAACCAAATGAAGGTCAAGCACATAATAGTCTGCCTCCCGTTACGACGATGAGTGTTCAGTTTATGCAAAACAACTGAAGATAGTTCCTGAAATTAATGTGTAAGATGCTGAAACGTCCACGAACATATGTAACATTAAGCTAACTCTCAAGAAGTTTCAGTATGACATTGTATGACAAGGCTGATCATATCAATTACAGAAACAATCCATTTCCCAGGCTACTAAACAGTTTCCATTATTAAGTTTCGCCGAGGTTAACTTTGCCTTTCATCCTTACGGGGTCGATAAAATAAAGTACCAGTAATGTATTAAGTAATTGCTGGCCTATTGCCAACAGCAGAAACAATTATTAAGTTTAACTTGCAAATAATGGGCCGTTCCGAAGCTAGGCAAAATAACACTTGCTCGAGATGCCACATACAGAGATGGAACGCCGCACTTTGTTATTGTTAATGTAAATGTTTATCCTTTTCGGTAGTCTCTGAGTACACAGCCAAGTTATTTTTGTATTGTGGATATATAACGCTGAGTAGGCTGCTTTTTATGGCTGATAATTTTCTTTTAACGTCACACATATAGAAAATAAATTATCATAAACTGTGAAATAAATATATTTCCATGTATATGTATGTGTGTTGTATTTGTTTTGTGAATATGGATAAGTGCACGTATTTACGTGCGCATATATATATGTGAGATTTCATAGAATAGAATAAAAATATAACAGTTACAGAAATATAACAGTTAAAGAAATAAACGAAGTGCTATCAGCTACGATTGGTAATGTCCAAGGCAAAGGAAAAGGCTCATACAGCCTGGTACTAGTAATACTACAGGCGAACTCGGAATATAAATGACCGAAAAGGCAAGGCTTGACGTCCAATATTCTATCACATACTCTGTTAATCGACTGTTACATCATTTATCATCCATCAAAAAAGAATGACAAATGTGACTTCATATTTTTTTCTTTTTCTACCATGCATTTGTTCTCTCTTTAATACCTAATCGTCCAATAGAGGATTTTAGTCCAATAATAATCATATATATATATATATATATATATATATATATATATATAAGTTATTCCGGGTTGAATCCGGGGTAACCACAGTAAGTAAGGTAGTCACTACATAGCAGAATATAAATGTTTTAATATAGAAAAGCTTCTACAGGACTAGAACTGTTTCATTCGTGAGAAATCATCAGGAAGCTGACTGTCCAAGTAAGTATTTATATATTTTCTTTTCTGGAGGTGGGATAGCGTGAGGATTGGGTAGGGTCATTGGTGGATGGATTTAAAGAAAAGAGAGTTCATTAAAAGCTAATTCTTTACAGCTATAATATTAACAAAGGCAGAAAGAATGCTGTAAACATGTTCAAATTGGAATACCAATCCTTGTTTATCTCTTAAACTAATAACTGTTTCTACTTTTTGGCACAAGGCCAGCAATTACCCAGTGTATTACTGGCACTTTATTTTATCGACCCCGTAAGGATGAAAGGCAAAATCAACCTCGGCGGGATTTGAACTCAGATCGTAAAGGGACGTAACTATGCTGGAAAGCATGGCGTCCGACCCTCTACTGATACTGCCAATCCACATCTCTTAAACTAATAATTGTTTCTACTCTAGGCACAAGGCCAGCAAATACCCAGTGCATCACTGGTACTTTATTTTATCGACCCTCTAAGGATGAAAGGCAAAGTCAACCTCGGCGGCATTTGAACTCAGATCGTAAAAGGACGTAACTATGCTGGAAAGCATGGCGTCCGATCCTCTACTGATACTGCCAATCCACATCTCTTAAACTAATAATTGTTTCTACTCTAGGCACAAGGCCAGCAAATACCCAGTGCATCACTGGTACTTTATTTTATCGACCCTCTAAGGATGAAAGGCAAGGTCAACCTCGGCGGCATTTGAACTCAGATCGTAAAGGGATGTAACTATGCTGGAAAGCATGGCGTCCGACCCTCTACCGATACTGCCTAATCCAATGCCTGTAAGACAGGTGTCTACAGGATGAGCGGGGTTCATTGGTTTAAAGAAATTTTTTAAGGATTGGTATTCCAATTTTAACTTGTTTACATTGTTCTTTCTGCCTTTGTTAATAAAAAGCTTTAAAAAATTGGCTTTTAATGAACTCCATTTTCTTTAAATCCATCAACCAATGACTTCCACTCATCCCAATCCCCACCCTCTCCTACCACCAGAAAAGAAAAGATATGATTACCACCACTTACTTGGACAGTCAGCTTCCTAATTATTTCTCACGAATGAAACAGTTCTAGTCGTGTAGAAACATATATATATATATATAGGAAAAAAATCAGGACCCCGACGGCAGTGCTCAAGCCGTTTCGACGGCTATTTCTGAACTCAAATAGCCTGTCCAGAAATAGCCGTCGAAGTGGCTTGAGCTCAGCCGTCGGGGTCCTAACTCTTTTCCTATATATATATATATATATATATATATATATATATATATATATATATATATAGGAAATAAAATTACACCTCTATTTTTTTAAATATATATATATATATAATTTCGTTTCGTTATTTGTTTTTATATATATATATATATAGGAAATAAAATTACACCTCTATTTTTTTAAATATATAAATATATATAATTTCGTTTCGTTATTTGTTTTTATATATATATATATATAGGAAATAAAATTACACCTCTATTTTTTTAAATATATATATATATATATATATATATATATATATATATATATATATATATATATATATATATATATATATATATATATTATATATATATATATATATATATATATATATATATATATATATATATATATATATGATTATTATTGGACTAACATCCTCTAATGGACGATTATGTAATAAAGAGAGAACAAATGCATATTAGAAAAAGAAAAAAAATGAAAAATTAATATGAAGACGTAACTTTATCATATGAACCCAAAACAAAATGAACGTCATTTGTAAGACTTTCTGAACGCAGCATCTCCGTGTAGGTCTGATAGCTAAGGATATATCTTGGCTATCATTAGACTGATCGCAACATGTGGGAACTTGGATAAGACTAATTTACAATAAGTTAGAGTTGAGTAATGCTATGTGAACGAAATTATGGGCGAAAACACTTTCGAAGCCCGTCAGGTGGATATGTTTTCAAATGTTCTGGCATGTCACATAGTGTGTCACGATGAATCTCCCGTAAGAAGTGTATATGTGATTGTGGAATGTTCAGCAAGTTAGTTTTATTGTAGAAGCAGGCGATCCTATGATCAAAAAACAGGAACACTGATCGTCGAAATACATGCAGGTTCATTCCAGACCTCTTCCAATCGCACATGATTAAATTCCGTAATTTAGTCAGAATGCCGCAAACTAGATCGAAGCAATTACATGAAATTGAACGCACAACTATGATGTACAAATGATAGAAATATCAATAGAAAAGAACTCCGTGTTAATTATATAAGCAAGAGAAAAGGATGATCAGTTTGTCGTTTTAGATCTCATAGACAACTCGACGTCATTGATCCAGTTGCTAATATGAAGGAGACTTATGGAGGAGCCATGAATCTATGTGAAAATCCAATAATTCGGATGTAGAACTGTTTCATAAACATTAAAGCAGAGGTTACACATCTTAATTTTACTAGAAGATTGTCGGATAACAGCTTCTGAATGACTGAGCGAAAAATCGACGTTTCTAATACACTAAATCAGAATGAATTGCTGTATGTGTGTAAGTATTACTGTGAGTAAAATTGTAATTGACTAATCATCTAAGTACAGCATTTATTATACTCACGTTTCATATATTTTTCTAAGTGTATATATATATATATATATATATATATGAATATATATATACATATATATATATATATATATATATATATATATATATATATATATATATATATATAGAGAGAGAGAGAGATAGGGAGAGAGAGAGAGAGAAATATACACGGGTGTGTATGATTGTGTATAGAAGATTATATTAATAAAAGGAATTCCAACTTTGTCTGATTTACTCGTTTTATTTACAATCCTTTAACATTTTAAAAAATGTATAATGATATTAGAATGAAATAGTATGGTAGAATATTAAATGTTAAGTGATAATTGAACAAGTACTTTCATGCTTTCGCAATCTTCAGGTTCATATTTTGTGGTGCCAATCATGTTTGCAATTTTCAACTGAAAATTGCAAACTTGACTGTCACCACACAATATGAACCTGACTGAACTTTCGGGCCGGGGCCTATGGACAACTTCCAGAAATCCCTGGCCTGGCAGTGCTACCGAGGAGCTTTACCAGTTCGGGATAAACTCTACAGGCATGGAGGTGCCGTCAGCCGGGCATGTCCGAGATGCGCGCAGGGCGACGAAACCGTCCTGCATGCACTTGTCCAGTGTCCGGGCATTGCTGACTTGTGGGTTTATTTCGAACACCTGCTGTCGCGTGTAGAACGGATCCGACTATCAGCTGAGTCCATCGTTAGGATTGCCCCGCCCTCTTCTCTTGTCGGGAAGGGCAAGCAGTTTTTATCTCTCTGGTGGCCATGGCGAAAGAGATAGTATGGTGGATGCGCCTGAAAGGGCTGAAGACGAATATTTACGTCTTCGGTGATGCCCTGATTAACTTTTTCCAATTTCATTTGAAAAGGAAAATCAGGGTAGAGAGGGAGGTGCTCTATTCCCAGCTTGTTGTTTTATGGATGGGTGAGAGAGGCAAGAATAGCCCGAGTGAATTGACCTACTCTCAGTATATGCCTGTAAATTGAAGGTGGAACACTCGGAGAGGACAATTGCCCTGGTGGTCAGGGTCACCGTGGCTTCATTTTAACGGGCTTTCTCCACGATGGCCCTCGGAAGTCTCCCCGCTATTGGGGAATGTTTCATTGTTCTCTTATTACATCCTCTGTTTTTGTTTTGTTTTTTTTTTGTTTTTTTAACACGCAGAAATGCCCATTTGTACCGTCCTGTATTGTCCTGTACTGTCCTTAATGTCTACTTTGTGTAAACCCTTGTGGTTAGTAAAGAAAGCTTTATTATTATTATTATTATTATAGTTGCATTTATCTTGCGTTATGTTCATACGAGTTATCGCCAAGTCACAACCAGTGACCTCAAGAGACAAGGTCCGCCATGTTCAAGAAAGAACATACATACACACACATGCATCTTTAGGTGTTTAGACTTGTGATGTACTTATATTGACCGAATCTACCTTAGTATATGGGCAGTTCCCATTAGTACTGTCTTTTGTATTTCTCCTATACGCGGGTTTCCTGGGATTTGCGATAAGTAATCATTAGACCCCTTAGGTATCATTCCCAGAGCGCCTACAACCACTGGTATTGTTTTAGTTCTCAATTTCCACATTTTTCCAATTTCTATCTCCAGGTCCTTATACTTGCTCAATTTTTCAAATGTTTTTATAGATACATTCTTGTCTATTGGAACGGACATATCAACCAGCAGGCATACCCTCTTTTTAAAGTCCTTCAGTATTATATCAGATCTATTTGCATCTATTTTTCGATCTGTTTGGATGCTAAAGTTCCACAAGATTGAGATGTGATCTGTTTCAAGTATGGGAGGTGGTTGATGGTCCCACCAATTATTTTAATGGGGCAGGTCAAATTGCTTAAACATTATCCAATGTATGTATTGTGCAGCTCTGTCATGCCTATTTAGGTATTCGGTTGGAGCTATAGGACTGCACATTGAAATTATATGATCAATAGTCTCTGGTTGTTTTTTACATACACGGCATAATGGGCTGCATCCATTTTTTATTATGTTGGCTTGGTAATTTGTTGTTGGGAGACAATGATCTTCTGCTGATATAATCAGTCCTTCAGTCTCCGATTTCAGTCCAGAGGATGCCAACCACAGATGGGTTGAAGTTTTGTCAACATCAGGATTGTTAGCTCTTTCTGGGTATTTTCCATACAGAGGCTTTTCTTGCCATTTCTTAGCCAGTTTCTGTAGCAGTTCTTTCTTTGCAGTTACTTTTACCTGCTTTGCTTTTTCTGTGTTTTCCATTTCAGCAGTAAATGGGACTTCTGAAATATGTAGTCCATTACTGTATCTTTGTGCATCTTTTGTAATGGAGTATGATCTTTTGATGCTTTCGTGTTTCAAAACGAGTTTGATCATCCAATCATGTGATTCCCTTAGATATGTAGATAATCCAATTGTTGCAGTTTTCAACGCAATATCTAACTGGATTAAACTATGTCCTCCTTCTTTCCTATCTGTATCTGCCTTAGGGTGATGCATTCTGTGCATGGTTAAGAATTTTCGATTTTTTGTATCGAGCCTACGGATCTCTGTGCTTGACCAGTTGATGACTTTGTAACTGTAGGTTACGACTGGTATGGCAAGCGTGTTTATGGCATCGATCATATTCCTTGCATTCAATTCCGTTCTTAAGATTGCTCTTACTCTGCGGTAACATTCCTTCCTTATCCTTTCCCTGATTGTCGAGGGCTTGTGTCCGTCTCCTTCACAAACAGCTAGATATTTGTAAGTTTCCTCTTGATCAAATTCTCTTATCACATTCCCCGATCAAGATTAATGTCTGAACTCCTCAGCAGCTTTCCTCTGGTGAACGTTGCTTTGGCGCATTTATCTAGTCCAAACTCCATTTTAATGTCATCACTGAACTGCTCCACATTGGATAATAGCCCTTGCAATTGTTCATCATTTTTTGCAAATAGTTTCAGGTCATCCATGTAGAACAAGTGATTAATGGTTTTGTCATAGACTTTATATACATGTTTTGTTTCATTGAGCATTTTACTTAATGGTATAAGTGCGATGCAGAATAAAAGCGGTGATAAAGAGTCAACCTGAAAAATTCCACAATTAATATTAACTGCTCCAGCTTCCAGTGATTCCTTTTCACTGTTCAAAAGGAGTGTCGTTTTCCATGTCTTCATACTGAATGACAAGAACCTCCTGACAACGGGAGATATTTTGAAAATCTCTAAACATTTTTCAATCCAACTGTGTGGCAAACTATCGAATGCTTTTTTATAATCTATCCAAGCAATTGATAGATGTTTGTGTCTATTATGACAATCTTCCAGTATCATTTTGTTAACCAAAAGCTGATCCTTACAGCCATATGAGCCTCGTTTACACCCTTTCTGCTCATTGGTAAATAGGTCATTTGTTATCAGGTGGTCATATGTAGGACTGATGTTAAAATGTTATACATTGTCGTCAAGCAAGTTATCGGTCTGTAATGTTTGGGATTGTTTGTCTCATCATTCTTCGCAAGCAGGAATGTAATGCCGTTAACTAGCCATGATGGTATCTTTTCTGGCTCCTTAACTATTTCATTGTAAAGTTGGGCTAACAGCTCATGAGACTCTGTGAAGGCATTTATCCAAAAATTTCGTATTTTGTCTTTTCCTGGCGATTTCATTTGCTGGGTTTTTCTAAGAGCCAAACGCAACTGTTCAACTGTTATATTTTCCCTTGTTTGTTCCTCAAGGTGAGCTGTATCTTTCATTTATCTGTCTATCCATGGGGCATGTATATTATGAACTTTTTCTTCGACCCAGAACTTTTCCCAGAATTCTTGCACTTCCTCCTTGGGTGATATTGATTTAGCAGTAATTGTTGACTTGCCAATTTTTCTGTAGAAGTTTCTTTGGTTGTTTTTGAACATATTATTGTCCTTATAGAATCTAGATCGTTTTTCAAAGCGCCTTATACGAGCAGCTTTGGCCGACACTTTTTGCTTGATTATTTCTATCAGCATGTCTATGTCACCTGTTGATTTTATACTGTACTTTCTTTTCAATTTTCTAAGTTTAGTTTGTTTAACATGTTCACCTACTTTGTTGTTTGTTAAAATTTCTGTCAGATCGGAGAACGTTTATTTGGCGATTGATGTTCTCTTGCCAAGTAGATTTCTTGTGGGAATTCCTATGTTTTTTTTCATTTTCACTCCACATAAGTGAGTGGTGACTTTAGCCGATGCATAATAGAGATGATTTAAATCAGTAATGTTTAGTTTGTTTGTGATGATAATGTTTTTGAGAATTATGTTAGTCTTGTGTATTATCTTTTGGTTCTGTTTGGAGTTCTGGATCTTAGGGAGGGTGTCTCGTTCCCCCATGTCAGATTCTTTCATTTTCATCCATTCGATCATAATTTCATCCTTCAAGTTGGCAAGTTCATACTCATTCATTTCTTTATCATTTACGATCTCATTGTTTTCATTTTGAGTTTCATCTTCAGCATGCACTCCCTCCACTTTTTCGATCCTTTCTTTAATTTGTTCTGTTGTCAGTGATTCCTACCCAACCCTGGGATCCGAAGTGTTACAATTTACTTATTATTATTATTATTATTATTATTATTATTATTTGCATTTATCTTGCTTTATGTTTATACGAGTTATCACCAAGTCACAACCAGTGACCTCAAGAGACAACAAGGTCCGCCATGTTCAAGAAAGAACATACATATTCACACATGCATCCTTAGTGTTTAGACTTGTGATGTACTTATATTGACAGGATCTTCCTTAGTATATGGGCAGTTCCCATTAATACTATCTTTTGTATTTCTCCTATACGCGGGTTTCCTGGGATTTGCGATAAGTAGTCGTTAGACCCCTTAGGTATCATTCCCAGAGCGCCTACAACCACTGGTATTGTTTTAGTTCTCAATTTCCACATTTTTCCAATTTCTATCTCCAGGTCCTTATACTTGCTCAATTTTTCAAATGTTTTTATTGATACATTCTTGTCTATTGGAACAGACATATCAATTAGCAGGCATACCCTCCTTTGAAAGTCCTTCAATATTATATCAGGTCTATTTGCATCTATTTTTCGGTCTGTTTGGATGCTAAAGTTCCACAAGATTGAGATGTGATCTTTTTCAAGTATGGGAGGTGGTTGATGTTCCCACCAATTCTTTTGATGGGGCAGGTCAAAATGCTTAAACATTATCCAATGTATGTATTGTGCAGCTCTGTCATGCCTGTTTAGGTATTCGGTTGGAGCTATAGGACTGCACATTGAAATTATATGGTCAATGGTCTCTGGTTGTTTTTTGCATACACGGCATAATGGGCTGCACCCATTTTTTATTATGTTGGCTTGGTAATTTTTTGTTGGCAGACACTGATCTTGTGCCGATATAATCAGTCCTTCAGTCTCCGATTTCAGTCCAGAGGATGCCAACCACTGATGGGTTAAAGTTTTGTCAACATCAGGATTGTTAGCTCGCTCTGGGTATTTTCCATACAGAGGCTTTTCTTGCCAATTCTTAGCCAGTTTCTGTAGCAGTTCTTTCTTTGCAGTTACTTTTACCTGCTTTGCATTTTCTGTGTTTTCCATTTCAGCAGTAAATGGGACTTCTGAAATTTGTAGTCCATTACTGTATCTTTGTGCATCTTTTGTAATGGAATATGATCTTTTGGTGCTTTCGTGTTTCAAAACGAGTTTGATCATCCAATCATGTGATTCCTTTAGATATGTGGATAATCTAATTGTTGCAGTTTTCAACGCAATGTCTAACTGGATTAACCCACGTCCTCCTTCTTTCCTAGGGAGATATATTCTATCTATGTCTGCCTTGGGGTGATGCATTCTGTGCATGGTTAAGAATTTTCGGATTTTTGTATCGAGCCTACGGATATCTGTGCTTGACCAGTTGATGACATTGTAACTGTAGGTTACTACTGGTATGGCAAGCGTGTTTATGGCATCGATCCTATTCCTTGCATTCAATTCCGTTCTTAAGATTGCTCTGACTCTGCGGTAACATTCCTTCCTTATCCTTTCCCTCATTGTCGAGTGCTTGATTCCGTCTCCTTCACAAACACCTAGATATTTGTAAGTTTGTTCTTGATCAAGCTCTCTTATCACGTTCCCCCGATCAAGATTAATGTCTGAACTCTTCAGCAGCTTTCCTCTGGTGAACGTTGCTTTGGCGCATTTATCCAGTCCAAACTCCATTTTAATGTCATCACTGAACTGCTTCACAGTGGATAATAGCCCTTGCAATTGTTCATCATTTTTTGCAAATAGTTTCAGGTCATCCATGTAGAACAGGTGATTAATGGTTTTGTCATAGGCTCTATATCCATGTTTTGTTTCATTGAGCATTTTACTTAATGGTATAAGTGCGATGCAGAATAAAAGCGGTGATAAAGAGTCACCCTGAACAATTCCACAATTAATGTTAACTTCTCCAGCTTCCAGTGATTTTGTTTCACTATTCAAAAGGAGTGTCGTTCTCCATGTCCTCATACTGAATGACAAAAACCTCCTGACAACTGGGGATATTTTGAAAATCTCTAAACATTTTTCAATCCAACTGTGTGGCAAACTATCAAATGCTTTTTTATAATCTATCCAAGCAATCGATAGATTTTTGTGTCTATTATGACAATCTTCCAGTATCATTTTGTTAACCAGAAGCTGATCCTTACAGCCATATGAGCCTCGTTTACACCCTTTCTGCTCAATGGGAAATAGGTCATTTGTTATCAGGTGGTCATATGTGTATTCAGTTAGGACTGATGATAAAATGTTATACATTGTGGTCAAGCAGGTTATCGGTCTGTAATTTTTGGGATTGTTTGTCTCATCATTCTTCGGTAGCAGGAATGTAATGCCGTTAACTAGCGATGATGGTATCTTTTCTGGCTCCTTAACTATTTCATTGTAAAGTTGGGCTAACAGCTCATGAGACTCTGTGAAGGCATTTATCCAAAAGTTTTGTATTTTGTCTTTTCCTGGGGATTTCCATTTGCTGGTTTTTCTTAGAGCCAAGCGCAGCTGTTCAACTGTTATATTTTCCCATGTTTGTTCTTCAAGGTGAGCTGTTTCTTTCATTTGTCTGTCTATCCATGGGGCATGTATGTTATGAACTTTTTCTTCGGCCCAGATCTTTTCCCAGAATTCTTGCACTTCCTCCTTGGGTGGTATTGATTTAGCAGTTATTGTTGACTTACCAATTTTTCTGTAGAAGTTTCTTTGGTTGTTTTTGAACATATTATTGTCCGTATAGAATCTAGATCGTTTTTCAAAGCGCCTTATACGAGCAGCTTTGGCCGACACTTTTTGCTTGATTGTTTCTATCAGCATGTCTGTGTCACATGTTGATCTTATACTGTACTTTTTTTTTCAATTTTCTAAGTTTAGTTTGTTTAACATGTTCACCTACTTTATAGTTTGTTAAAATTTCTATGTCAGATCGGAGAAGGTTTATTTGGCGATTGATGTTATCTTGCCAAGTAGATTTCTTGTGGGAATTCCTTTGTTTTTTCATCTTCACTCCACATAAGTGAGTGGTGACTTTAGCCGATGCATAATAGAGATGATTTAAGTCAGTAATGTTTAGTTTGTTTGTGATGATAATGTTTTTGAGAATTATGTTAGTCTTGTGTATTATCTTTTGGTTCTGTTTGGAGTTCTGGATCTTAGGGAGGGTGTCTCGTTCCCCCATGTCAGATTCTTTCATTTTCATCCATTCGATCATAATTTCATCCTTCAAGTTGGCAAGTTCATTCTCATTCATTTCTTTATCATTTACGATCTCATTATTTTCATTTGGAGTTTCATCCTGAGCATGCACTGCCTCCACTTTTTCGCTCCTTTCTTTAATTTGTTCTGTTGCCAGTGATTCCGCCCCAACCCTGGGATTCGAAGTGTTACAGTTTACCTCGTTTTCACTGACACATGCTTCATTTTCCCTTCGCTGACTTTGTGCTACTAGCTTGATCTGATCAATTTCTATATCAGTTAGTAACTTTTTTCTTACAATATTTCTTCGTATATTGGCTAGTTTGTTACTATCAATATAGCCTCTGTTTTCGGGATGTTTCTTTTTCCAGTTGATATATGTTTGTTCTGTATTTGTTATTATTATTATTATTATTATTATTGTTATTGTTATTCCTTGAATCTCAGTCATTGATGTTGGTTAACTGGAAAGTCCGTTGGATTGAATATCAAGCCACTACCTGCAGCCTCAGATATTCAGGTATTATTATTATTATTATTATTATGATTATTATTGTTATTGTTATTCCTTGAATCTCAGTCATTGATGTTGGTTAACTGGAAAGTCCGTTGGATTGAATATCAAGCCACTACCTGCAGCCTCAGATATTCAGGACGTATCGGAGGGTTCTTGCTGTTCCAAGCAAGCATGACTTTTGAAGCGTTCCAAAAAGCGTGAAGGGGCCGATTTTCTTTAACCATCCCTGGAAACCTTTGGAGATAGTCCCCAGTGCGCCTATGACAATCGGGATCACTTTGACTTCATGGCAGTTCCAAATCCTTTTCACCTCCCTCTTTAGGTCCTGGTATCGGTTAATTTTCTCCCTCTCCTTCTCTTGCACTCTCGTGTCGAACGGGCAGGCCACATCCACAATCAGGCATGATCTTTTTTCTTTGTCCACAACCACCAGGTCAGTTCTATTGTGTTCCAGTTTTTTGTCCGTCTTTATCCTAAAATCCCACAGCACCTTCACCTGACTGTTCTCCATCACCGCCTCTGGCCTATGCTCATACCATTTCTCAGAATGTGGTAGATTGTTTACTTTGCACAGGTGCCAGTGGATCACCCTGCCCATCACATCGTGTCTCCAGCCCTTATAGTGGGTCTGGCCTAGGTGTTTACACTCGGACACAATGTGAGCCACAGTCTCCTCTCTCTCTCCACAGATCCTGCACAGTGGGCTAGCCTCCTCCTTGTAGATATGGTGCTTCAACCACTTCGTTTTGAGGGCCTGCTCCTGCGCAGCCATTAGCATTCCTTCTGTAGCCTTTTTGAGGTCTCCTCTTCTCAACCAGTTCCATGTCTGTGGATCTCTAAATTCAGTTTTCTCAAAGAAGGTACTATGAAGGGATTTTCCCTTAAGGCTGCTCTTCCTCCATGATGTTATTTCCTCCTTGGATATCCCCTGGCCTACTGTCCCCTCCTTCAGTACAGCTCTGAGCATTGGCTCCTTACTATAGGTCACGTATTTGTATAGGTTGTTTTTCTCCATCTGAACACAGTCCTCTATGCTGATAAGACCTCTTCCACCCTCAGATCTCCTTAGGTAGAGTCTATCGACATCACTCCTCTTGTGGAACATGTTGTAGATAGTCAATAGCTTCCTAGTCTTCCTATCCATTTCTTTTTGTTCAGCAACATTCCATCTCAGAATTCCCGCACTGTACCTAATAATAGACACAGCTCGGGAATTTACTGCGCTTATGGCATTTCTGCTGTTCAGATGTGACTTCAATACGCTCCTTACTCTCCGAATGTATTCAGTTCTTAACAATTCCTTCATTTTTTTGTTCTTTATGCCATCAGCCTCCAGAACGCCCAAATACTTGTATCCTTCCTCAGAGTCAATTTCCTTTATCATCTCACCTGTTGGTATCTGGATCCCGTTACTTCTGCTCAACCTACCCCTCTTCATCACAATGACTCCACATTTACCAATACCAAACTGCATACGTATATCACTGCTGAAAATACGGACAGTGTCAACAAGCACATCCAACTCCTTCTCACTTTTCCCGAAGAGCTTAAGATCGTCCATGAAGAGGAGGTGATTGATGGTAAGCTCTCCCCTTCCCAACTTGTATCCTGCTCTCACTTTTCGCAGCATAATGGTCAAGGGCATCAGGGCAAGGACAAACAACAGAGGGGACAGGCTATCTCCCTGGAAGATACCTCTCTTGATCTTCACGCTTCCCAAGGATACTCCAGTTGATGTCAACTCTGTCTCCCAGGACCCCATACTCCTGCCCAGCAACTGTCTGATGTTATCTGCCACCCTGAAGATCTCCAGGCTTTTGGTGATCCAGGAATGAGGCACCATGTCAAATGCCTTTCTGTAGTCTATCCATCCCATGGCAAGATCAGTGTGTCTCCTCCTGCAATTCCCCATTACCATCTTATCAATAAGCAACTGGTCCTTTGTACCACGAGACTTCTTTCGGCATCCTTTCTGTTCGTCCGGTAACAAGTTCTTTGTGTGGAGGTGATGGTAGATTTCCTCAGACACAATGCTCGTCAACAGTTTCCACATTACGGGCAGACATGTGATAGGTCTATAGTTGGTAACATCATTACCCTTGATTCGGTCTTTCATTATCAGAACTGTGGTACCTTTTGTCAACCACTCTGGCACCTCACCCGACACCAAGCAGTCATTGAACATGGCCGTCAGCTTCGGGTGGAGGGATGTTAAATGTTTAATCCAATACCCCTGCACACCATCTGGGCCTGGTGATTTCCAGTTGGTTAGTTTTTTGGCTTGCCCCTTAAGAGTTTCAACTGTGATACTCAAATCAGTCTGTTGTTGTGCCTGCTCACCGATCTCCCTCTGTACTGTCTCAATCCACCCTGCCTGGGCATTGTGTCTAACATCCTGCTCCCATATTCCTCTCCAGAATGTTTTAGCTTGTTCCGCCCCAGGGATCAAGTCGTTGCCTCTTTCTTTCCCCTCAAGCTGTCCAAACAGCATCTTCTGGTTGTTGTCGAACATGCGGTTCTGTTTATACTGACTGACTCTGTTCTCGTATCGCCTGATTTTGGCACTCTTTGCTACAATGCGTTGCTTCAATTCCTCTATGATAATATTTAGCTTTTTACTCCTAGTTTTGTATTTTATTTCCAGTCTATGTTTAGTGCCTATGTTTTTTAGTGTCCCATTCAGTAGGGACTCAAGCTTTCCTATGTCATTTCTCATTTCCCCGATTTGCCCACTCAGTCGCTTCTTCCACCACGGCTCTGCTCTTTCTTGTCTGTTGTTTCCTCTCGCTTTTATACCAAGTAGTTTCCTCACCGTATTTGCTGTTGCTTTGAGGATATTGTTGCACTGGTGAAGACTCCTCGCGTCAAGGTATGGGATGACTTTGTTTACCTTAGCTGTTGTTTCTTTTAACTTTTTTCCTGTCTACAAATCTTAGGTTCATAGGTCTCCCACTATCATTGTTCAACTCATCTACCACTAAATTTAGGATGTCAACCGAATCTTGTCCTAGCCCGTCAGCATTCATCTCCTCAGTGGCCGTATCTCTGTTCCAGGTATTATTTATCTCAGTATTCAGATCATTGTCTGCTTCGGGTGGTTCCTCCGTTCTCAGGACCTCCTCACCTTCATTTCCCGCCGGCTCGCTTGTCTGGCATACTACACCCGCCATCTCCAAGCCATTCTCTCTGCTCAGTTCCTCCAGTTCCAGCTCGCTTATCCACCCATTAGTTCTTATTACCCGAGCCTGCCCGGCCAATTTTTGTTCATC
This sequence comes from Eledone cirrhosa, assembly GCA_964016885.1. Taxonomy (NCBI): domain Eukaryota; kingdom Metazoa; phylum Mollusca; class Cephalopoda; order Octopoda; family Eledonidae; genus Eledone; species Eledone cirrhosa. The sequence goes on from OZ024743.1 coordinate 42,542,747, forward strand.
TAATTTAAATAAACCAATCTCGTTCCAGATGTTATGCATCCGTCTCCTGTAGCCCCTCTCCTTGGGGTTACTTTTCAGGTAGCATTGCATAACAGTTCTATTCAATTCTTTCGTCCAGTTGGTTCTGGCCCCTTTCCTTCTTCTTCTTCCTCCAACATCAGCAGTATTTGGTTGACAGTCAGGTTCCTGCTGCTGAGCCAGGGGGCACCTGTTGGGTGAGAGTCTGTCACATGACGTTCTAGTCTCCATTTCACCGTTATTCGAACTGTTTATGTTCGATATTTAAACACTCTTATCGAGGATTGGCGAATGTATGTTTACATAGCCATCTGTGGATCCGCCATCCCACTTGGCCCTTGTGTGGCATTATCACCACGCTGTATACGAACACACATAAACAAACAAACACACGGGCAGAAAGGGCCCCAAAAATGAATAAGCATAAGTTTCATTGTAATGTAGTATTCGAATGTCTGACTTAGTTTTTGTTTTTTAAGTTTTACTTTTTCCCCCCTCTTCTCTGTCCGTCCGCCTGCTTCTCTCTTCATTCTTATTTTCATTACGTTTTTGGGGTTTCTTTTTTTGTTTTTGTTTTTCTCTGTTTGTTTTTCTCGTTTTTTGCTGTTGTTGCTGTGCTGCTTTGGTTTTGTTGTTTGTTTTTTCTTTTTTCTTTTGAGTCTATCTATATATTTTGATGCCTTCCTCTTTGTTAGTAGTAGGAGTTCTATAATGTGGAAGTGGCAGCCAGCAGAGACTGGCGGCGTTGGCGATACTGAGACAGTGGTGGTGGTGATGTCGATACCGAGGCAGTGGTGGCGGTGATGCGACCGTATTACTGTAGTGATGGTGCTGTAGCGGTGGCAGCAGCAGTGAAGGAGTCAAGGGGTGGTGGCGGCGGTGATGGGATAGTGGTGGTAATGATGGCCGTAGTGAGCGGTGGCGGTGAAGGTGAAAATGCTGTTGTGTTTAGTGTACACAGATGATGGGGTGGGTGGTGTATCTAGTTTCTGGTGTTGGTGAGTTTAGCTGTCCTATATAGTGTAGCCAGAGGAGAGGAGGGGGGGGGGGGGGTTCTTCTTCTTCCATTTATAGCCATTTTTTTTTTTTGGATATACAGTGTACAATACAAAGTTGAATATGTGAATATTTGAGCCTTATAACAATATATTTTGGGTCCGAATTTTTTGGGGCTCAAGCCGGGTGCTTTACGTAGCATTTGTACTAAGAGTTGTTATTTCACAAATGATTTAAATATGTTAAAAATTCAAAACTTACGGGAGCGATTTCATGACCTCCGTCACCTCGTGCGTCTTCTTCCATTATTATTATTATTATTATTATTATTATTATTATTATTATTATTATTATTATTATTATTATTATTATTATTATTGTTCTTTGAGTCTCAGTCATTGATGTTAGTTAACTGGAAAGTTTGTTGAAATGAATATCAAGCCACTACCTGCAGCCTCAGATATTCAGGACGTATCGGAGGGTTCTTGCTGTTCCCAGCAAGCATGCCTTTTGAAGTGTTCAAAAAAGCCGGGCGGGGCCAATTTTCTTTAACCGTACGTGGAAACTTTTTGAGATAGTACCTAGTGCGCCTATGACAATCGGGACCACTTTGACTTCATGGCAGTTCCAAATCCTTTTTACCTGCCACTTTAAGTCCTGGTATCGGTTAATTTTCTCCCTCTCCTTCTCTTGCACTCTCGTGTCGAATGGGCAGGACACATCCACAATCAGGCACGATCTTTTTTCCTTGTCCAAAACCACCATGTCAGGTCTATTGTGTTCCAGTTTCTTGTCCGTCTGTATCCTAAAATCCCATAGCACCTTCCCTGATCGTTTTCTATCACCGACTCTGCCTTATGCTCATACCACTTCTCAGAATCTGGTAAATTGTTTACTTTGCATAGGTGCCAGTGGATCACCCTGCCCATCACATCATGTCACCAGCCTTTATAGTGAGTCTGGGCTAGGTGTTTACACTCGGATACAGTGTGACCCACAGTCTCCGCTCTCTCTCTACAGATCCTGTTCAGATGGGCTCGCCTCTTCCTTGTAAATATGGTGTTTCAGCCACTTCGCTTTGAGGGCCTGCTCTTGCGCAGCCTTTAGCATTCCTTCTGTAGCCTGTTTAAGGTCTCCTCTTCTCAACCAGTTCCATGTCTGTGGATCTCTGAATTCCATTTTCACAAAGAAGGTACTATGAAGGGATTTTTCATGAAGGTTTCTCTTTCTCCTCGTTGTTATTTCCTCCTTGGTCACCCCCTGGTCTATTGTCCTCTCCTTCAGTACAATTCTGAGCATTGGCTCCTTACTATCGGTCACGTATTTATTATTATTATTATTATTATTACAGCTGCATTTATCTTGCTTTATGTTCATACGAGTTATCACCAAGTCACAACTAGTGATCTCAAGAGACAACAAGGTCCGCCATGTTCAAGAAAGAACATACATACTCACACATGCATCTTTAGGTGTTTAGACTTGTGATGTACTTATATTGACAGAATCTTCCTCAGTATATGGGCAGTTCCCATTAGTACTATCTTTTGTATTTCTCATATACGCGGGTTTCCTGGGATTTGCGATAAGTAATCATTAGACCCCTTAGGTATCATTCCTAGAGCGCCTACAACCACTGGTATTGTTTTAGTTCTCAATTTCTACATTTTTCCAATTTCTATCTCCGGGTCCTTATACTTGCTCAATTTTTCAAATGTTTTTGTAGATACATTCTTGTCTATTGGAACGGACATATCAACCAGCAGGCATACCCTCTTTTTAAAGTCCTTCAGTATTATATTAGGTCTATTTGCATCTATTTTTCGGTCTGTTTGTATGCTAAAGTTCCACAAGATTGAGATGTGATATTTTTCAAATATGGGAGGTGGTTGATTCTCCCACCAATTATTATTATTATTATTATTATTATTCTTTGAGTCATTGATGTTAGTTAAATGGAAAGTTTGTTGAAATGAATATCAAGCCACTACCTACAGCCTCAGATATTCAGGACGTATCGGAGGGTTCTTGCTGTTCCCAGCAAGCATGCCTTTTGAAGCGTTCCAAAAAGCGTGAAGGGGCCAATTTTCTTTAACCATCCCTGGAAACTTTTTGAGATAGTACCTAGTGCGCCTATGACAATCGCGACCACTTTGACATCATGGCAGTTCCAAATCCTTTTTACCTCCCACTTTAAGTCCTGGTATCGGTTAATTTTATCCCTCTCCTTCTCTTGCACTCTCGTGTCGAATGGGCAGGGCACATCCACAATCAGGCACGATCTTTTTTCTTTGTCCACAACCACCTGGTCAGGTTTATTGTGTTCCAATTTCTTGTCTGTCTGTATCCTAAAATCCCACAGCACCTTCACCTGATCGTTTTCTATCACCGACTCTGGCGTATGCTCATACCACTTCTCATAATATTGTAAATTGTTTACTTTGCATAGGTGCTAGTGGATTACCCCGCCTATCACATCATGTCTCCAGCCCTTATAGTGAGTCTGGGCTAGGTGTTTACACTCGGATACAATGTGAGCCACAGTCTCCTCTCTCTCTCACCATAGATCCTGCACAGTGGGCTAGCCTCCTCCTTGTAAATATGGTGTTTCAACCACTTCGTTTTGAGGGCCTGCTCTTGCGCAGCCATTAACATTCCTTCTATAGTCTTTTTAAGGTCTCCTCTTTTCAACCAGTTCCATGTCTGTGGATCTCTGAATTCAGTTTTCTTAAAGAAGGTAATACGAAGGGATTTTTCCTGAAGGCTGCTCTTTATCCTTGATGTTATTTCCTCCTTGGACATCCCCTGGTCTATTGTCCTCTCCTTCAGTACAGTTATGAGCATTAGCTCCTTACTATCAGTCACGTATTTGTGTAGGTTGTTTTTCTCCATCTGAACACAGTCCTCTATGCTGATAAGACCTCTTCCACCTTCAGATCTCCTTAAGTAGAGTCTATCGACATCACTCCTCTTGTGGAACATGTTGTAGATAGTCAATAGCTTCCTAGTCTTCCTATCTATTTCTTTTTGTTCAGCAACATTCCATCTCAGAATTCCCGCACTGTACCTAATAATAGACACAGCTCGGGAATTTACTGCATTTATGGCATTCCTACTGTTCAGATGTGACTTTAATACGCTCCTTACTCTCCGAACGTATTCAGTTCTTATCAATTCCTTCATTTTTTTGTTCTTGATGTCATCAGCCTCCAGAACACCCAAATACTTGTATCCTTCTTCAGTGTTAATTTGCTTTATCATCTCACCTGTTGGTACCTGGATTCCGTTGCTTCTGCTCAATGTACCCCTCTTCATCACAAGGACTCCACACTTACTAATACCAAATTGCATACATATATCATTGCTGAAAATACGGACAGTGTCAACAAGGACATCCAACTCCTTCTCACTCTTCCCGAAGAGCTTAAGATCGTCCATGAAGAGGAGGTGATTGATGGTAAGCCCTCCGTTTCCCAACCTGTATCCTGCTCTCACTTTTCGCAGTATACTGGTCAGGGGTATCAGGGCAAGGACAAACAACAGAGGGGACAGACTATCTCCCTGGAAGATACCTCTATTGATCTTCACGCTTCCCAAGGATTCTCCAGTTGATGTTAACTCTGTTTCCCAGGACTTCATACTTTTGCCCAACAACTGTCTGATGTTATCTGCCATCTTGAAGAACTCCGGGCTTTTGGTGATCCAAGAATGAGGCACCATGTCAAATGCTTTTTGTAGTCTATCCATCCCATGACAAGACCAGTGCGTCTCCTCTTGCAATTCCTCATTACCATCTTATCAATAAGTAACTGGTCCTTTGTACCACGGGATTCTTTCGGCATCCTTTCTGTTCGTCCGGTAACAAGTTCTTTGTGTGGACGTGATGGTAGATTTCCTCAGACATAATGCTTGTCAACAGTTTCCACATTACGGACAGACATGTGATAGGTCTATAGTTGGTAACATCATTACCCCTGATTCGGTCTTTCATTATCAGAACTGTGGTACTTTTTGTCAACCACTCTGGTACCTCACCTGACATCAAGCAGTCATTGAACATGGTTGTCAGTTTCGGGTGGAGGGATGTTATATTTTTAATCCAATACCCCTGCACACCATCTGGGCCTGGTGATTTCCAGTTGGTTAGTTTTTTGGCCTACCCTTTAAGAGTTTCAACTGTGATACTCAAATCAGTTTGTTGGTGTGCCTGTTCACTAATCTCCTTCTGTACTGTCTCAATCCACACTGCCTGGTCATTATGTTTAACATCCTGCTTCCATATTCCTCTCCAGAATATTTTAGTTTGTTCCGCCTCAGGGATCAAGTCGATACCTCTTTCTTTCCCTTCAAGCTGTCCAAACAGCATCTTCTGGTTGTTGTCAAACATGCGGTTCTGTTTATACTGACTGACTCTGTTCTCGTATCGCCTGATGTTTGCACTCTTTGCTACAATGCGTTGCTTCAGTTCCTCTATCATAATATTTAGCTTTTTCCTCCTAGTTTTGTACTTTATTTCCAGTCTACTTTTAGTGTCTATGTTTTTTAGTGTCCCATTCAGTAGGGACTCAAGATTTCCGATGTCATTTCTCATTTCCCTGATTTGACCACTCAGTCGTTTCTTCCAACAAGGCTCTGATCTTTCTTATTTGTTGTTTCCTCTCGCTTTGATACCAAGTAATTTCCTCACCGTATTTGCTGTTACTTTGAGGATATTGTTGCACTGGTGAAGGCTCCTCGCCTCAAAGTATGGGATGACTTTGTTTACCTTAGCTGTTGTTTCATTTAACTTTTTCCTGTCTACAAATCTTAGGTTCATAGGTTTCCCACTATCATTGTTCAATTCATCTACCACTTAGTTTAGGATATCAACCAAATCTTGTCCTAGCCGGTCAGCATTCATCTCCTCAGTGGCCGTATCTCTGTTCCAGGTATTATTTATTTCAGCATTCAGATCATTGTCTGCTTCGGATGCTTTCTCCGTTCTCTCGATCTCTTCGCCTTCATTTCCCACTGGCTCAGTTGCCTGGCATACTCCGCTCTCCATTTCCAAGCTAATCTCTCTGCTCAGTTCCTCCAGTTCCAGCTCGCTTATCCACCCATTAGTTCTTATTACCCGAGCCTGCCCGGCCAATTTTTGTTCATCTAATTTAAATAGACCAATCTCGTTCCAGATGTTATGCATCCGTTTCCTATAGCCTTTCTCCTTGGGGTTACTCTTCAGGTAACATTGCATAACAGTTCTATTCAATTCTTTCGTCCACTTGGTTCTGGTCACTTTCCTTCTTTTTTCCTCCGACACCAGCAGTATTTGGTTGACAGCCAGGTTGCTGCTGCTGAGTCAGGGAGCACCTGTTGTGTGAGAGTCTGTCATATGACATTCTAGTCTCCATTTCACCGTTATTCGAACTGCTTAGGTTCGACATTTAAACACTCTTATCGAGGATTGGCGAATGTATGGTTACATAACCACCGGTGATTTTTGTGTGGCATTATCACGCTGTAGACGAACCCAAATAAACAAACAAACAAACAGGCAGAAAAAAACCCAAAAATGAATAAGCATAAGTTTCATTGTAATGTAGTGTTTGAATGTCTGACTTAGTTTTTCCCTTCCCTTTTCTGTCCGTCCGTTTGTTTTTCTCTTCATTTTTATTTCCTTTACATTTTTCGTTGTTGCTGTGCTGCTTTGATTTTAATTTTTGTTTTTTTTTATTTTGACCGGGCCATCAATTCAGTCTATTTATATATTTTGATGCCTTCCTCTTTTAGTGAGAATTCTACACTGTAGCAAGGGCTAGCGGGAGAGAATAGCGGCGGTAGTGACACTGAGGCAGCGGCGGCGGCGGCGATGGCGGTGCTGTGCTAGCAGCAACTAGCAGGAGGTATGATTATTATTATTATTATTATTATTATTATTATTTTTATTATTATTATTATTATTGTTATTATTCTCTTTCTCCTCCTTCTGCTTCACCCACTTATTCCTGAGAGCGTCAAGGGCGCAGAGAACTTGAGCGTGTCCTGTCAAAAGCAACCATCGGTAATTGATCTGGGGCGATCCACAAGCGAGACCAGCCAAGCTCATGAATGTTATTCAACCATCTTGTGCGGGATCAACTGGTTGGTTTTGCCCGTAAAAGTCTGTCCAGCGATTCTTTCCTGGGACCTTGTAATCACATGCCTATATTATCGGAGCTGTCATCTCTAAAATCGAAGATGTGCTGGCTCTACTAGAAGTGACTCTATTCTCCGAGCTACCCACTTTATCGAATAAAGTTAATCGAAAGACCCTTCGGACGAAACCTATTTCGGCCGCTTTTATTCGCGATAGTATTCTTTCGGTTATTACCCAATATGCATGACCATCGATGACGGTTGGCGCGAATACCGAATTGAAGATAGCTAGTTTGGTTTTTACGCCTAGCTCACTTCTTCTGACAACTGAATGCTGAAGCTGGTGTATTACTGCACCAGCTCCTGCAATTCTTGCACTTGTACGTTTAAATACAACTTCTTAACTTATCATGTTAGCTGTCTATGAATTAACCGATAACTTTATGAGATGCCTTACTTTTACCTGCTGTACAAAATAGCACAGGAATGTATGCTTAGTTCGTACACGGAAAGGTTTCAAATCAGATTTGCATCCCCTGTTACAAGCATAAATTTCTACTGTTCGGAGAGAGTTTTAGCCGAGGAACAACAATTGACCTTTTTCATATTTTTGTCCAGGTGCCTGAATGAGGTGTATGTTTAAAAGTACCTCCTCATTGACTGGACCCCAAAACCAAAATTAGCACATACATGTTAAGTGTATGTAACTTTGTTTATACTAAATAAACGCTTTTCGAACACATTGAGCACTGCTCTCATTGATCTTTCGTATACGGACTTCAACTAATGTATATATATATATATATATATATATATATATATATATATATATATATATATATATATATCAGCAATGAGATTAAAAACCTTTCTTGTATAGCAAACCATGTCAATCTTCTTTCCTGATTTATATATATATATATATATATATATATATATATATATATATATATATATATATATATATATATATATATATATATATATATATAAATATATATATGTATATATATATATATATATATATTGCACCAACGTGAGGTATATGATTTTTAATGCAATGAAATATCTATGATCGTTGGCAAATCACTGATGAGGGACTCATTTTATAACATGTTATCCATGTGCAACCTGCAGTATTCTTCTCCCCATTTTTTCACATATATTTACCTAAACTGCGATTCTGTTTTTCTCTCTCTCTCTCTCTTACTGCTCCCTCGTTCTCTCTGTTTCTCCTACTTTCTTTCGCTCCCTTTGTCATGTCAGTTAACTCTTCCTCACACTTCCACTCACTCACTCACTGTTTCTCCCCTTCTCACTTCACCCCGTTCGCGACGAATACATTTTCCTTCTTTCTTACATTTGGATTCATCTCGAAAGGACTTTTTTTCTAAGCGCTCATATATTCACCTAGCTTATGCTAACAGAATAACTATGTAGCTTGTTCCCTTCCTATCTACGGTTAGCTTTCCTCTTTATTGTTTACTTGTCTCACTCGCTTTACGCGTTTTAATTGTCTTAATAACTTAATTTAGTTATTATTGCACCAACGTGAGGTATATGATTTTTAATGCAATGAAATATCTATGATCGTTGGCAAATCACTGATGAGGGACTCATTTTATAACATGTTATCCATGTGCAACCTGCAGTATTCTTCTCCCCATTTTTTCACATATATATATATATATATAAATCAGGAAAGAAGATTGACACGGTTTGCTATACAAAAATGGTTTTTAATCTCATTGCTGACAATTGTTTCTCTGAACTGGTAGGTCTAGAGATCGCTATTCGCTTGTTTTCACGTTACTCGATCGCCAATACAAAATTATAACCAGTCAGTTCTTCGGAGCATGCGAGAATGAAGAGGATATACAGGCATGAAAGGAATATACAGGCTACTATATGAAGTAGTAATGGCATTCAGTTACAACAATAACACAATAACAACAATTACAACAATGCTAGTAATAAATTATTTGAGATGATCCTGACATTATACTAGGTGGGGGGGGGGGGGGTAGAGTGTATCTAAGATGTTGGCGTGTAAAACTAGCTGACATGAAGCAGAAGTATAAAGTTGACATGTAAAGATTGTCGTAGGGTGTATTATATCAATTTTAAAGATAAGCCGGTGTTTATAAACAATGTAGGTCAGGTGGCCGTAATGTTCAGTTTTTATCTGACCGACGAAGCATTTATCACTGAGTAGAATTTGTGTGGTCTATATTAGATGAGAGTACAGTCTCTCTTTTCCATCCTCAATAATATACATGTATAGGACAACACTGTCAAAGCTAAATAATCGGCAAGTTAATACAGAGGTTAAGGAGGTAATATATATATATATATATATATATATATATATATATATACACACACATATATAGACACACACGCACGTGCACACGAGCCTAGTGTACATGTGCACGGTCAACTCGGATAACTCAACCTGACATTACATTGGATCCACTGCGGGTTCTTTTAAAATAAGATGGTATGTGCACAGGAACTCGATGAAAAATCGTGCACTCATGGGTTCCACAACCCTCGCCAAAAAAATATGGGAACTGAAGGACAACAACACTAACTACAGTATTAACTGGTCGAGGTTGTCGGCTGATAAAACCTATAGTACAGGTATGTCCCACTGCGGGCTATGTGATCTAGAACTAATGTATATCCTTAAAAATGTGAAAAGGCTACTTAACAATAAGCTAGAAAGATCTATCTTCTGCAGACATAGAATTGCCACTAAATTCATAAGATTCAAACCTCCGTGAATCGAACCAACATAACATAGCTTTAAACTAGGATACCCACTACCCTGCATGAATCACCACAGAAATATACTCATTAAGTACATTCTAGCCTTCTCAGTTCTATACCACACAAATGTCTGTAAGTACCTCATCAACCCATAAACTTATTTCTTCTCAGCTGCTGTCATCACATGATCCTAAATCCAAGAAATGTTCAAAACACTACTACAATGTAACTTTACCTTCCTCTTGCCATAATTATAGTCAACATGTTTTTCTCTTTGCATGTATGTACGTATTTGTACGAGTGTGTATTGATGAGTATGTATATGTCTGTGTGCACGTGCGTGTGTGTATATATATGTGTGTATATATATATATATATATATATATATATATATATATATATATATAGCCTCCTTAACCTCTGTATTAACTTGCCGATTATTTAGCTTTGACAGTGTTGTCCTATACATGTATATTATTGAGGATGGAAAAGAGAGACTGTACTCTCATCTAATATAGACCACACAAATTCTACTCAGTGATAAATGCTTCGTCGGTCAGATAAAAACTGAACATTACGGCCACCTGACCTACATTGTTTATAAACACCGGCTTATCTTTAAAATTGATATAATACACCCTACGACAATCTTTACATGTCAACTTTATACTTCTGCTTCATGTCAGCTAGTTTTACACGCCAAAATCTTAGATACACTCTACCCCCCACCTAGTATAATGTCAGGATCATCTCAAATAATTTATTACTAAATTGTTGTAATTGTTGTTATTGTTATAACTGAATGCCATTATTACTTCATATAGTAGCCTGTATATTCCTTTCATTCCTGTATATCCTCTTCATTCTCGCATGCTCCGAAGAACTGACTGGTTATAATTTTGTATTGGCGATCGAGTAACGTGAAAACAAGCGAGTAGCGATCTCTAGACCTACCAGTTCAGAGAAACAATTGTCAGCAATGAGATTAAAAACCTTTTTTGTATAGCAAACCGTGTCAATCTTCTTTCCTGATTTATTATTACTCCAAGTGTTTACAACATAGGAATTACAGCATACTCGCAACATCACTATGAAAACGCCTTGTTGAGTCAAACTTAGCCGAGCGTTGATATCATCCACTACCCGGAATACCATAACTGGACTACACCTAAGTGGACTGCATATAAATATTATTTGTTACCCCGTATATATATATATATATATATAGAGAGAGAGAGAGAGAGAGATAGATAGATAGATAGATAGATAGATAGATAGATAGATAGATAGATAGATAGATATATTGCTTTATTTACCATAAAGGCATAAAAAGAAGGGACAAATACAATGGGGAAGTTTACATACAATCGAGTAAAAAGGGTGTAACATGAAAATAATCGAAAATAACCTCAAAAGGGAGGGGACGTGATGGGGGTTGCACACACCCCCGAAAAAGTGTGCAATCCTTTGCCCGGGGAGCATATGGAGAAGGTGCTCCCCTCTCCTTTACTTCTTTACCTACAGGATGGTATACAGAGAAGGCCCATTTACACGAGCCATTCTCGCCACTATCACCCACCTTTCATAAAACTGCCTGTGGCCAAGCACCTCTCTCTCCATTCTTATCCTTCTTCCGAAGTGATATCGGAAGAGGTAGACCAGACTATGGCCAGAGAGGAAGTTGCCTGACCTCAGACCTTTCAATCGTGTCCACCAAACAACCTCTTTCAACATGGCTATTACGCACAGAAAAACCGCCTTTGCTTCCTTTGTGAAGAGGGGAGGCGGTTTGATTGTCATCACGGATTCGGCGGTCAATTGAATCGGCGCCACCCGCGACAGCAGTTGTTCGGCGTAGCCCCACAGATCAGCCACGCCCGGACATTGCACCAATGCGTGCGCAACGGTTTCTTCGTGACGCACGCATCTAGGGCAAATCTTTTTTGAGGGATCCCTGCCCGGGCGCCCGTGTCTGTAGAGCCTCTCTCGAACGGGTAGAGCCCCCCGGTAGCACTGCCAGGCCAGTGACTTCTGGAAGTTGTCCATTGGTCCTGGGCCGAAAGTCCTACCGAACAGGCTGGCCAGTTCGTCTTCTTCCATGTCCAGCGACCCTCCAAGGGTGTCATCGCCCCTGCTAGCCACCAGCCCTCTATAGAATGATGAGGTGGTTTCTCTACCGATGGCCTGGCCCGCTTGCCAGAGAGCCCTGAGCGCCTGAGCACACTCAGTGTGCCAGTCTCCCAGTTTTCCGGATCTTTGCTTGACCCAGGACTGTAGCTCGGTGAGCGAAACGAGTCTCGGAAAGGCTCGTTTCACGAACGGAGCCCACACCGGTTGACCAGTGAGGAATACCTGTAGGTGCCGTAGCCTTAATGCGTGCCTACGCATCATCAACCACGGCATCCCCAGCCCTCCTTTCGAAGGTTGTTGGCAGCAGATGGATCTTCTCACCATAGGAGGGCGCTTCTTCCAAAGAACTTGGAAGAGCATGCGTTCCATGGTGGTGAGTGTTTCCTAGGGCAAGGCACGACAGTCAAGCGGTAGTAAGTGACGGACGCTATGTAAATGTTCGCCACCTCCGCCCGGCCTTTTAGGGACAGATTACACTTGGCCCATTTCTGGGTTAGTGCAAACACCGTGTTCGTAACCTCGTTCCAGTTCTTTTCCACCTGGAGGTCCGGTCCAAACCAGACCCCAAGCAACTTTACCGGGCCCTCCGTCCAGTGTCCGACGACACCGTCAGGAGGCATCGGTCTGCCTCTCCACGTTCCGAGTTGCAGCCCGATGGATTTTTCCCGGTTCAGTTTCGCTCCTGACAACCTTTCGTAATCCTCCAGTAAGGTACCGATCGCATCGATGCCGAGTCGGTCGATACCATTACTGTTACGTCATCGGCGTAGGCCGACACCGCTTTGCTCAATCCTGGTTCCAGGGGGATACCCTGCAACAACTCCAACTTCCTCAGTAAAGGCTCGAGAGTCAATACGTACAGATGGGAGGAGAGAGGGCACCCCTGTCGAATGGATCGTTTGATTTCGAACGGCTTCGAAAGGTAGCCGTTCACCTTGATCCTAGAACAGATGTGGTTGCTATGTAAGGCAGTGATCCAGCCTCCATAAACAGGACCGAACCCAGCCGCCGCTAGCACCGCATCCAGGTAACCATGGTCGACCCTATCGAAGGCCTTAGACTGATCCAAGTTGATCAGGGCCCCACCGAAGCCGGGTTTGTTGCCAACCCTCTCTATGATGTATCGCATGAGGTGGAGGTTATCGTGAATGGACCGGATGGGATAGCACATGTCTGCGCATCTCCCACCAGGCCACCCACGACAAGCGCCAACCTCTTTGCTAACACCTTGGCCAAAATCTTTAACTCTGCGTTTAGCAGGGTTATGGGCCGAAAATTATTTATACTATCTCCCTTGTCTCGTCCTTCCTCACCAGCGTGACTACGCCCTTGGCTACAGAACAAGGAATTCTCCCGTTCTGCTGCCAATTGTAGTAGACCGCTTCGAGGAGTTCGGAGAAGAAGACCGACATTGCTAAATAAAGTTCGTAAGGTATACCATCGAGACCTGGAGATTTGCGTCTGCTGCATTGGCTCAGCGCATCTCCGATCTCATCAGCCGAGATTGGTCCCTCGCAGGACTCTGCCTCTTCGCTCGAGAGACGCGGACCCTCGCCTCCCCCGAATAATCGGGCAAAGTGCCTTTGAAAGGCCTCGCACATCTGCTTAGGCTCCCGGATCACCCGTCCATCTTCGTCTTGCAACGACCGGATGGTGGATCGATTTCCACTCTTAGCTTCTGTCACGCGGGCCCAGCCAACGGCTTTGGTCCCCTCATTACCTAGAGCACGTATTTTACTTCGAATGACGCAGCCTTCGTGCTTTGCATCGAAAAACTGGTTCAAGGCCGTCCTCGATGCCAGCACTCTGGCCACATCTTCGCTCTTGATTGCCTCTTCTAATTTACCTGTTAATTCTTTCTCGTTTCTATTCCTATCGGCAGCTAACATCTTGCTATAACTTATTGATTCTGTTCTAATCTCTCTTTTGAGAGATGCCCACCATCGGTTGTTGACGATTGCACCCGTCAACCTCTCCTTAACTAATCTGCTAATCCGGTTTCTGTAAGTCTCTTTTGCCGGTAAAGACAAATTAAGTTTCCAGTAACCGGGACCCTGTTTATGTGTTTTCTCGAGATTGACTACGCAGGTCACTAATTTGTGATCCGTGTAGCCCACCGTGCGCATTTCTGGACAGCTTAATATATCCCTATCCTTTCTTCTAACTAAGAATCTATCTAAGTACGATCTAGATTGACCACTGTGGTTTCTCCAAGTCTAGGTAGGCACAGTTGGAAAATCTAGTCGATATCTATAGACCAAGTTAAAACGGTCGAGTAACCCCTTGAGGCTGTTACACCCCCTCTATTAGGACATGCTCCTGCATAGTCCCAACGTGCATCTAGGATGTCATTCCAATCCCCCGCTAGAAGCAGGGAACGCGACGTTCCCAGAAAAGTCTCCAAACGCTGGAAGAAGTCGGGCCGTTCAGCTCCGAAAGGGGAGTAGACGGCGACCAGTCTCAAGGCCGCACTTTCACTACTGCCAACGTCTAGCACCAACAAACGACCCTCCGAGTCCGAGTGCACAACCTGTACGGCAAGACCCAGGTGTTTTTGCAGCAGTACGACAACCCCACCCCCACCTCCAGGTTGTCAGAGAGATGCATGCACCTCAAAGTCATCGAAGGTGGGGGCCAGCTGCCGCACGACGCTGATTCGAGTCTCACAGATAACCATTACATTTATACTACATGACCTGAGGTCATTTAGAAGCTTTGCTTGCTTCCAAGTTGAGCCAAGGCCACGTGCATTCAGACATCCTACTCTTAACACATCCATGTGGGCGGCAGAGCCAAAGGAGAGTGTAGAGACCTACCTTTCCGCTTCCCGGGGTTCGGGTTGCACGACTTCCATGGGGTCGGGGGTGTTGGGTGAAGGAGTGTCTTGTGGTGGTGTGGGGTCGTCAGTGTGTGGTGGGGTTGGGGTGTTTGGAGTTGTGTTGGGGAGGGGAAGGGGAGGGGGAAAGCTTTTTAGTAGGACGCGGTTTATGGGTTTGACAGAGGGTGGTCCTACGTCCTCCTTAAAATCCTTTTTTAGTTTTTGGTAGAGGTTCATTGGGATCTTTATTAATTTTAAATGTGGGTAGTTTTCTGAAGAAACAAAGTTTACACCTTCGGTTTGTACCGAAGGATTATTGTATATGAGTTCATTTAATTTATTATTGTTTCTGTTGATGTAAGTATAGTGTAATGTCTTTTTTTCGGATGGTGTGAGTGTTTCGAAGAGGGGAGGGGCAGGTTTGGATTTGTTTGTTGCTGGAGGGGTGTTTTCTGTTTTGTTGGATTGTGTTGAGATTTGGGTGGGGGTTGTTTGGCTTTGTGTGTTTTGCAAATGTTTTCTTTTTTTCCTTTTAATCTGTCTGAAGGACTCCGTTTCTTCCTCCGAATTCGTTGGGTTATCTTCAGTGTTGGAGGGAAGAGGTATGTTTGCTGGTAATGTTTCCATGTTGGTTTTCTTTGTGGGGGAGATGGATGTCACTATGTTAGACTGTGTTGTGTGTTGTGTCTGCGGTGGTTGTGTTGTTCTATTGAGTGAGAGGTTGGGTGGGCCTGTATTTTGTTTTGGGTTAAAGTGTTGTGACTGTTTGTGTTGCGGTGGTGGTGTGGTTTTACTGAGGGACGGGTTGGGTGGGACTGAGTTTTGTTGTTTGTTTATCTGTTGTGGTGGTGGTGGTGATGGAGCTGGTGTTGGTAGCAGGGTTTTCTTTTTGTTGAGTTGGGGACAAGCGGCCTTCAGGTGCCCTCTGCCTGCACAGATATGGCAGGACGGCCTTCTCCCCTCCACGCTAATGTTTATATACCCGTGGCCCTCTAATAGGATTCTGTCGGGTATTTGGGCGATGCGTTCAGGCTTCATTTGCACTACCAGCTCTATACCTGTTCCACTGAACGCATTGCCTGTGGTTTTCCCAATGGAAATCACGTTGTCATTCACTGGATCGATGAAGCCAGCTATGAGCCAGCAGTAGTCCACATCTGGCATCATTGCATCCAGCCATATGCGTTGAGTTCTTTTACCCATATAAGATGGATAAAAGGTAAAATTTTTCGAACGAATCGGTGACAAAGCACATTTTTTTGCCGCCGATTCGTTCTTCATGATAATTGCTAGGCTTCCATACAGTCTGTCTTTTCTTATGAAAGTGGTTTCATTAAGTACTTCTGTGAGTACTGTTTTGATATCTGCTTGAGAAGGCTGTTCAGGTTTTTTGTACTGTTGTTGATGGTGCGGAACTTGACCGTTCGGCTTTCAATGTCTTTGGTGAATTCTTGAGGCATTTTTACCGATAAAATACCATTCTCTCCTTCACTTATGTATTGTTTGGCGTCTGTGTTTCTTCGTGCCACATCTGAAATATTTTCCGGTATATAAGTCAAAGATTTCTTTGTTGTCTGTGCAAATGAAATCTTGTCGTCTGCTTTGCTTTCTGTTATGGTGTTATTTTCAAATGTTATTTTTGTGTTTGTTGTGTCTTTGTTTGTGTTATTAGTATTGTCATGCAATTTTTCAAATTTATTTTTCCGTTGTTGGAATCCATGTCCAGATTTGTGTTTTCGTCATTTTTTTTCTCCGCAGATTCGTCTGTTTTTATTTTTATTTTTCCTTCCTTCTCTATGACGTTAGTGAGGAAGGAAGGGGGGACTAAAGCGTGCGAGCTTACAACTCTTACGGCTGTCCCCCCACCACTATTTCCGTTCGCTGCGTTTAACATTTCTGTTAGACGATTGAAATTTGTTTGCCACAAAATTTTTTAAAACAGGTTTTTCACCTCTAGGAGGGGTAAAGATGAGCTGACCCACCACCTGACAGTTCAGACGGGGGGTCAAGCTACACAATTGTATCAAAATTAAATTTGAACTCACAAAATTTCCGCAATAAATTTGAACAAAACTTCTGCGCGAAGTGAATTACATCCACACTGTAGAACAGACGACAGCTAGATTACATATAGATAGATAGATAGATAGATAGATAGGTAAATATACACGGGTGTGTATGATTGTGTATAGAAGATTATATTAATAAGAGGAATTCCAACTTTGTCTGATTTACTCGTTTTATTTACAATCCTTTAAAATTTATAATGGTATTATAATGAAATAGTATGATAGAATATTAAATTCTAAGTGTTAATTGAACGTTCAATTAACACTTAGAATTTAATATTCTATCATACTATTTCATTATAATACCATTATAAATTTTAAAGGATTGTAAATAAAACGAGTAAATCAGACAAAGTTGGAATTCCTCTTATTAATATATATATATATATACGTTGGTAGAAGTATATATATATATACATAGATACAGACATATGTGCATATATATATATATATATGTTTGTGTGTGTGTTTGTGTGTGTGTGTGTGTATGTGTGTATGTGTGTGTGTGTGTGCGAGTGTCGGTGAGTATCCGAAACATAAACTGAAAACAATTGACACAATGAAGAAATATGTTAGTTTAACGCTTGATATAACAGGAATATGGTCTTAACGTTTCAGACTTTAATCCTTCATTAGAATATAGGATGAGAAAGAAATAGAAATATAGTGATGAGTGAGGAGATTAAGAAACAGAAAAATACTTTGGAATAAATGCAAGCATGATTTCAGTGAATCAGTTTGGGGAAGTCAGTATATATGTACGTTTGTGTGTGTATGTGTGGGTGCGTGTGTGTATGTGTGTGTGTCTGTGTGTGTGTGCGTGTGTGTATGTGTGTGTGTGTGTTAAAATAAATTCAGTGTGACCATAAAAAGAGCTTTTTTATTGTTATTCTATATAAGTGAAAGTGTTTCCTTCCTTCTTCGTTTGTAACAAGTAAACGTTCAGACTATATTCTATAATTGTTTCTACTTTTGGCACAAGGCCAGCAATTACCCAGTGCATTACTGGTACTTTATTTTATCGACCCCGTAAGGATAAAAGGCAAAGTTAACCTCGGCGGGATTTGAACTCAGAATGGCAAGGGCCGTAACTCTATTCGTCAAAGCATGGCGTCCGACCCTCTACCGATACTGCCAAATTCTATAATATGCCTATGTTTGGTAAATTATTGAAATGTATTTGATATCTATTCAAATAACAACGTTTATTTAAACTTCTCTACCTGCTTTAGTGGAAGCCCATTCACATGTACAGTGCACTGCGTAGATTTCCAAATTATAATATGATGAGAGGAACGAAGACGAAGCATATCGCATCGTCCTTCACCTGGGTTAACAAGGGTCACGTAAAAGCTTTAGGTGTGTCCTGTTTGTAAAGGCTTTACAGTGGCCTGTTTGAAAGATGTATTGCATTCACTATTCCCTGCCGCAAGACTAACGATGGGACTGTAACCAATGCTGGAATGCATGGGATGGATGCACAATGAATGCATATCACGAGTTAAGATCGTTCAGCTCAGCAGATTATTTTCTCCTGGTAAAAATTACTACCATTGTTTCATTTAAATAGCAGTACTATCAACTTCTATTTACATGCAGAACCAGAAGTGTACTAAGGGCCAGGCACAATATTTGGAGCGTACCATTGAATGTTCCAATCGTGGCATACGTAGCGGTTAAATTTAGCTAGTAACACGATTTAAGATAGCCTCCTGACCATACAGTACATTTAGCGTAGTCCACTTTCTTGCCAGCATTGGCAACAGGAGTGCACAAAAGCGAAGGCAACTCCTCTCTCTCTTAGGTAACAATTGCTAATAAAATGGCCCCATTATATGTATGTATGGACCTGCCTATCTATTAATATATATATATATATATATATATATATATCGTTATATATATAAAAGCTAGGATGTGTGTGTGTGTGTGTGTGTGTCTGTGTACAAATTTGCATGCTTAAGGTTTTCACAATTGCCAACTGAATTTGACCAAATTTTCTGTACACGTTGCACAGGTCGCTAGGTTTGTCACATTTTTCAAATCGACCCACATTGAGCAATAAAAAAATCGATATCAAAATTATCGGTAGAAAAACTGATGTAAGGTAGATAACAAACTTTATGGACAATCCTTATAAAAAAGGGAGATAACCAACTTTTCAGAGATATAAACATCACATTCATTTGAAGATAAATCACTAATATTATCGTTTGTTTCTTGTTTATTCTTTGTTGCACTTTCAAAGTTAAAAAACACTTGTTGTTTTAACTTGTTTCACTATATTAAGTGTTAATTTTCGCATCACCGTTGGCTGTATTAACGATCAGCTTCTTCAGCTTCTTCCTGGATGTCCACGGATATATAAATCTATTGATACTGTATGTGATCCACAGGATGCGGTCAATTATCCAGTTGAATTTCGAAATTCTTTAAATCCTCCTGGTTTACCTCCTAATACATTGGTTCTGAAAGAGGGAACACCAGTTATTTTGCTGAGAAATATCACTCCTCCAAAACTATGCAATGGTACACGCCTTGTGTTTAAAAAAACTGTCTCCACTTAGTATTGACGCTACTATTCTATCCGGATGTGGAAAAGGCGAGGATGTGATAATGACAAAAATTAGCCTGACTACATCAGGCGTGGATACTCCCTTCTCCTTTCGCCGACCCCAATTTCTCCTTCGTGTTGCCTTTGCAATGTCCATAAACAAGTCGCAAGGTCAAACTCTGTCCGTCGCTGGAATTCACTTGGATGAACCTAACTTTTCGCACGGACAATTCTACGTTGCCTGCTCACGAGTTGGCAGTCGAGATAATCTCTTTGCGAAAAGAAAAACAAAGAATATTGTCTATCCTGAAGTGCTTTAGTGTTAACAAAAACACTTATTACAGCTCTGTCTTGACTTCACCTTACTCATTACAAAACATACCAATGAATATGTCATGCAGGATATTTTGGATTATAGGTTAAAAATTTCACCATACACAGCAAAGGACGCTCTCAAAGAATAGATTTCTCTTATTCTATTCTCATTGTTTTTTTTGTTTGTATACAACTCTGCTTTCATTGCAACTTTTTCTACTTTAGCAAGACTGCCTTTTTACAGATTTTCAACGTGTATTGTCTTTAATTATTTGTATAATTACATCCTGTTCAGTGTTTTCTTTTACTTCCTAGCTGTATATTCTTATCATAATTTCAAACCCCGAGCAACGCCGGGTAAATCTGCTAGTATATATATATATATACAAGAAAAGGGGCAGGCTCTGTGGTTACTGTAAACAAAGTGTAAGATGGTAATAGGAACGTAAACATATATATATATATATATCATATAAGCGATGTCAGTAGAATGACCCCGTAATTCTTTCTCTTGTGTTGGCATATAAAGAGAAAGGCAGACAATAGTGTTTCTGGGTGATTACCCTACATTAGTACTGTATACTGTTTATCCGCCCACTGTCAGAGCTAGTGAAAATATATGATATTTCTGAAATATACAGTGACTGATCGGTCTTATTTGCATATTAGCAGACTGCCTGATCAGTTAGATCTGCATATTAGTAGATAGGCCAGTCAGTTTCATGTATACGAGAGATTAATGGCCGGATTTGCCATATTTAAATAACTAACCAATAGTTTTATCACTCTATGTATACACACACACACACACACACATATATATATATATATAGAACCGAGGTGTGTTGCTGATCTCTTGACTATCTACTTATTTATCTTTTTTTCTCTCTCTCTTTCTATATATATATATATGTGTGTGTGTATGTATATAATATATGTACATATGTGTGCGTTTGCGGTCATGTTTGTGTGTGTGTGTGTGTGCGCAGGTGTTTGTGAGAGTGTGTGTGTGTGCGCAGGTGTTAATGAGAGTGTGTGTGTGTGCGGATGTGTATGTGTGTGTCTGTATGTATCTATGGCAGGCAAGTAATATATATCTGACCAGTTTACAACAATGGATGTTGTTGATGTTGGCCGGGTGAATTGAAAAACAGTGTATGTGTCATGTAAATATGATTTGACGATCAGTCTTAGAGAGCAACGGAAACGCGCGTATGTCACATCGATTATATTTCATTGCCGCACAGAGAGAACAGTATTGGGTATATGCTATAGATTATATACATTATAGTACGTAACCATAGAGATGACTAGGGGAGTTGGGTTAGAGATGTTTATGTTAGAATAAAAGTGCATCTAACTGTAAAACCTACGGGATTTTCGGTATGGTTAACAAATATAAATGTGATACGATGTAATGTGTAAACTATGTCAGAGTGTTACGTTGTTGGTAGGGACATGTAACTTAACTTACTTAGATGATGTCTTACAGATTTATATTACAGTTTTCATTATGAAATTTGGTGTTCCCTGAGAGATATGTCTTAAAATGTATGTACTCTCTCTCTCTCTCTCTCTCTCTCTCTCTCTCTCTCTCTCTCTCTCTCTCTCTCTCTCTCTCTCTCTCTCTCTCTCTCTCTCTCTCTCTCTCTCTCTCTCTCTCTCTCTCTCTCTCTCTCTCTGTATATAAACAAATATATTTCTTCATTGTCATTTGCTCTGTTATTTCTGTCTCACTTTGAGACAAACAAGCACACATATATACATATATATATATATATATACATATATATATATATATATATAGATAGATATATAGATATAGATATATACATGAACCCTGTGACCGTTGGTGGGGAGGAACATCCATAGACTAGTTTGTTGTGTTTTGGGGTAGTAGTCAGTTAGCTTGTCTACATCTTCCACATTTGCGCCTGCACCAACTTATGGAGGTGATTCAGGGCTCACAGGGAACGGGCATTCGCTTCAAGAACATCATGTCTGTCCGCTTCCTTGTTGCTTCAATTTAGGATTACCCTCTAATTGCAACCTTATTATGTAAGAAGCTGTCTGATGAGATCATGGCACTTGGTACTACGCGGAATCGCGTGGCTACTGTCGTCATCCAAATAGGTATCACGGCGCCTTATCAATAATGGACTTGAACATCTAAACTAGTTTGTATTTCCCTATTATCTCTCTCTCTCTCTATATATATATATATATCTGAAGGACTAGCGTCCGAAACGTTAAGACCCTCTGCTCTGCTTACTATATCAAGCGTTAACCTAATATATCCCTTCCATATACTGTACCGACTGTGTTGTTATTTTTGTTTACCTTTTACATGCATACACACACACACACACACACACACACACATATATATATATATATAAAATTGCAAGTTGTATCTGAGGTCGTCGATTAGCTAAATATTTAATTGATATTTGTTTGTAACATTTAAGGTTTATGATGCGGATGTTATCAAGGCCCGCATGCTGGTTCGCATGTATTTCTTCCGCAGCCCATAAGAATCATGCGGTAAAAGATACAGTATTCGTCTATCCACTTATCTATAGCCCATAGTGAAATAGGAATGTTACATAACAACCTTATTACTTAAGATGTTGTCTGATGAACTCATGTTGATTGTTGTTGACTTCATTACGTAATCATGAAGGCCACATAAATATGTATTACGGCAAATTGTGAATAAAATGAATTATATCTATCTGGCCTTTCCAATTATCATTATTGTAAGTAGAAACGGGCGTGGATTGGCAGTATCAGTAGTTACGTCCCTTTACGATCTGAGTTCAAATCCCGCCGAGGTTGACTTTGCCTTTCATCCTTACGGGGTCGATAAAATAAAGTACCAGTAATGCACTGGGTAATTGCTGGCTTTGTGCCAAAAGTATAAACAATTATTGTACGAGTATTCCGTCATGAACTACAATATCGTATTTGGAAGGATACACAACTCGTTGAGCACTTGAATCTAACTGAATACGTCTACAAAGTGGAGTATTGCATATACAGTGGTTGGTCAACATCTTATACAAAAGTATGCATGCATATATATACATCTTGGTATAATGAAGACATATATTAACATTTTCTCCGGTGATTCAAATATTATTATTCGAATCTCATACCCGAATACATATGAAATCATGTTTTAATATGCATATATATCTTACAATATATATGAAAGGGGTGTATTGTTTCCGTTCCTGTAGAAACATTAGTTCTGTATATAATAATTTAGTTTCATCTTTGCCGTCTGTTGTATTATTACAAACGTGTTCTGTACAACAATACGCTTACAAAATACCGAATTTACGTAGACGAGGTATGATTCTTAAACAACCTATAGAATATTTGCTGAATGTTGATATTTTGCAGCTCGCAATAGTAGCCGCAAATTCTTTATTTCTCGCGATTTCGAAAATTGCCATCTCTTGATCCTTTGCGTATACAATGTTGGCAGCAACAGAAGAAGAAGAAGAAGAAGAAGAAGAAGAAGAAGAAGAAGAAGAAGAAGAAGAAGAAGAAGAAGAAGAAGAAGAAGAAGAAGAAGAAGAAGAAGAGCTTTTTTTCCGACTGCGGCCAGGCATGCGCATCCTATTCACGTGAAAGGTGTTAGGATCAAGTAATGCCCGTGCTTCAAGCTCTTCCAAGAGAAAATACTTGCACTTGACCAATTCAACTGAAGAACGGTATTCGTAAAAGGTGTCAACATGTTTGGCTGACAAGTCGTAGGTTTAACATCAGAGTTCTCCTACTCCTAGTATGGTGTCCTCATATGTACAATGTTTGGCAAACTCTCGGTAGGCTAACTACACACTTGCACACCAAACAGAATATTTTCATATATATAGATATATATGAAAACATAAGGGAGTTTTCACTTTCTGTTGGTAAATCGAACTTGTGAAATGATTAAACATATATTAATTAAATAACAAGTTACCAAGTAATTGTACTTGGCGTATTTAATACGATCCTCTGCTACAATATTCAAGTTGTTGTATTCTCGAATATGGTGCACGATCCAGTAACTCGCGGAGTAAATTACTATAAACTATTATTTTTTTAGGAAAAAAAGGCAAGGGGTGAGTAAAAATTTCGAAAGATGTATTATATAATCTAACACGTGTTTCATCGCCGAATGACGTTTTTATCTACAAGAGATAAATAGAGATATTTTTTCTCTTCATTCACTCGCATTACATCTGTTACTAGTGATTCTCCAGAGAAAAATAATTGTTTCTACTTTTTGCCAGCAATTATCCCAGTGCATTACTTGTACTTTATTTTATCGACTCCGTAAGGATGAAAGGCAAAGTTAACCTCAGCAGGATTTAAACTCAGACCGTAAAGGGACATAACTCTATGCTGCAAAGCATAGCGTCCGACCCTCTAACGATACTGCCAATTGTTTATTGTTTTTCTCCCGAGAAAATAATAAAAAATAATATGATTTTTATGTTATAGAAACTGTATAAGTTGGTTCAGTATAAAAGTAGAATTATAATTTAACTTCAAAATGACAGTATACGAGGTGTGTCCGAAAAGTTCCAAGACTGATGTCACAAAAGATTTATTTCAAACCCAAACTTCACACTAAGAATGTTCTCCTTCAAAGTAATCCACCTGGAGTATGTACCTGTAATCTTAGCTCTCTGCAGCGAGCAAACCTTTTTCTTCATAATTTTATATACATGTCCTCCATTTCAGGTCGTCAAGCAATGAACACAGAGCAACGAACAAACTTGAAGTTCCTGGTACGTTTGGGGGAAACTTCGTCAGAAGCACTGGGATTGCTGCAGCAAGTGTATGGAGATGAGACGATGTCACGATCACGTTATTTTGAGTGCTGCAAGATGACCCCAGCAGCGGAAGGCCCTCAACAACCAGGACTGAGGTCAACGTTGAGCGCGTCAGGCAGATGGTGCGTAGCGATCGTCGGCTGACTGTTCGACTGATGGCAAATGAGCTGGGCATGAATTGGGACAGCGTCTGGAAGATTCTCACTGAAGATTTGGACATGCGGAAAGTCTGCGCGAAGATGGTGCCAAAACTGCTGAACAATAACCAGAAGGGTCGACGCATGCAAGTATGCCAGGACATCCACGAGCGTCTTGAAACCGAACCAGACTTGCTAGGGACAGTCATCTCCGGGGACGTTTTGAAGGCGTGGATGACATCAAAAAGGCCTTGACGACGGAACTACGGAGGATCCCGGAATAATCCTTCTAGGAGTGCATGCAAGCGTGGCAGAAAAGGATGGAAAAGTGCATTAGATTCCAGGGGGATACTTTGAAGGAGAAAACTGTTTGTGTGAAGTTTGGGTTTGAAATAAATCTTTTGTGACATCAGTCCTGGAACTTTTCTGACACACCTCGCATATGTATATATGTATTTATTTGAATTTAGTATATCTAAAGTTGTCCCTCTCTGCTTTCGCTGAAATCGGTTAAACTGCGCTGAATGTCAGATTTTATTCATAGCTGGGCTTTCAAACTGTTTATTTATTAAACATGCCGTATACCTTCAAATATACGAAATTCATACACACACACACATATTTACAAAACACACACACACACACACACACACACACACACACACACACACACACACACACACAGGCACACACACATATATATATATATATATATATATATATATACGACCTACCATACATCTTGCTTATATATATATATATATATGTATATATGAGCGGAACAAGTAAACATTAAACAATCTTTTAAATAAATTAAAATACGATTTAAATATTTACCTCTTCTAGTGCCATGACCGACGGTTTCTCTTATCAAAAGACTAGAAATTCAGAGAATTTCCAATGGAAAGATATAGCTGTTCAGATAGCTTTTACAAATCTACTAGACATAAGTCCGCATAGATGTTGATATATCACCCTCTGCCCAGTGTAAGAATAAAGCCGTTAAAATGACCCACACACTTATTGGACCGTTAGAAAAAGCTGGAATTATAAACTCTCTGATATTTCATGCTGCTAGAAATAGCAGCATTTTTTTCTCTACATTAAGGAGAATACAGATAAATGATATAGATATCTCAGTAGGTACTAGGTACCCACGGAAATATATATGGTGTATTTTAATTTATTTAAAAGGTTGTTTAATGTTTTCTTGTTCCGCTCATATTTACAGTTGTGGTATCTCAAATTAGTACCATAGAACAACCACTATTATAGACACCATATATATTTCCGTGGGTACCTAACACCTACTGAGATATCTATATCATTTATCTATATATATATATATATATATATATATATATATATATATATATTTCGTTTCTGAATTTGTTTAGCAAGATTCTTTATCTGAAATCGTGTGTTGAAACCGATATTGTTATACTTTGGGAGGGTCATGTTGCCAATAAGAAACACACGCACCAGTGCGTGTGTTTCTTATTGGCAACATGACCCTCCCAAAGTATGACAATATATATATATATATATATATATATATATATATATGTATATACGTGTGTGTGTGTGTGAGAGAGAGAGAGAGAGAGAGAGAGAGAAAGAGGGAGAGAGAGAGAGGGAGAGAGAGAGAGAGAGAGAGAGAGAGAGAGAGAGAGAGAGAGAGAGAGAGAGAGAGAGCGGAAAGATACGCATAAACACATACATACTCATATACATACACGTATGTGAGCGTGCGAGATACTTGTGTATTTTTGTGTTGATTGGAATCATGCCTGTATTTAAGTTTTAGCTATTTATATCTTTTTCACATTTTCCTGGTTTTGATTTGTGTTTTGCATTGAAATATTGCCAATTTTAGATACCCAGCAACAATTCTGTTCAAAATAAAGGCAACTAAAGTGTTCGTGCATGCGATGTCTCACTCAATTGGAAACAGCGTTGGCGATCCTCTGCAGACTTGTAGAGCCAATTTTCAAATTCTGCGCACGATAATTTTTGGTTAATAATGAAATTCCCATTATATTCCGTTGTCGTTATTCCATCATTTACTGCAATAGCGTTTCACAGCATCTTTGTAGATCCTTTAAGGGCGAAGATTCATTTCTACTATTAAATCAAAATACCTGAATGTTGTTTGACACGTTGCATCAACGCCAACAGTTTAATCTATAGATTGTGCTGCTACACATGCATTGAACCTCCCATGAAACCTGAAGCGCATGAAATGTCGAATGTGTTTATTAGTTTGATAAAATATGGAGACAACTTCCCATTTTTGTCGTGAATGTTCTCATATTCTGAAAGGGAAACAACATTTATTGTTTACGGTAGAATGACTGCACATTAGACGGAGATGGAACTTAATAAAACTTGCTTAACAATTTTAGACCGAAAACCGGACAGAGTGTTTGTTTGAAGCTAATGGCGAGTGAGAGAGAGGGGAGGAGGATAGCATCGGAGAAAGAGAGAGAGAGAGAGAGAGAGAGAGAGAGAGAGAGAGAGAGAGAGAGAGAGAGAGAGAGTGTGTGTGGGTGTGGGTGTGGGTGTGGGTGTGTGTGTGTTTGACTCATAGTGTATAAATATTTACTGATTGCTGCTCAATATGAATGCATCATAAAGCAGGATATAAAAAAGTATGCAATCACTTTGAAACTAAATACATGTCAACATATTGCAATAAATATAAATGTCGTTTTCCTTTTATTATGAACAAAAATTATTCGGCCCTCTCTAAAAAGAAAATATACATCAAAGATTCAATGAACAATATATACTATGAAAGGGGAGTAATCACAAAAAGTTATTTCATTTTGAAGATATCAAATAGCTATTGCAATCAACGTATTTATCATAATACTGATAGCATTAAAATACAGATCAATAATTTCTATTGCTTTTACCTGAAGGAAAACAAACTAAGATTTAATAGTCAGGAATAATATTAGTGGGCTAGGAATCTGAACTAAACCCGTTCCCAATTAACATTTCTCTTTATGTGATCAATTCTAATTCATTTTGCAGACATCATTCATCACTCAATTTGTTGATTTTCACCAATGGGCTAATGTGACTCTGTTATATTTACGATACGTGACTATGTAGGTTTGCTGTCCCATCTTTCGCTTCTGCTATAATATATTTTTTTTAATCTAATTTGTCCCTCACCTTCAGTATGTGTAATATGCCATTCCAAGATAATTTGGGTTATTTTGACAATGAAAAGCATCTATAACAATACGCCATGTGTGTTCGTACATTCCCTATCTCAGTTATGTTGCTACAATACGGATTTCGCTTTTCAATCACAGCCTAAGGAGTTCTAACCCTATATGTGTACATATATTCTAACCATGTATCAAATATTATCATAAATATAAGTTAATAAAATATCATGCTTACTTTTAATCGCTTCCATGCATCAGCAATGATCATAAAATGTATGCTTTCCCTTCTGATATCCAAAATTGTATGAAAAAGCAAATGTTCAAGTTTGTTCGTATATTCGATAACCCTCGTATAAATGACATGTAAGTTCTGGACTCCAAAATTCTATAGTTTCAACGCTATTGCCGTAATAATTAACGCAATATCACTCATCTCCTTATAATATATAACCAGCAATTTCTCTGTCTGTCTGTCCGACAGTGGAAACACGTGCGCGCGTGCGAATGTTTTTGCGCACGCGTAGAGAGAGAGTGAGAGTGAAACAAAGAGACAGACTACGAGAGGGGGATAGCCGGAGGGAGAGAGGGAGAGAGAGAGAGTGAATAGACGCTAAAACACGTGCGCGCGTGCGAATGTTTTTTGCGCACGCGTAGAGAGAGAGTGAAAGAAAGAGACAGACTACAAGAGGGGGATATCGGGAGGGAGAGAGGGGGAATTGAGGAGTGCTACAGAAACATATATACATGTCTGTGTGTGTGTAATATATATATATATATATACACACAGAAATATATATATATACACACAGAAATATATATACATTTCTGTGTGTGTAATATATATATATATATATATATACACACACACAGAAATATATATACATTTCTGTGTGTGTAATATATATATATATATATATATACACACACACAGAAATATATGGGCATTTCTCTGTTTATCTGTCTGTCTGTCTGTCCTTCCCTAAAACTCAAATGTAGGTGCTACAGAAATATTACCTTCCCTTCCTTTCTCCACTTTGGTACTACCAAGAGAAACACTGTCGCTATAGAAACATTACCTTCCCCTCTCCACTGACTTTGGTCACTGAGGCCGAGGGAATCGCTGGTTGCTATAGAGACACCTTGCACAAGCCAGAAGTAACCAGTTCGAGGCGGTTCTGACTTGACACCATGCCAATGACCATTTGAAGATATATTTCCATCGTTATATCATAACGTTTATGTATCGTAACGTTTATATTTCCGTCACTAATCTCTTTTTCTCCTTTTTCGTTTTAACATATATTTATTTCAAAGATTTCACCGTATAGATAACATATATATTTATACATGCATAAAAGACACACCGAGAGACGGTGAACATGTGGTGCCGAAAAGATTTCTCATCCAAATCTCAACAATTTCAGTATATACACTAGATTTGCTAGCAGAAAACCGCCCACCGGGTGGTTTTCTGCTAGTCTCTATATATAAAACTGAGGATGTCTGTCTGTGTGTGTTTGTGAGTTTGAATCCCTAAAACTCGAGAAGTACCCAACCAATTTTTTTCAAACTTTACATGTGTATTACTTATGTTTCAGGGAGTGTTATATCCCCTAGGGTCCGCATTAGGGGAAAAACTGCGTTTTTACAGCTTTTTAGGAATTTTTTTGAGGCGTTACGTCAGACCGATATCCTTAAAATTGTAACTATCTATTAGTCAGTCTCTTCTTCATACCGTGATAAAAGAAAATTCAAGTTTTTTGTGGCCTAGGGCTCGCATTAGGTGAAAAAATTCTTTTTTTTCAGCTTTTTAGGGCTTTTTTGAGGCGTTACGGCTGGTCAATTTTCCAGAAATTTCAAGGCATATTATGCACATAAAAAAATTCATTTTCTTGATCCCGTATTAGGTGAAAACCTGCTTTTTTCCTGATTCATCGAGGAAAATCTTACAGATTATCCAGCTATCAGAGTATTCCGTTTATTTTCTTTACATATTGTCCAGGCATGTAATTTTTCCACGATTAGATCTGTTGGCGGCAGGCGTTCCAAAATACCGTATCCCGTGCAACGCCGGGTACCACTGCTAGTGTTGTAATGAAATTGTTGCTTGTTGTTCAAAATTAGGATTTAGATTTTTTCTAAATGTTACTTAGAATAATTACGTTTTGTAGCTAAATTTAAAGTATTATGATGAATTAAAAAATATAAACGGATTTGAATGTCACAAAAGTGTATTCAGTTAAAATAGTTAATTTTTATTCTTATCTTAATTTTCGATCGAATCGTGTCTTTCCAAAGACTACTATATTATCATTCATACCTGTGTAGCAAATCTTAGAGCACTGGCTGTCTCATTTTCAAAAGCAATGTAGAACCATATGATAGAAGATAATATTACATAATATTTGCGTTGAGTAGTTTTTGCTATTATTCAAAATATATTGTTTCACAATCGCAATCTGTTCAATAGCATTGTACTATGTATGTGTCTTTCTATATATATAGATTCTGACATTATCTGTTTAACCCATCGTAATATACGTAAATCGAGAATCTTCGAAATGGAAATTTGTATTACCT
>OZ024743.1:42580766-42598266 GCA_964016885.1 Eledone cirrhosa
TTTATAGTCTATGAATACGTTTTTCATCCCAGAAAAGAACATAATTCTTTATAACACATTTAAGAGGTAATGTTTCAGAATATGCGGAATTTCCGAAAGAAGACATTTAAAATTTAGTCACGAATCTAATATCCCTACCATTATTCTATTAATTGATTTTCAAGCAGTTTTTTACATAAACTCTATGGAAATATATTATTTTTATTTCTTCATTTAATTTTTTAATTTAATTATATATTTATGTTTATATTGTTTATAATATATGTATATTATATATTTTATGCATCATTATAAGAAACCCATTACAATAACTTTGTTATTGTATCGTAGATATTTTTTTATGTTTCTGAAGCTAAGTATTTGAATATCCTTAGAAAACTAGTTCACTGTAAAAACGATATATATTATGTAAAATCTTCTACTACAACTGTTACTGCCATTCAATATTTTACCGTGTATTCCTCCCAGATATTGTTGTACACAATCTTGTATCTAACGTGCCTTATATACATTCTTGCCCTATGGTTTGAAATGTATTCATATTTTATACAAGTTACGCTCGCATGACCTGAGGTACACCAAGACTCTAGTGAAGACATGTGCCCAGGGTGGTAGACAATGGAATGAAACACGGATATTATAATTGTGAAGGGTGTTTCCTAACCACTTAGAAATGTCTAGGTTCATAGAGAGATGTTTTATGAAAAAGAAGAATATATTATTGCATTATTTTTACAATTATTTAATTACTTGATCCTTTGTGTTTCGCGATATCTCAGTAGAGGGGAGGATTGTAAATCCTTAGGTCAGTGGTTTGCATCTATATTTTGATATATCCACTTTACTAATGTGAGCACAAATCATTATCAATATATTCCTCTAAGAATGATTAGATATACTGACATCAATGATTGAAGAGCTGTGTGATATAACAATCATGCATTCTACATTCCATTCTGTATATCTGAAATCGAATGTTTTCCTAGTAAAATCACTACCATTAAAAGTTATTCCATATGTCCCAATGTTAATCCATGAGAACTGCAGAAAATGTTTTGACAATCAACGTTTCAGGTTTTTGAACAACAGAAAAGCCTTCTCCGGAAATAACGTAGGACCAAATGTGCATTCCACAGACAGGTGGATACATGAGGTAGTTCTCAAAGAGATTCAGTGAGACACTGCAAGTGGCAAGACAGACAGTTTCCTTTAAAAATACAGCTCTTTACTACATGTTTAGATAACTACGACAAAGAAGAATAAAATGTTGTACTCAAGAACACAACATGCAAACTGGAATCAAACTCAGGATATTACAACACGGACGCAAGCACCCTAACCATAATAGAAGATTACCAGCTATGATAAGTAAAATGACATCCATGATAGTAAAACACTGAAAATGACAATTACCTATAAGTGGGTTCAAACATTTTATATTGTAAAAAAAAAAAAGAAAAAAATGTTTATACTGGGTATATCGGCATTAAATGGGTGTGGTTTACTACACTCAGTGGATCGAAACTTAATTGCTTTTGCATTATCAATATAATTTTTTTCAAGTTTCAGTAGAGTTTTTTAAGGAAAATCGATAGCTATTTATCCTATCCTGCCCGCTATTTATACACTTTTATTCATTTTCTTTTCCTATTAAATCGTCTTGTAGGATTCACAATTGTTACTAAAAACGTGACTCTAAGGTATCCCAACAATATCTCGTATTGAAGCGGTTATTATATTATATAACATTATGCTATATGTGTGCCTGTGTCTATGTGTACGTCAGTGTATGTATGTGTACGTCCATATATGTATGTATATAAACATTTATGTACACACACACATACACACATACACACACACATATATATAAATATATTTGTGTGAGTATGAGAAAGATGGAGAGAGAAAGCGTCTCTGTTGCTGGATGTGTGTCTCTATTTGAATCTATTAATCTATCTCTATATGTAAATATATGTGAGCATGTATGTATACGTGTGTCTACTATACATTTTCTGAAAAATGAACAACGGTGGACTGTGCTGTCTCGCAAAGTAAATGGCCAAGGCTATATATCTGCCAAAACCAAATAAAGATTTCCCCGATAAATGTTATCTATAACTTTTCTTTGACAGAGAAGACACTTCCTTACATTTTAAGAGCCATGGGCATAACAAGACGGTAAACCTATTATCTTAGAAATTACATTTCTTTCCAAACGATTCTCTCATTTTAAATATTCTACGATTAAATTGTAACAAAATACTTTTTATTATTAGTGGTACAGTTGTGGGTTTTGGTGTCATTTGCTTATGTGTTTTTCTGTTTGTGTTGGTGATGGTTTAGTGTGTTGATGCTTTGTTTATCTATTCATTTAGTTTTAGTGGGCAGATATTAAACTGATTTTTCTGGTATTTGCTACACACACACATACACATATATATATATATATATGTGTGTGTGTGTGTGTATATATATATATATATATATATATATATATATATATATATATATATATATATATACATATATATGTGACACAGATACACACACATATATATATATGTGTATATATGTATATATATATATATATATATATATATATATATATATATATATATATATATATATATATATGTGTGTGTGTGTGTGTGTGTGTGTGTGTGTGTGTATGTATATTTGCTGCATTGACTGTTTTGAAGTTCAATAATGTTATTAAATATTTCTTATGTTCGATTGTTGATTCCATATTTTATTGTTGTGTTGCTGCATTTAGCTATATAAATGCAGTATACATTGTTTTGATATCCAGGCTCTTTTCATGAATACTATATAGAATAGTAGTGTTTTCAACTAATATGTTCTTTGGGTCAGAAGATGAAGCCAGGTATATAGAAATGTTTGACTCAAAAATATTATTTTTCCATAATAAACATAATGAAGTATTGGCAAATAAGGAATCTAAAAATCGGAAACTGTTATGCATAAATAATCAAAGGCGCCAGTCGTTACTTCAGACCAGGGCAACAATGTTGCCATTGGTCTTTCCATTCCAGATATTATCTGGCGTACACACCTGGTACTAAAATGAGGCAGAATTTGAACAAAGGACTCATTGCGCCCGGTGATTGCTATCGAGATAGTGTAATCAAACCTCTATCGACTCTGTCATATATATATATATATATTAAATTAGAAAGTGAAGAACACAAAATATAACTACTACATTACCAAAGGTTTCTGGATCCCAGAGAATATTAATATACGTCTGAATGGGCCAGGACCGATATTATATTTTGTGTTGTTCACTTTTAATTAAATAGCTCTGTTCTATACATAGAGCACTCCTTTTTCCTTGGTTTTTCCTTCAGAATCACCTAAAACACACACACACACACACATATATATATATATAAAGAATCAGTATATCTAGTAACATATATATACACACAGATGCATACTTATGCTAGCAAATATATAGGTTTTGTCTTAGTAACTTTGCGGTTCAATGCATGGGGTTGCAGAACAATAATATGAGAGACGTAAAATAAGAAAATTATAAAATTAACTTATTTACTAAAATTTCACTCCCAACTAATTAGTTTCTGAAGGGGATTGATTCTTTTGAATTTGCCACCGACGCAGTAGGCAGTGATTTTCTCAGTGGCTAGGAATGTAGACCACGCTTTGCTTTTTTCTATCCACTGAATTATTTTTGTATAAGTTCCCAGTGTCCACGTATTGCCTGGAAACTTAGCTGAGAATAGACTTCCCTGATGACGAAAGGCTTCTCTGTACACATCTTCGGAAAGTATGTTTATTCCCTTTCAGAAACTAATTAGTTGTGAGTGAAATTTTAGTAAGTAAGTTAATTTTATAATTTTCTTATTTTACGTCTCTCATATTATTGTTCTGCAACCCCATGCATTGAACCGCAAAGTTACTAAGACAAAACCTATATATTTGTTAGCATAAGTATGCATCTGTGTGTATATATATGTTACTAGATATACTAATTCTTTATAATTATCTCCAAATTATTTGTCGAGCAAAATTGGCCAAGACTGCTGCTATGGTAACAGTCAGGCTGCTGTCTTCTTAACAAACCACTTTCCACTAATTGACCTCGATGTCACGTGATTGATTCTTTTGAATTTGCCACCGACGCAGTAGGCAGTGATTTTCTCAGTGGCTAGGAATGTAGTCCACGCTTTGCTTTTTTCTATCCACTGAATTATTTTTGTATAAGTTCCCAGTGTCCACGTATTGCCTGGAATCTTAGCTGAGACTAGACTTCCCTGATGACGAAAGGCTTCTCTGTACACTTCTTCGGAAAGTATGTTTATTCCCTTTCAGAAACTAATTAGTTGGGAGTGAAATTTTAGTAAGTTCATTTTATAATTTTCTTATTTTACGTCTCTCATACATATATATATATATATATATATATATATATATATATATATATATATATATATATATATATATATATATATATATATATATATACATATATATGTAGTGGATGTATGTGTGTGTATGATCTGTTTATATGTGTGCATTGTGTGTACGTTCAATGGAAAGATTACTTGATTAATTCCAACAAAATTCCAACAATCAACAATAGTAAATCTCATAACTGTACTAATGTAAGTGAACCATAATATGAAATAAATAAGTGTAAGACCAATAGTAATTGGAGACGATTCTAGAAGCGATAGTTCATCACACTTGTGGATTCTCGAATGAATTGAATTAGCTATGCTGCACCATTATATACAGTATGTTGTAGTGTCAGCGTTCTTCTATGGAATTCATTGGATGTGGGTGGGTAGTAATGTTATTTACTTGTGTTGGAGACAGGGTGGTTTTATTAATTAGCAAGTTGTCTTATCAATAAGAGAATAATAGAATAATACATATAATAGGGAGACATTAATTGGTAGGATGTAAAAGGGGGAAATAAGGTAATAAAAAAGGGGCCGAATATACGGTTCGTTGATAGATTAATATTGGTAATATCAAAGATGTCTGTTTATACATGTCCCAGGTGGAACCAGAATTATTTGAATGGTTCCAACCCTAAGGGGCATGGTATCAATTTCTCAAAAGTGTGGTCTAACCGCAACAACATCGCATACACACACATATATACCTCTACGTACGTACATACAGATGCGTACATATACAGATACACACATATATTCATACACACACACACACACACACACACACACATACACACACACACATATATATATATATATATATATATATATATATACATACATGCATACATGCATATTCATATTAATAAATATGCATACTTCGTTCCCGCTTGTTTCCTCGTGTATACATATATATCAATGTTTGCATGCAGATCATATTATTCATATATTACTGCACACGTCTGTGTTACTAATGATGGTAGTTATTAGTATTCATGGTATTTGGTATTTAATATATTGATTAATGCACGGTGACTGAAATATACACACACAGAGAAGAATGTGAAAATATTCAGTTCAGGTTCTCCACTGAATGTTGAGGTGATAATATGGACCCGCACCACGTGACATAAATATCTGTTGACGGCAATTGGACATGTTATTCAGTAACGAAGCAGTTGGATTAAATACAACTGTGATAGAACGTGGTGTAATGAGAGAACGGGGATGGGAGGAGTTGTAAGTGGTGTTAATGTGTAGTAGGATATGGGAGGCGATGTGATATGGTGAGTGATGGCAAACTGTGGAAGGTAGTGATATGAAGAGGTAGGAGTTGTGAGGTGGTGCGTGTTGATAACAGAGGTATAGAAAGATGCTATAACGGAGTAAGGGACAAAAGAAGAAACAGAAGGAATAAAAAAGGAAAGAGATAAAGAGATAGGAATTGCTGAAATAGAAATAACGATAAGTCGACAGAGAAGGAGTTTACTACTTCATTTCAGAATATAACGAATGTTGCTTCATTAGCATATCAACATGTACCTTGATTCTTCGAAAGCTAATGATCCAAGACAAATAAATGCATAAGCACACAAGTACACACAAACACACACTCACACACACACACACATTCTCATATTTCTTCTTCTTCTTCTTCTTCTTCTTCTTCTTCTTCTTCTTCTTCTTCTTCTTCTTCTTCTTCTTCTTCTTCTTCTTCTATCCACTATCGGTGCAATGAGGAAGTTACTACCCCACCTGACGATGCCAAGATTCACCGTCTGCATTTCCTCCATTTCCAACCCAGTGTCAACTTCGAGAACATGATTCAGCTTGGTGGTTGATCTCCCAACTCGTCTCTACAGATCAGGTTTCCAGAGAAGTAGACTACCAGCAGATTGATTGTGACGTCTCACTTGTCCAGCTAATGCGAGCCTCCTACGTCTCGTAAGATCAGACGGGCTAATGAATGAGCCGTCGCACGATTTATATTTTACGTGATCTCCAGGATATGCCATATATGTATACGCAAAACACACACACACACACATACACACACACACATATATCTATATCTATCTATCTATATATATATATATATATATATATATATATATATATATATATATATATATATATATATATATATATGTATGTATGTATATATATATATAAGCCGTATCAACCTCACTGCGATAATGCACTTTTATAGTGCAAAAAATAGGCACACGGTTTGGCGAAACTGCAGTCGGGACTTTGAAGGAAAAATAGGTATATTTGTATATATAATTTCCTCATATTTTGTAATTTCATGAATAGCTCTGATTATGGAGTTAATTTCATTATTTTAGTTATTTTGGCTCTTTCGGTCATCGACCAAAACTTGTTAAGGCGGACACCACACACACACACACACATACACATATAGATATGAATATGTGTGTCTGTTTCATTATTGTATTGCCGAATTGGCAGTATCGGTAGAGGGTAGGACGCCATGCTTTCTAGCATAGTTACGTCCCTTTACAGTCTGAGTTCAAATCCCGCCGAGATTAACTTTGCCTTTCATCCTTACGGGGTCGATAAAATAAAGTACCAGTAATGTACTGAGTAATTATTGGCCTTGAGCCTAAAATAAAAACAATTATTGTATTGTCCCAATCTCCCCTATGGTCAAGTTAAACACGAGTGTATTAACTGGTTTTTCTAGCAAATGCTTCGCTCACTGTCCAACTTATACCCTTCTGTGACCACTGTATCATGGTTTTATCTCTCCCCCGCCTCTCGAGAAATTCTCACTTGCTACGATAGAAACAGTATTTTTTTTTCTCCACTGTATCACGTGTTAATCTCTCCCTCCGCGTATGAGAATTTCTCACTTGCTATGAACGCGTCAAGGAAACAGTCCTTCTTTCTGAGGGGTCTCTTGATAGGCCGTATCAACCTCACAGCGATGACACACTTTTATAGTGCAGAGTTCGGGGCACACGGATCGGCGAAATAGCAGTCGCGTATTTGAAGCAAAAATAGGTATATTTTTGTCTATTATTTCCTCATATTTTTTATATATATATATATATATATATATTAATAAAAGGAATTCCAACTTTGTCTGATTTACTCGTTTTATTTACAATCCTTTAAAATGTATAATGATATTAGAATGAAATAGTATGGTAGAATATTAAATGTTAAGTGTTAATTGAACAAGTACTTTCATTCTTTCGCAATCTTCAGGTTCATATTCTGTGGTGACAGTCAAATTTGCAATGTTCAACTGTAATGAGATGGGTAAATTGTGTGCCTTTATATACAGTGAAAAGCGGCTACAGGGTGCTAAATTTTGCAAACTGTATTTCGACCAATCAGTGTGTAGTTTGACTCGATTACTAAAGCTGATTGGTTTAGGTGTCACGGTTGGTTGAGCATGTCTAACTACTACTATCCAAAGCATCAATTGTTTTGCTATTTTTAGAAATGATGAAAATAGCATTTTCTTGTAATCATCACCATCAACATCACTTTTATTATTATTATTGTTGTTGTTGTTGTTGTTGTTAGTGGTGGTAGTCGACATGACATGGTCGTAGTCATAGTCATAGTAGGAGTAATAACCCAATATTATTGTTCATTTAGCTTGGGTTTGAATTTATCAATAAAATTATTTTCTTTGATTTTTCTCTTGATTTCACCTGGGCTGTGTAATTTGTAGAATGGAAATATTATAAATATTCTCTGACCACATGTTGCTAGTTGGTTACTCAGGGGTATCTGACGGACATTTGGGTCTCCGATTTGCTGTCGGTGCACCCGTGCACGTTCCGATAGTGCATTTCCAGTTTAACCGACATATAGTTCTTCACAATTAGGGCATTTAATGCAGTAACTTAGATTTCTGCTTTTCCAGTTTATATTTGCATTTGGGAATATTTCTCCAGTTTTTGTGTTCATATATTGACCGGTGTGTATGGATTGACATGTGCCACATCGACTATCATTGCATTTAGATACAGTGAATGATTGGTCTTTGTTGTTAAAGACAAACTTTGCTTTTGTTAGTAATTGCTTTAAATTTTTCGGCTGTCTTTTAATAAGAGTCAAAGATCGGTCTATGATTAAGCCTTTTAATTCATTACTTTGATCAATGATCGGTAGGTTTGCTTTGACAGTGTTGAAGATATTCTGGTGACATGGGTTGTGTGTCATTATACATGGTATGACCAGTTCTTGGTTTCCTCTTCCTTGGGTTGTCCTAAGTTGTTGTATAGGTATTTTTATAGCCTGCTGTATGCCATTTACTATAAGTAGAGCTGGGTATTTTTGTTTGAGCAAAGATTCTCTCAGTTCTGTGAGGCGTTTGTTCCTGGTATTTGTATCTTCTACAATGGTACAAATTCTTCTGGCTAGGCAGTATGTGATGTTGCGTTTTGTATGAGGTGGATGGCACGACTTAAACTTCAGATATTGATGGGTGTCTGTATGTTTATAATATATATCCGTGGTAATGGTGGTGTCGATTTTCATTACCATTATATCTAGGAATGGTAAGATGTACTACTCATTGCTTTTGTGAATTGGAGAGATGGGTGTAGGTTATTCAGGAGGATATTGAACTTATCCAGAGTATCTAGACATTCTATCCAGATGATGAACCAATCGTCAAGCTATCTCTTCCAAGATTTGTCAATGTACTTTCTAAAGTCAGTGCTATATTTTCCTCTATTTCTTGGTAGAGTTGTTGTTCTAAGTATCCCATTACAGAGTTCACGTAAACGGGAGCAAACTTCGTTCCCATCGCTGTGCCTCTAATTTGGATGTAATTCTTTCCATTGAAGAAGAAAGTGTTGTTTTCCAGAATAAGTTTGACTGCGTCTAATATAAATGGTGCTGTGAATCTGGTGGGAATCACTTCTCTATGTTTTTCCACCAGTATTTAACCGCCTTTATTCCTAAATCATGTGTAATGTTGGTGTAAAGGCATACCACATCAAAACTAAGTAGAAATGAATTCGTTTCCGTGGTTTTGGGAAGATTGGACAGGAAGTCGATATCATCCCGGATGAAACTGGGTATGTGAATACATAGTGGTTTCAAAATAATTGTTTCTACTTTTGGCACAAGGCCAGCAATTACCTATTGCATTACTGATACTTTATTTTATCCACCCCGTAAGGATGAAAGGCAAAGTTAACCTCGGCGGGATTTGAACTCAGAATGGCAAGGGCCGTAACACTATGCGTCAAAGCAGTCGTCCAACTCTGTACCGATGTCACAAAATTGCTTAGACGGTGGGTAAGGCATGTTGGACCAGCTATAATAGGTCTAAGTTTTAAGTATTTTGGGTGTTGTAATTTAATGTACTCACTGTTTTGTTCTTATACTGCCAGTTGTATTTTTTTTGACATATGAACTTTCGGTAGGCCATACAGGTTGCTGGGTTTTGGCTCAAAATTGGTGATGTAGTCTCTTTCCTTATCAATAAGTGAGTTGTGGTATTTTGAAGCCAGGTTGTTGATCTTCTTCATGATTTTGTGGTCTATAGTTGTCGGTATTTCATGATAGAATGTTGTGTCTTTCAGTTGTTCCTCAACCAAATCTTTGTAGTACTCAGCATCCATTATAACAACTGCACCTCCTTTATCTGCTTGTTTAATTATTATTGTTTTATCATTTTGTATACGTTTAAGTGCAGACATTTCTGATTTGTTAATGTTTGGCCTAACATTAGTATTACGTCTAAGAGAAAATTTAGGCAGGATGTCAATATATTGGTCGAGATAGATATTTCTTCCTTTTGGCGGATTGAAATTTGATTTATTCTTTACTAGTGATTCATCACTTTCATTACTTTTATCATCGAAGAATTCTATAAGTCGTAATTTTCGACAGAATTCTTGGGTATCCTCCTTCAGTTCTTGGTGGTTGGAGTCGGTGTGAATTTCAGTCCTTTTGACAGAATTTGCAATTCATCATTGTCAAGATCTATTTTGGATAAATTAATTATATGTATGTATATATATATATATTGTTATACTTTGGGAGAGTCATGTTGCAAATAAGAAACACACGCACCAGTTGCTTTCCTTCAATTTATTATGAATTTTATAAATATAAATTTCATAAATTTTATAAACACACGTTTTCATATAAAGAATCTTGCTAAACAAATTCAGAAATACAAAATATGAGGAAATAATAGACAACAATATATATATATATATATATATATATATATATATATATATATATATATATATATATATATATATAGTAGTGTTTTGTAGCTTACTTAACCCATTGTTTGATTGGAAACACAAAGTTTAGTGTTGAGACCAACACAATGGTTATGAAGAATGATAAAATTACCAAGATAAGAAAAGAATCTTACCATAGCAAATTTAACGATCGGGTTTTTAAACCCGAAAATATTTGGGATCGTTAAATTTGCTATGGTAAGATTCCTTTGTTATCTTGACAATTTTGACAATCTTCATAACGCATTGTGTTGGTCTTCAAATTTAAATTTGTGTTTCATATATATATAAACAAAGAAGGTCTGGTAAGATACGAGATGGACCATAAGACACCAGAGTACTCGATACTTCGGCTAGTAGAGTGGCTAGTATGAAAAGATTCAGGACCTTGACGGCTGAGCTCGGGCCGTTGAAACTCAGCCATCAGGGTCTTGGGTCTTTTCATATATATATATATATATATATATATATATATATATATATATATATATATATATATATATTAATTAAAAATTGGACAACACAAAATATAACTACTCCATTACCAAACGTTTCTGGATCACAGACGATAATAATATACGTCTGGATCGGTCGTCAGACAAGATGTTATATATAAAAGATATTCTTTTTTCCTTTGCTTCTCCTTCGGAAAATATGTGTGTGTGCGTGTGCGTGTGCGCGCGCGCGCGCGTGTGTGTGTGTGTGTGTGTGTGTGTGTGTGTGTGTGTGTGTGTGTGTGTGTGTGTGTGTGTGTGTGTGCGTGTGTGTGTGTGTGTGTGTGTGTGTGTGTGTGTGTGTGTGTGTGTGTGTGTGTGTGTGTGTGTGTGTGTGCATGTTTGTGTGTGTGTGATATGTATGTATGTAGGTATATTAAGCGGTTTACAGTTACCTTTCGCGTTTAGAATATTACAATTTTCGTAATATATATATATATGTTGGTGTGTGTGTGTGTGTGTGTGTGTGTGTATGAGATATGTATGTATGCAAAAAGTGTGCGCGTGTCCATTTGTGAATATTTCATCGTGTGTTTGTGAAGGGAGACGGAGTGGAAATATAGGGATCGTGTAACACAGTGAATGTAAAAATTTGAAAGCTATTCAAAGATTTATTGACAGTAATATAGTATAATTGTTTCTACATTTGGCACAAGGCCAGCAATTATTCCAGTGTATTACTGGTACTTTATTTTATCGACCCCGTAAGGATGAAAGGCAAAGTTCACCTCGGCGGGATTTGAACTCAGACCATAAAGGGACGTAACTCTTTGCTGCAAAGCATGGCGTCCGACCCTCTACCAATACTGCCAATCCACCGCCCTACAAATAATTGTTTCTTCATTTGGCACAAGGCCAGTAATTACCCAGATGATTGTTCATATATTGTCAAAGTTCTTTCGTCACACATTATGTGACCTCTTCAGAGACTGGGGATTCTTTTCTTTCTTTTTTGTGCCTCTCCTTTGTTCTGTCCTACGCCATCTTGTTTTTGTGTGTGTTGTGTGCTTAGTTTGCGCATGTGTTACATCCGGGTGTCTGTGTGTGTTTATATTTGTTTATGTATTTGTTTATTTACATGTTACTGGTTGATTGTTTGTTCTATGTGTGTGTGAGTTTTCATTTTGCCTTTAATTGTAAGTTGTGATGTTGCTGTTACATTCATGTTTTCTATTTAATTTGGTTGGAGTTCATTTATGTTTATTGCCTCTGTGATTTGTCTAAACATTGCGTCTTTTCTGTGTGTAGATTCTATTTAGAACAGAACAAAGGAGAGGCACAAAAAACAAAGAAAAGAATCCCCAGTCACTGAAGAGGTCAAAGAATGTGTGACGAAAGAATTGTGACAATATATGAACAATCATCTGGTTGTAGAACCAACCAACCAACCGGAAATTTATAAATTCCTAAATTTATAAATTTAATTTATAATATATTGAAGTGAAAGCCTCTGGTGCGTGTGTTTATTATTGGCAACATAACCCTCCCAAAGTATAACAATA
The DNA here is from genome assembly GCA_964016885.1 of Eledone cirrhosa. Lineage (NCBI taxonomy): Eukaryota > Metazoa > Mollusca > Cephalopoda > Octopoda > Eledonidae > Eledone > Eledone cirrhosa. Next base: position 42,593,462 of record OZ024743.1, read on the forward strand.
TATATATGTATATGTATATATGTATATATATATATATATATATATATATATATATATATATATATATATATATATATATATATATATATATATATATATAGAGTGACGAAACATAAGTCAATTGCATGAACTCACAATCCTGTATTTACTGCTATATATATTTCGATGATAGCCATTGAATGGGTATGACCTCATCAGGCGGTTAGTCGCTTCTTAGATATGCCAGCTCTGTGTTTATGGTGTTGATGGTATCAGAGCCTTGGGACATATATATATATATATAATAAATTAATATATGGAAACTATATTTATAAAACCATATTTATTTCATTATACATATTTCAAGGACACCAAAGCAAATTATGGTGCACTTTCATCAGATAAAATATAATATACATCATTTTTATAAACAAATATTGACATACCCTTAAAGAATGCGACCATGTCGGTTGGAAGCTCCCGGATAGTGGAGTTACTAATTTTATTATTGGTCTATTATGCATATAAGTATCGGAGAGGTTTAAATCCCCTACATTTAAATTAAGCCGTTGGAATAGGGAAAAAAAGAAAAAGAAAGAAAGAGCAAACCCAAAGAAGGAAAACAAAAGGAAAACAAAAGAAAAAGAAAGAAAGAAAACCCTAAGTGAGAGAATGTTGTATTAACGTAATTTTATGTGTTGATGAAGCGAAAAGATATATATATATATAGTGGTTGAATTACGCGGAGTAAATAAAGCGTGGATAGATAAATAAATAAATAAATAAATAAATAAATAAATAAATAGTAATAACCGGAGAATTTTATCTAATGTTTAAATTTGATTAAATGTTTAATTTATCAATTAAATTATTGAGATCCATAAATTAAAAATTGAGATCTATATATTATTAAAAGAATATATATATATATATATATATATATACTATCAAATAATATTATTAAAATATATGTTATTATTACATAACATAATATACATTTATTATTAATCATCAACCAACAATTAATTATTAATTTTTCAATTAATTAACAATAAAAATTATAAGAAATAATAAAAAATAAAAAGTTATGTTTAAAATATATGTTTAAAATATAGGAATGTTCAGAGATTTTACCGAAGAAAAATCTCTTCTTAGTAATAGCAATACAGCGTGCGGGAAATTAATTGATTTATTTGTAATTTAGATAGCGGTAAGGATTAAATGTTATAAAGGTTAAGATGATAAAAAAAGTTAAGATTATAAAAGAACCTTATATTATTTTATAGTAAGTTATAATTTTATAAATTTTATATATTTTATAAATCCACCTGTAATACAGTTGTGACTGTTAAAATATAATACTGTTTACTATAGTGTCTTAATGTTTAAAGTTTTTTTATAAGAATATATCTAAAGCATAAACCGTAAAAAAACCTGTTATATGAGTTCATTCATAGAATATATTCAATTTATACATTTCGATATATATACACACACACATATACAAACAGACATACATACATGTATACATACGCATATATACACACATATATATATACATACATATACACACATACATATACATATATACATATATATATATAAATACAAAATACATAATATAAAATAAAATATGACTTATAATTTTTAAAAGAATTATAATTTTAAAAGGAATTACAATTTTTTAAAAATATAATTATATAATTTTAAAAGGAATAATATTTTTAAGCAATGTAATTTTTAAGCAATATAATTTTTAAAATATATATAAGAATATATAGAAACAACACAGTATAAAATATGAATTATAATTTTTTATATCCATCGAAAATTAACAAAAAATCTTTTTTTTTTTAGAAACTTTCAGTATGTTTATCTTAATTTTTTATACCCATTTTTTTTTTAATTTTCGTTATGCTTATCTAGAAGAATTTTCAAGGAAAAATTTTTAAGGAAAGACATTTTTCTTCATTTAAGAGAGTTTTTGGCAGTCATTTGAAGGAAACTAATTATTTATCGATAGTTTTAATAAGATGAGTTATATATTACATTTGAAATTCATATTTAAACGTTGAATTTAATCTATGTTTGCAGCAACTGAAAAGATTGTTCCTTAAATTCACAGAATTTTTGCTTTTTAATATAAAAGAATATTTCCTCTATACAAAGAGCACAATTTTCAGAAGAAGCGTTAAATGGAGGAGCTTTGGAGATAATATTACAAAGTAAAGAATAGTTAATGTTCTTTTATTTTAGGTCCCATAGTAAGCTAGATAGAGAAGTGTGCAGATTTTTTGTTAATTCCTCTCATGGATATAAAAAATTATAATTCATATTATATACTTACTGTGTTTTTTCTATATATTCTTATATATATTTAAAAAATTATAATGCTTAAAAATTACATTGCTTAAAATATAATTCCTTTTAAAATTATATAATTATATTTTTTTAAAATTGTAATTCCTTTTAAAATTATAATCCATATATTTTAAACATAAATTTTTTTATTTTTTATTATTTCTTATAATTTTTATTGTTAATTTAATTAAAAAATTAATAATTAATTGTTGGTTGATGATTAATAATAAATTTATATAAGGTTATGTAATAATAACATATATTTTAATAATATTTTTAGATAGTATATATATATATATATATATTGGTAACCGGAATAGAAAATGCTGACAAATTGTTCACAGTTGAAAAATGCTTTAATTAGGAATAAAAGAGTATTAGTAATTGTATGGGTTAGTATTCAGTTGTGGTTTTAAGCTTTTAAGTTTTTACCGGTTGCGCATTTCTAAATGCTTTTCAAAAATAATTTTGAGATAGAGTGTCCGTGTTGTTTGCTCAGATCTCAATTTTTAATTTATAGATCTTAATAATTTAATTGATAAATTAAAGATTTAATCAAATTTAAACATTAGATAAATTTCTCTGATATTATTATTTATTTATTTATTTATCTATCCACGCTTTATTTACTCCGCGTAATTCATCCACTATATGTATATATATTTTCGTTTCATCATCTCATAAAATTACGTTAATGCAACACTCTCTCACTTAGGGTTTTCTCTCTTTCTCTTTCTTTTGTTTTTCTTTTGTTTTCCTTCTTTGGGTTTGCTCTTTCTTTCTTTTTCTTTTTCTTTTTCTTTTTCTTGTTTTCCAACGGCTTAATTTAAATGTACGGGATTTAAACCTCTCCGACACTAATTTGCAGAATAGACCAATAATAAAATTAGTAACCCCACTATCCGGGAGCTTCCAACCGACATGGTCGCATTCTTTAAGGGTATGTCAATATTTGTTTATAAAACTAATATATATTATATTTTATCTGATGAAAGTGCACCATAATTGGCTTTGGTGTCCTTGAAATATGTATAATGAAATAAATATGGTTTTATAAATATAGTTTCCATTTGTTAATATATTGTATTTTAACTCCAAAAATGTGTTGAGTGCTTTATATCAGTTATAAAAATATCTGCTTGTTGTATCCCGACAAATTAAATATAACTTCTGCATATATATATATATATAGGAACCAGTAAGACCCCGACATTTGAGCTCAGCTGTCGGGGTCTTACTGGTTCCTATTACCCACTCTACTACCCCAAGTATTGAGTACTTTGGTGCGTTATGGTCCACCTGGTTCCTTACCACATTTCCTTCGTTATATATATATATATATATATATATATATATATATATATATATATATATGTATATATATAAATATGTATATATATATATAAATATGTATATATATATATATATATATATATATATATATATATATATATATATATATATATATAAATATGTATATATATATATTTATATATAAATATGTATATATATATATATATATATATATAAATATGTATATATATATATATATATATATAAATATGTATATATATATATATATATATATAAATATGTATATATATATATATATATATATATATAAATATGTATATATATATGTATATATATATATATATATATATATATATAAATATGTATATATATATGTATATATATATATATATATATATATATATATATATATATATATATATATACATATTTATATATATATATATATATATAATTAAGTTAAAAATGTACATCCACATATGTATACTGAAATACTAGTATGCATATGAATACACACACGTATACATATGTAGATGTACCGAGTTTTTCACTGGTCACTTTACTGTGAGTGTCCAGCTATTCTGTATGTAAACACACAGACAAACCGGTTTTTAGAGTCATACTGGTTTTTGAGGAAAAACCTTTCCTCTATTCTTCCAGAAAGCCAGGCAAGGAATATTGAACTAGTTTCGATGTTGTTACATCTCATCAGCAATATTTACCTATCTTCCGGCCTCTCTAGAGAATCGTAAAAGCACATATCGTTATATGCTTTTTCTATGAAAATTAGTAGTGGGCAGACTAATTTGCATAGAGCGTGAGTACGTACCGGTTCAACGGAGACGATAAAAACAAATAACGAAACGAAATTAAATTTCGTTTCGTTTGTAACTCACTTTTGTATGACTGACGCTTAAACAATTAAGTTAAAAATGTACATCCACATATGTATACTGAAATACTAGTATGCATATGAATACACACACGTATACATATGTAGATGTACCGAGTTTTTCACTGGTCACTTTACTGTGAGTGTCCAGCTATTCTGTATGTAAACACACAGACAAACCGGTTTTTAGAGTCATACTGGTTTTTGAGGAAACACCTTTCCTCTATTCTCCAGAAAGCCAGGCAAGGAATATTGAACT
>OZ024743.1:42603266-42620766 GCA_964016885.1 Eledone cirrhosa
AGAAATCTATGAAACATGGATTAACTCATCCCCATTAATCCTTCCCCACAAACTACAAATTAAATCCATCCCAAACGAACCCGAGACACAAAGACGCCTCGGGAAAAAAATGACACTTGATAACATAAAAACCGAAATTGAACTCCTTAAATTGAGAGCCCAAGCAAATGAACATAGGATCAAATCAATCGACAATGAGATTAATCAAGCAATTATCAATAAAACCAGACACCACCCTAGAAATTATTTCAAAACTATGGTTAGAGGACTGTAATTAGGAAGAATTAAAATCCCTTCAACGTTGGGAAATAAACGTAACCTGGTTCTCTAACTATGAAATACTTTTCAAAAAGAACACACATCCAAGAACCCCTTCATTAAAACCAAAATAACAAGAAAACCCAATCACCACCCAAACACCACACAACAACCAACAATAACAAAACACCAGTACCTCCCCACATACCAAAAAAAGAAGGCATCACCTCGCCCCTACCTTCTACACCCACCACATAACTAACACACGGATTCCCAAGCAACAAATATAGTAATAGAGAAACATCAGCTACAAGATAGACACTGCAACTTCTCTCCCACCAGGAGAAACTATAGAATCCCCCACACTTACAACGCCCCTAAAATCCCCACGCAACAAACCCATAACCATCATTACTTTCAACATAGAACCCAAAATACACATCTACCACACATGTCACATAGGGCCTCACAACCACACACCAAATATAAGGAAACCCTAATCCACCCACCTCCACTAACCACATCCTACAACAACACCAGCAGGGGAAATACAACCACACGAGACACCCTAACCACTACAACCACCATAACTACACACCTTACAACAACAGCAGGACTCAATATAACCACACAAGACAACCCTTCTACAACTACCACCAAGTCTACACACCCTACAAAAACAACAGCAGGGCTCAATACAACCACACGATACAACCTAACTTCAACAACCCATCACAGCTACACAGCCTCTAACAACAACATCAGGGACCAATACAACCATAAGAGACATCCAAACTTCAACAACAACCACGACTTCTGTAGTCAATGTTTAGACACAGCACACAGACACAGGGTAACAGGATAACACAAAACACACAGGAGACACAACATGTAATAAAATCGTTAATTTAACCACTAAAGAATTAACAATCGACCAAATCAACATACTCTCCAAAGATCTGAAATTTACACCAACTCCCAACGACCAAACTACCCCCGAAATGATGGAAGAGATTGCAGAATTTTGTAGAAAACTAAGACTCAGCGAGCAACTATACGACAAATACAATGAGGATGACTCAATAGCCAGAAAGAGAAGCAACTACACCCCACCAAAAGGATACAACAAATTCCTCGATCAATTCTGCGAACACATTACTAATTACCCATACCACCACCTACACAGACATAAACAAAAACTAAACCTAAGCAAAAAAGAAGGGAATGGTTTTAACAGTCTAAAGAACGACAAAACCCTAACAATCAAAGAGGCGTATAAAGGGTGTGCAGTAGTCCTTATGAAGACAGATTACTACACCACTCTAGTACACTCAACTCTAGAAAACCAAGCATATTACGAAAAGGCCGAACACTACACACAAGAGAAAATAATGAGAAACATAAAATCCCTAACAACCCTTTACAAAGAAGGCTTACCGACAAGGAATACAACTACATCACCAATTTCAAAAGCAGATCCAGCCTTTTCTACGGTATCCCAAGGACACACAAGAGTGAAGTAATAGGCAGGGCCTGCAAGCAAGCCACAAACATTTACATCAATTTCCCCCCTCCTGATGACCTCAAATTAAGACCCATAATAGCAGGTACCACATGTGAAACCCACCGCCTAAGCAACTTCCTAGATATTCTGCTTAAACCTTTCCTAAAACACATAAAAAGCTTCACAAGGGACGTCCTGGACATGCTCAACCACCTCCCAACAACACTTAATAATGAACATACCCTACTAGTAACCTTTGATATAATCAATCTCAATTCCAATATCCCACACAACCTAGGTATAGAGGCAATACAATTCTGGCTTGAAAGTTTCCCTAATGAACTTTCACAGCGCATCCCTAAAGAATTTGTGATCGATGGCCTCAAATTCATCTTGGAAAATAACTTCTTCGAATTCGATTCCAAATACTACAGACAGAAATCTGGGACTGCCATGGGAATGAAAGTAGCCCACTTATACGCCAACCTTGTCATGGGATATTTGGAAACTACTCTCTACCGTAAAGTTCTAGACAAATACGGAAACCACTTAAACCTACACATAGAAAAAGAACTGGAAGAGATATCTGGATGACTCGTTCATCCTCTGGCATGAAAGTATAGAAAGACTGATTAAATTTAAATCACTTCTAATTGGACTCAACACAAACATACAATTTACAATGGATTACAGCCATAAACCACTCCCCTTCCTTGACATCCTCACCAAGAAAACAAACAACAAAATAGAAACAGACATACTACAAACCCACACACTCCAAACAACATCTACCATTTAACTCGTGCCACCCTCACCATACCAAAATGGCAATTCCTTATAACCTAGCCAGAAGGATATCCACAGTAGTTTCAGATAAATACACATGCTACACATGACTAGAAGAAATAAATAACACACATATCAGCAGAAACTATCCACCATCCCTAATCAACAATGGATTCCAACGTGCCCTAAAACTCAACACCCAGGAACTCAGACACCCCAAACCCAGGAATGAACCGAAACAGAAAACTCTACCATACATCTCCACACACAACCCCCTCAACAATGAGGCATTCCACACCATCCTCCAGAACATTCCTTTACTAAAAAGAGACCCAAGAATGAACAAAATCCTCCAAACACACAACATCATAAAGAGCAAATGACAACGTAAATTCATAAAAAACATCCTCACACAAGCTAAAATCCAACCAACCCTCACAATGAACCCTACAGTAGAAAAGTGCGGAAGCGCCGAACTGTGGTATATATGCATAAATCTAATAGAAGGTTCAACATTCCACTTTAAAGAAGGACAACATTTCACAGTTAAATACAAAATTACATGTGCATCTGAAAACCTAATCTATGTTTTGACCTGTTCAGGTTGTCGAGAGCACTACATATGGCAGACAAAATACAGCCTCCGACAACGTATGACCATCCATAGATCACAAATCAAAATACAGGAATACAGAAAGATTACTTTTAGTGAACATATCGCCAATTGTGCACCTAACCAACAACCAAACTTTAAAATTTCCTCATTTACAAATTCATAGACAACGCTTCGTTCATATATCGTACCAATAAGGAAACGTACTTCCTTAACAAATTCCAACTTCTACTTAATGGACTAAACTTCGGACTAAACTAAAACTGGAACCAACAATGAACCATAGTCCAAAATTCCTATGTTCTCTAAAGAGTTACCTCCCTCACACCCTACCTAATCATTTTTCTTATATAAATGAATTGCCCCTCTCCTCTCTTTCTCCTACCCGACCACCCGGAATTACCTCCTCCTGCATATTAACTCTCTAAAAAGGGAAAACATATCCAACCCCAGACTACCATTTGCCTCCATCATGGATCTACTTCTCTAAGCGTTCCTGCCATAATAACACTTTTTGAACTGCTTATCCTCAAGAACTATGCCTGTAAATAATATTATTCTTTCTTTCCCATTACCTTATCATGTTCCACATCACCCCCTTTTTTTTACTTCAAAAACCTTGTTTGTAAATAACATTATTCTTTCTTTCCCATTTCCTTAACATGTTTAACATCACCTTATCTTCTCTCCTACATTTTATACCAATACAAATACCCCCCCCCCCCCTTGATAATACATAAAATGCTGAAACCGGTAATTGACAATTATTAAATAAATAAATAAATAAATAAACGCTATTGTTAATTAATAAATAAATTAGCCAATACCTTAAAACTTTACACAAAGTAAAATATTTTGTTTTAAACGTTTTCTAACCCAGAAAAAAGAGAAAAAAAATAAAGGAAAAAATATATTTTTCTTCCTAATAATCGTTTTCTTCTCCCTATTTACATATATATATATATAATATATATATATATATATATATATATATATATTATGAAGAGAGAAGGAACATTTAGATATAATTAGTAATAAAATGTATCATACCTAAACTGCTCCTAGATTCCTCGACTACGTAGTTTCGTGGCATAAACAAAAACAGTACATCATAAAGATATAGAGCCTTTGCGAGGTCTGCCGACTTATCAAGAGGATACCTCATTTTATAGCTTCAAGAACGCGTTTACAGGACGTGAGAAAGAATCCCAAAAGGCGGAGGGGGAGATTGTCACGCGATATAACGGTCGAGAAACAGAGCTAAGCCTCTTATAACCTCGAAGAAAATACCAAGGAGGCGGAGGGGGTATTTATATCGAAGCCGTAGAAGAGGTGGTAAAGGAGGAGAGAAGTATGAGTAATGGCAGCTTTCCAGCAGTCACTACACTTCAAAGATTACTCGACCAGAGGGAGTTATGAACAATATATTTAGAAACACACAGATACATGCGGACACACACATATACATGAATGCATCCACATCCAACCGTGAGTCAATGGTGCCAACCCTACCGATGTTGCTCAATGAATGACTGGGACAGACCAATCCGGTTGAACCAGACTGAACCAGTATCAGAGTTAAAAATACATTATGAAGAGAGAAGGAACATTTAGATATAATTAGTAATAAAATGTATCATACCTAAACTGATACTAGCCGAATTACCCGCGCCTTGCTGCGTTTCACCCATTTTTTAAAAAGAAAATGATGATTGATTTTAAATCAGTGATTTAATTTATGGAGAAAAATCTCTGCATTTCAATATTACTCAATGTAAAATGTAATGCATGAAAAATTAGAAAAGATTATTTTTTGTTATATATCAAATCAAAATTACATTATTAAATCTTATTCTTATTTTGTTTCTTGTAAATATTTTTTCAAAATGCCAATTCAAAACGTTTGTGAATAGGCATCATATGTTGTCATTTGCCTATGGTTTAAATTTCATATGAATCGAAGGGAAAACATTCTTCACCTTAAAACATGCTAGTTCCCAATTATTATATGTTGTTATATATATGTACAAAATATTTCTCTATCGATATACAAATACATATATATATTTTTTTTTTAGATTTAAACATTTACTAATATATAATCTACAATTAAATAATTGGTCTGGCACCCAGCGGTATTAGGGTCGCAACCCGGCAAAAGGGGCTCTGGTGAATATCCAAGAGGTGTCTGTTTCGGCAACCGGCGGCTTCGGGTCGTTTCTGTCCCTGCGTCTGTGGAGAATCTGCGGCAAACAGGACGTTTTTTCCCCTCGTTCGGGATATACATACGGGTTTTTTGGGGACCGCTTGTGAATTCACTACTCCCATGACACTTCTTCCATGAATCCTACAAATACGAACTATGAATACGAATTGCCTCCCCGCTACGAACGCAATGCAAAACAACAACTCTCCTACCGCTATGGCTCTACAGACTACTCCCGCAGTAGTCCCGCTCTTCAGACGAAGGAAGGAATTGAGGGTGGCGTGCTGGAACGTCCGAATACTTCGTGACGACAGTGTCCAGGCACTTACAATGAAGGCTCTGCGCAGGTACTGCGTTTGTGTCGCTTGCCTTTTAGAAGTTCGATTTCCCGGTGTTTGTCATCTTCCAATCACAGTTCCTGGCGAGGACATCTCCTACCACTTGTACCATAGTGGCGTGACTGACAACAGTGGCCTTCACGGGGTCGCTGTAGCGCTCAAGCCCGACGCGCAAGCGGCTCTGCTGGCGTGACAGCCGATCTCACACCGACTCGCGCTGGTTCGATTGAAGGGTCAAATCTCCAACGTCAGCGTAATTGCCGTCTACGCTCCCACACTCAATGCGGACGAGGCGGACAAGACGCAGTTCTATGCCGATATCCAAACAACCATGGATGGCGTCTCCTCCAGTGATGTTCTCATTATCTCTGGGGATTGGAATGCGCGGACAGGGCCAACTAATGATACAACACGGCATATTCTAAGACGCTTCGCCCTAGGCGTACCCTGTGACAATGGTCAACGGCTCGTATCCTTCGCGGATGCCAATCGTCTTATCGTCACTAACACCCGGTTCCAATATCCTCGGCGTCACCTCGTCACGTGGCGATCCAATGAGGGAAGAACGGCCAATCAGATTGACTGCATCCTTATCAGATCTCGTTGGGCCAGCTCACTGAGGACTCGCGTGCGTATCGAGGGGCTGATACGGGCAGTGAGCATGGGTCGGACCATACTCTTGTTCGAGCAACCCTTCGTCTGCGGCTGCAGGCAAACCTCCTCCCAACCGCAAGAAAAGGATCGACATCTCGCGACACAAGCTCGATGATGGAAATGCTTTCCGGCTAGAGCTGCGAAACCGATTACAAATACTGAGTAACGAAGTGGAACAGCAACCGGAGCAGGAGTGGAATGCGCTCAGGGCGGCGACGGTTGAGGTGGCCAGAGAGCATCTCGGGTCGACCCAAAGACGCCATCGGCACTGGATCTCCGGCGGAACTCTTGAACTCGCGGAGAGGGCGAGAGTGGCCCGACTCGCGGCTGCATCCAATCTTCAAGATCTCCGACGTCGCACAACACGGGCTAATCGGGCCGATCGGAATGCACACTGGCGCGAATTTGCGCAGCAGACGGAGAGGGCAGCAGCCTGTGGTGACTCGCGCAAGCTCTACCAACTGGTGAAGCGGGCCAGCCGAAGCTGTACGGGTATCAGCGAGACGATCCGTGATCGGAACGGGGCGGTCATTACCAATCTTAATGACCGGCTAGTCCGTTGGCGGGACCATTTCTCCGAGCTGTTCAACCACCCGCCACCACCCACGCCAACCTACGTGCAGCCTTCCGGAGAAGAATACGGGACGTTAACGGGACAGATGTACAAGTTGCTCATGAAAGGGTGCACACTGCAGCCGATGCTGTTTCGCCAAGTCGAAATTCATGACGTCACTGGTCTTGCCTGATGCCTGGCAGCCAATATCTCTCGAGGGCGTCGACCTGGATGATGTGGAGTCCTTCGTTTACCTGGGCTCAACAGTGGTTACAACGGGACAGGGCGCAGCCGAAGTCAAACGTCGCATAGGTGCTGCCAGATCCACTTTTGGGCGCCTCCAGCGGTGTCTGTGGGACAGAAGAGAGATCACCTCGGCGACCAAAGGGCGAATCTACCAGGCCGTCCTTCGCACTATCCTCCTCTATGGCTGTGAAACATGGCCTATGAGGGTAGTCGATCAACGGGGGCTGGAGGTCTTCGACAATGACTGTCTCCGCCGCATTATTCTCTGTCCACGCGTTGATCGGGTACCTACCGCCAGTCATCGTCTTCGCCTGAATCTTCGACCCCTTCCTTCAGTGCTTCTGCAACGGCGCTTGAGATGGTTTGGTCACGCGGCTCGGCTCCCTGAGGGTGAACTGATCTACGATGTTCTCCTCCCACCTCCACTCCCTAACTGGCGCAAGCGTGTTGACGGGCAGCTGAAGACCTGGGCAACGACGATCAAGGAGGACCTCTCAGAACTCTCAGGTCCGCAGGTCGTCGGCCTGCGCCGATGGAACCGTGACTGACTCGCTATCGCCAGTGACCTATCCCGGGACCGTCGTGCGTGGGCTGCAATGGTTCGTGATGCCGTCAGGACAAGGGGAGAAGCCGGCTCAACCCGTCCAGTGTGAATGTCGACACAAGTACAAGTACAAGTAAGTAATATATAATCCTCTCAAAGGGAGTAACTCACTCATATTTCAGTATTAAAATATAAATACGTACTTATGCATAAAAATTACACAAAATAATGATTACATACACACACATGTATGTGATGAGTGTGGAAGGAAGGGGGCTGTGACAAACTATAGTAAACAGAGAACAGTGTACGCTACACCTGTGTTACTCATACATATAAATGTATACACACACACACACACACACACACACACACACACACACACACACACACACACACACACACACACACACACACACACTCTCTCTCTCACGCACACACACACACTCACACACACACACACGCACACATACACACACATGTATGTGATGAGTGTGGAAGGAAGGGAGCTGTGACAAACTATAAGAAACAGAACAGTGCCGGTACACTTGCGTTACTCATACATATAAATGTAAACATATGCACACACATACTCACCACACACACACAAACACACACACACACACGCACACATACTTACGCACATATATGTGTGCATATAATAATCATTTTCTCTGTGTTTGTTTATGTGTATGTTTGTGTAGATGTGTGTGTATGTAATAATTATTTTAAACTAGAGTTGTTAGATTGGCTACACTTTTGTGAGTGTATATGTGTGAGTGTTTGTGTGTGAGTATATGTTTGTGAGTGCTTGTGTGTGAGTGTATGTGTGTGAGTGCTTGTGTGTGAGTGTATGTGTGTGAGTGTGTGTGTGTGAGTGTATGTGTGTGAGTGCTTGTGTGTGAGTGTATGTGTGTGAGTGCTTGTGTGTGAGTGTATGTGTGTGAGTGCTTGTGTATGAGTGTATGTGTGTGAGTGCGTGTGTGTGAGTGTATGTGTGTGAGTGCTTGTGTGTGAGTGTATGTGTGTGAGTGCGTGTGTGTATGTGTTGTCCAACGAGCCAAGTCCCGGGCAATATTGAAATAAATTAGAATTATCAAGAATAAAAAGTATATATATAGAGAGAGAGAGAGAGGGGGAGATAGATAGATAGAGAGAGAGAGAGAGAGAGAGGGGGAGATAGATAGAGAGAGAGAGAGAGAGAGAGAGAGAGAGAGTTATGCAATAACTAGTTAGTTATCACATAACTAATAAGCTCTGTAGCCTACATAGAGCAATCTTTTTTCCTGTACCTTTCCGACGGAATTACTTCATATATATATATGTGTGTGTGTGTGTGTGCGTGTGTGTGTGTGTGTGTGTGTGAAGTAATTCCGTATATATATATATTTATGTATATATATGATGTAATTTTCTGGATTTCACAAAATCTGTGGATAAAATTTCTGTCTTGACTTTTTTTAATTGAGATTGAATTATTTTCCCATATCTTACGTTAAATATTTTCCATCTTGACGTTATAGTCACTTATATATTATAAAATACTGTTGGCTTCTTGCTCACATTAATTTCTCTATTTTCATTTATATTTATACTCTGAATTTTTCCTAGTGTGCTTAAAATTATTTGTGACTAATCCCGGTCTTTTTAAAAAAACTGCGATAATATTGCTTTATGGTGAACACCATACCTTTTGTTGACTTTTTTTCGGAATGTTTTGACTGCTGTTTCTTGTAAACAGACATTCGTCTTATTCTGACGTCACTAGCGCTGATCTCCATGTGTGTTTATTATCTTAATTCCACACGTTAAATATTTTCCATCTTGACGTTATAGTCACTTATATATTATGAAATACTTGTTTCTACTTTAGACACAAGGTCAGCAATTAACCAGTACATTACTGGTACTTTATTTTATCGACCTCGTTGGCTTCTTGCTCACGTTAATTTCTCTTTTTTCATTTATATATATGTATATATATATATATGTATATATATTATAGTTATTATCTTCACGCCATAAGGGTTCACACAGGTTGTTTTCGATTGTGCACCATGCGGTCTAGATTATGCGCGTAATTTTCGTTAAGACAAATATGACCGGCGTAAAGAAAAGTGACCGTCGCTATTAACGTGAGATCTCGTTAGATGCAGGGGGTGCGGGTAAACTTTCGTAATAATTATTGTGTTGTTGTTCCCTATTGTTGGGGCATAACACTTGCTAATATTATAGTTAGGGAGAATAGACGGTGGATTGGCAGTATCGGTAGATGGTCGGACGCCATGCTTTGAGGCATAGAGTTACGGGCCTTGCCATTCTGAGTTCAAATCCCACCGAGGTTAGCTTTGCCTTTAATCCTTACGAAGTCGATAAAATAAAGTACCAGTAATGCACTGGGTAATTGCTGTCCTTGTGTCAAAAGTAGAATAGTTAGGGAGAATTTCTCTTGCCAATATTATATTTATTTATTTGTATTAAAGTGTGTATTGTGGTCAAATGCCAATTATGTGTATATGCTGTTATACGTATCTTTGTTTCAAATTCTCTAAGGTGTTTGTGGGTTTGTGGTATTACTATCGAATTGTGTTTTTAATTGTATTGTCATATGTCAAGGATTGTTTGAGAATCATCCTACGTGTGTGCGTCTGCATGTAATTATACTGATCCTGTTGTCGTGTTCCTGGTTGCTGTATGTTTGTGATAGTACTGGCCATTGACGCCAGCCTGTGTCTGTTCATGTGTGTGTATTACCGGGTATCCTAATCTTACTTTTCAGATATTTGGTCGTTGATTTCAAGCCCTACAATATCCTGTATCTATCACTTATGCAAAGCGAACATATTTTTGTTTCTTTAATATCCGGTTTGGTAATTCTCAAGAATGCTCCATTCTTTTATCTCTCGCTAAGTGTTTAGCGATATATTTAGCTTTATTGTTTACTAGCTGAGGTATCCGGTAATACCCGAGAGCAGGGGCATTCTCAGTTCCCAGTAAAATGCCCAATGCCTCTCAGACAAAAAATGAAATCAAAATATAGGACAGATCATGAAAAGCGAAGACAAATTCATTTATGAAACAATAATTGTTTCTACTTTTGGCACAAGGCCAGCAATTAAAATCAGGGTATTACTGGTACTTTACTTTATCGACGCCATAATATTGTTGATTGCATTGGTCAGGCGAAAAAATGTTTGTCAGAGAAGTTGGGTGTTGCTATAAGGAAAAATATAGAACACCCATTGGGGTATTTTAATATTATTGACATTTGCTGAACTTTTGTGAATAGGCATCATATCTTGTCATTTACCTATGGTTTAAATTTCAAATAAATCGAAGGAAAAAGATTTTCAACGGGAGTTTTGTGCCGCCGGGGAACTCTTTGATTAAAATGAAATATACGTAAGAAATCAAATGGGCATGAACCCCACAAACGTGTCAAGTTTCATCAAGATCGGTTTGTTAGTTTTTGAGTTTTAGGTTCACAAACAAATCCACAAACACACAAACAGACACAAATTGCCATTTACGTTTATAGATATTACTATTGGCGTTTGATTTAGCATTTTGGTATATATTAGTTACATTATAAAAGAATAGTTAATTATATTTACGTTTATGTATGTATATACACATATACATACATAAACATATACACACACATACACACACACATATATATATATATATATATATATATATATATATATATATATATAAATATATATATATATATATATATATATATATATATATATATGTGTGTGTGTGTAGGAGGTGAGTTTTATTGTAGCACAATAAAGCAATGCAAATATCGGATAAGTAGCACTCTACAGTTTGTAGGACTGGAGTATAAATAATATAAGATCAAAAGATGATTAAAAGAGTTCGAAGTATTTTATTATGCACATTTCAAAACCAAATATCATCATGGGATGATATCTGCGTTCTCATCAGATAAAATAGGGATACATGATATGAAGCTTAAAAAACACTTTTGAATAGTGAAGTATTAAATCAACTTCACTATTCACAAGTGTTTTTTAAGCTTCATATCATGTATCCCTATTTTATGTGATGAGAACGCAGATACCATCCCATGATGATATTTGTTTTTGAAATGCGCATACAAAAATACTTGGAACTCTTTTAACCATCTTTTGATCTTATATTATATATATATACCTTGGCATACTTAGCAAGAATATTTTAGACAGAATAATACCACAAATTAAGGAATTATCTTATTTAGAATTATGGAAAGGAACTAATGAAGTTATCGAATGGTTTAAGGAAATTAAATATAATTATATTAATAAGTTTATTCAATTGGTATTGCTAATTATTACTCATCCATCACTCCTAATCTACTTAATAAAGTACTAACATATGCATTTAAACATACAGACTTAATTAGTAATGAAATGCACATTATCTTATCGGCACGGAAAACATTAATTGAATTTAACAACCAAATCTGGACTAGAGCAGATAGAAATAATAATTTCGATATCACTATGGGATCATCCGATTCCCCTCAGGTAACGGATTGTGTGGGGCTTTTTATAAATAATTCTCTACATAGAAAAATACCGGAGATGACCGGAGGTTTATATCGCGACGATATGCTATTACTTATCGAAAATAATAACTGTGAATTAAATAAGAAAAGAAAAGAAATTATACAATGTTTTAATTACCTTAATCTAAAAGTAGAAATAGAGAATAACCATAAAATAGTTAATTTTCGAGATGTAACCTTAAACCTTTACACATGTCTTCAGTATCCATTTCACAAACTAAACGAGAACTTAAACTACGTTAATTTTAACTCTAATCACCCCATAATCCGTTAAAAATACTATAGTGAATTCTGTACAGCAGCGCATTTCTAGAATTTCAGGAATATATTTGATGATAAAGCACATTATTACAACGAAGGAATATATTTGATGATAAAGCACATTATTACAACGAAGCGTTAGGAGGAGCTGGATATAGAAATAAAATTAAGAATAATAATATAACAACTAACCATAATCTTAACAATTTTAACAACTATAATAGAAAACCTTACAATAATTCGGAAAACAAAAAAAGAAATAGAACTAGGAATATATTATGGTTCGCTCCTCCTTTCTCATTAAATATTAAAACTCCTATTGCTAAACTATTCTTTAAAGCTCTTGACAAATGCTTCCCTAGAACACATATGTTGGTTCTTCATAATCTTAACAATTTTAACAACTATAATAGAAAACCTTACAATAGAAAACCTTAAATAACAATTGTTTAGCTAAAAATATAGTATATAATTTTAATGTAAAAACTAATTTAAATTCATTTAATTATGTAGGATCTTCTTCCACGGAGTTTAAATCTCGTCTTAATAACCATAAATGCACTTTTACGAATTTAAGAAAAAAATCTTCAACTTCTCTATCTAGCTTATTATGAGACCTTAAATCAAACAACATTAAATATTCTTTACTTTGGAATATTATTTCAAAAGCTCCTCCATTTAACTCCTCTTCCGAAAATTGTGATAGAGGAAATATTCTTTATATTAAAAAGCAAAAGTTCCGTGAACGTAAGAAACAATCTTTTCAGTTGCTGCAAACATAGATTGAATTCAACGTTTAAATATAAATTTAAAATGTAATATCTAACTTATTCTATTAAATCTATTGAACCTATCGATAAATCATTAGATTCCTTCATTTGACTGCTTAAAACTCTCCCTAAAAATGTTTTCCTTGAAAATTTTTCTAGATAAACATACTGAAAGCTTTTAAACGAGAGAGATTTTTGGAAAATATTTTTTTTGAAAGTTTCTCCTATTTTTTGAAAATTTCTCTTTTTTTTGAAAATTTCTCTTTCTTTGAAAATTTCTCGTATGGTTATAACAAATTAAGTTAAGCATACTGAGAGTTAAATATTATATAAAAAAGAATTAAAATTTATTTTTATACTGAATTTTTTATATATATTCTTGTATATTTTTAAAAATTATGTCTTAAATATTTTTTTTAATTATATTGTTTCAAACTTATATTGCTTAAAATTATAAGAATATATTTCCAAATTGTAATTCCTCTTAAAATTATAATCCTTTTAAAATTATAACTCATTTTTTATTTTATATTTTATATTATGTACTTTATATTTATCTATATATATATGATGTATGTCTACCTATATGTGTATATATATGTGTATGTATCTATATATGGGTTGTGTATCTCTGTTTATATATATTATTGGTGCATGTGTCTATGTCTCTATATATGTATATATACAATTCGAATACACTCTGTTATAAATGGTTTCTTACGGTTTATGCTAAACAAACTTATATTATAACAGTCACAACTATATAACTGGTAGATTTATGAGATATATAAAATTTATAAAATTTATAAAATTATAACTTACTAGTAAATAATATAAGGTTTTTATAATCTTAACTTTCTTTTATCATCTTAACATTTATAACATATAAGTAAATAACTTAATTTCCTTCACGCTGTATTGCTATTACATAGAAACGATTTTTCTCCGATTTCTCCGAAAAATCTATGAATTTCCATAACTTTAGAAAAATTCCTATATCTTAAACATAAAAAATCTTTTTTTGTATATATATATGTATATATATATATATATATATATATATATATATATATATATATATATATATATATATATGTGTGTGTGTGTGTGGGTATGTATATATATATATGAATATATTCTGTTTAATAATATATAGATTTATAAATAATATATAGTTTTTAATAATATATAGATTTTAATAATATATAGATCTCAATTTTTAATGTGTAGATCTCAATAATTTAATTAATAAACTAAACATTTAATCAAATTTAAACATTAGATAAAATTCTCCGGTTATTATTATTTATTTATTTTCTATTCACGCTTATTTACTCTGCCTAACTCATCCAATAAATATTTATTTTTTCGCTTCATCTAAAAATTTACGTTAATACAACAACCTATCACTTAGGGCTTTCTCTTTCTCTTTCTTTTTTTCTCTTTCTCTTTATCTTTCTCTTTCTCTTTCTTTTGTTTTCTTCTTTTCCTCTTAGAGTTTGCTCTTTCTTTTCTCTTTTTCGTTCTCTTTTCATTTTTTCTTTTTCCATACTCCAACGGCCTATTTTAAATCTACTGTGATTTAAACATATCCGACACTAATTTGCATAATAGACTAAATAAATTTAATAACCCCGCTATCCGCGAGCTTCCAACATAAATGGTCGCATTCTTTAGGCGTATGGCAATATATATTCATAAAACTGATCTATATTATATTTTATCTGATGAAAGCGCACCATAATTTGACTTGGTGTCCTTGAAATATGTATAATGAAATAAATATGGTTTTATAAATATAGTTTCCATTTGTTAATATATCGTATATATATATACATATATACAAACACATATACACACATACACACATATACACATATATATATACATGTGTATGTATATATATATATATATATATATATATATATATACACATATATATATATATATATACACATACATATATACATATATATATATATATATATATATATATATATATATATATATATATATATATATATATATATATATATATATATATATATATATATATATATATATAGCGGCGATGAATTAGTTTTGCGAGGTTTTTTATATGAAATCGTGTGTCGAAACAGATATTGTTATACTTGGGGAGGGTCATATTTGCGTAATATTGCCAGAATTAATAACAGAACACACTCACTGTTTGGTTGGTTTTCGCTTCTATTCATATACACACACTCACATACATATACATACATATATATATATATTCCTGCCAGATGGTTGAACGTCTGAAAGCATATACTTTCCTTATGCATATTAACGGCTGAGCAGCCTAATTTGCATATCGATTGAGTTCAGTCGGCCGGGCACACCGAAGACGATAAATGGAAATGGAATAGAATGAAACGAAATTTCATGTCTCACTCTTAGTACGGCACTTAATTAAATGTAAGTATGTATGTGTACGTACATACATATATGTATACAGACGTTCAGTAGTATGTATATACATACATATATACATGTATATATATATACATACATGCACACATATATATATGCACGTATCGGTTTACCGAACATTTATTATAATGCTCGGTTTGTTTGTTTGTAAACAAACAAACAGCCCGAATTACGCCGTACAGTATTTAGGCAACCACGTCACCTTTTTGTTCAACACTGACACAGGAACGATATACTTGTTTCAAGCTTATTAGCTATCGTCAGCATCGTATACCTTCCTGCCAGATGGTTGAACGTCTGAAAGCATATACTTTCCTTAGGCATATTAACGGCTGAGCAGGCTAATTTGCATATCGAGTGAGTTCAGTTGGCCGGGCACACCGAAAACGATAAATGGAATAGAATGAAACAAAATTCCATTTCTCACTCTTAGTACGGCACTTACTTAAATGTAAGTATGTATGTATGTATCGTTTTCGGTGTTCCCGGCCGACTGAACTCACTCGATATGCAAATTAGCCTGCTCAGCCGTTAATATGCCTAAGGAAAGTATATGCTTTCAGACGTTCAACCATTTGGCAGGAAGGTATACGATGCTGACGATAGCTAATAAGCTTGAAACTAGTATATCGTATTTACAAACAAACAAACCGAGCATTATAATAAATGTTCGGTAAACCGATACGTGCATATATATATGTGTGCATGTATGTATATACACGTATACATACATACATACTTACATATATATATATATTTATTGAAATATGAATGTATGTATATTCTTCTTCTTGAAGTATGACATATTCACAATAGTTATAGAGACATATTGAGATTGGTGAGCCAGACTAAGGCGTCATTTGAAGTATTATGGGTCGCCTCCAGGCAGCCGGGAAACCATTTGAGGGGGCAATTCTGAATAACACGCAAGAATGTCTGGTCAGGGTCCCTCCGGTCACATGTTTGGTTGTCTATCATTCTCCACCGACGGGATTGATAGGCTGTCGTGTCATGCGTTGTCCGGGTTCAATTAAGGGACAACCATTGCTCTCTAGGAAGGACAATGTCAGCTGGGCTACATATGGGGTCCTAAACGAGTTTATGGGGTCTTGGACAAATTTGTGTGTGAGTATGTATAAATATATGTAAATGAGAGGTGTGTTTATCTGTTTGTCTGATAATCACACAAATCAGTCTTTGAATGAAAGACTGCTAATCTTTCATTATTTTATAGTTAGGGCGGTGGATTGGCAGTATCGATAAAGCGTTGGACGCCATTCTTTGTAGCATAGAGTTACGCGCCTTTATGATTTGAGTTCAAATCCCGCCGAGGTTAACTTTGCCTTTCATCCTTACGGGGTCAATAAAATAAAGTACCAGTAATACACTGTGATAATTGCTGGCATTGTGCCAAAAGTAGAAACAATTATTTTATAGTTAGTTCTTCAATAATGGGCATTGGATCTAGGTGTCTGAGAAAGTATCTAATTGTGCGAGAGTGAAAATGAAACAAATAACTAGAATTAAACAAAATAATTGCTACATGGTTTCAAACGTCACCTACGGCCCTTTTTCGGTATATTCAGTGCATAAGTAACAGGGATTAGGGAATGCCATGTGATTCAAAATATTTCGGGCGTTCCATGACATGAAAACATCAACACTGCAAGGTACGATAACCTTTGTGATCCTCTGTGGTGAGGAAGTTAAAAGATTGTGTGCAGTGTAATA
>OZ024743.1:42625766-42630766 GCA_964016885.1 Eledone cirrhosa
AGTTTAATTAGGAATACGTATAAATTAGTAATAAGTATTAGTTAGTATTCAGTTTTAGTTTTAAGTTTTTACCGGTTGCGCATTTCTTATGCTTTTCAAAAATAATTTTGAGATAGAGTGCTCGAGATTTTTGCTCTAATCTCTAATCAGATTAGAGCAAAAATCACTGGCACTCTATCTCAAAATTATTTTTGAAAAGCATAAGAAATGCGTAACCGGTAAAAACTTAAAAAAACTAAAAATGAATACTAACTAATACTTATTACTATTTTATAGTTATTCCTAATTAAACTATTTTTCACTGGGAAAGATTTGTCAGCATTTTCTTTTCCTTTTTACTAATATATATATATATATATATATATATATATATATATATATATATATATATATATATATATATTTCGTTTCTGAATTTGTTTAGCAAGATTCTTTATCATTTACAAAATTACGTTGGAGCCTCAAAAACAAAAACAAAATAACAATATACGCACATCACACACGCACGCACACACACACACACACACACATACAACACACATCCCAACAACAACAGACACACAGACACAAACAAAAATAACAACACACACAACAATAATAACATACACGGAGACAACAACAACAACACATCTCAACAACAGCACACATCAACAATAACGCACACACATTCTATGCCTCTCACCACTACCAAAATCTTAACAAACACACAGACACAGAAAACAGATAATGACAGTAACACAGAAATAAGGGAAGGTAATAGGATTGAAAGGAGAAGGGAATCTATCAATACTGACAGAGAAAATAACTAGGACGAACACACAGACACACAAAATAGAGTAGATAATAACAATGAGACAGGAGTAATAATGAGAGATATAGAAACGACCATGAAGCTGTTGGTGGAAATAGAAATAGAAATAACACAATTAACAATAACAATAGCAATAGTACACATAAAGCAGCAGCCTGGAACTCGAGTTTTTATAATCCTTCCGATAAGTCTTTCGACGTGCGACGAGTCCACGCCACGACTTTGGCTTTTAACAAACGCACGCAATTGCCGTCGCAGGTCGATGAACAAACAGAAGCACAATTTAGTATAGCTAGATCTAAACTTAGAAACATTATAGAACAGTATAGTAAGAAGCAAAATAGAATCGAGGCCCAGCAACTGGGAGAAAAATCTGCAAATGGCTTGCGTAAGTTCATGCAGCGCTCGCGTAATGGAGAGATTGCATGCTTTCCAACAGACAAGTCTGGCAGAATGTCGGTTGACAGTCTGTCAAACTACATCCAGGCAATGCAACCCCACATCACTAACACAAGAGAGGTAACACCACAAGAGCATGAGGATAGGGAAAAAATCCTCAATACCCATATGATGATGTAGACAAACATAATGCAGCCCAACAAAAGGACTGCCAACAACTTCCAGGCCTGGAACAATGACGTGCCAGCGTTGTATGGGCTTCGGAAAGACCATAAAACGTGCAGTGACCCTGTAACAGGACCACCAACACGGCCAGTCTGTGGAGCTAACATTGCTAGTAACTACAGACTTTCCTACTTCCTCTCCCCGATCATACGCCTCATCATTGAAATGTCCCCAGATATATGTGACAGCACGGAGGACCTCCTCAGCAGAATCAGCGAAGGTAACCGATCTAGGGACCTAACAAACTGCAAAATAGGCAGTATGGATGTTGTGTCCCTATATCCATCTATTGACGAGGATTTTTCTGTGGAGAAATGCGTAGAAATGATCAGTGAGAGCAATGTTGAATTTCGTGGGATTGATACCAGTGAGCTGGGACTCCTACTTAAACTTACTTATAGTAATAATTATCTAGATACATATGACTTTAGCAACCTGAGCCCTACAAGACCAGCAAGAGGCAGACAACCTACCATTACCTCAATGGCCAAGAAAACCCACACAGATAGATGGAACGGGTGGACCAGAGCCATACGAAAACCACGATGAACTAAAGAAAATGATTGCACATGCGGTGGGGGCCAGTATAAAATTAACCCTTAAGGAACATATGTTCAAATTTAATGGAAAAACATATGCCCAAGAGGATGGAGCAGCCATTGGTGTTAGCATTGCAGGTGACATAGCTCACCTATTCATGGTATGATGGGACAATAGACTTAAACTTAAAGAACAATTAGATGACACCAACCTCTTAATCCTGATAATGTACTCCCGCTACGTTGATGATATAAACATTGTAGTAAAAACACTCCCACTAGAGAACAGTCAGGAATTAGAGAAAAACACCATGGAAAGCATCCAGCAAATAGCTAACTCCGTCCACCAGAGTATTAGAGTTACTATAGACTACCCAAGCAAACACCCCAACCATCGGTTACCTGTACTAGACACAGAGCTCTGGTTAGATACTATCAATAACAAAAAACAGATCCTCCATTCCCATTATGCTAAACCCATGACTTCCAAATATCTGATCCACCGAAACTCAGCTGTTTCGGACCACACCTAAATCAACATACTGATTGTGGATTTGGTACGGGTGATGATAAACGTGTCCCGCATGTGCAACACCAAAGAACTAGAGAGACACATACAACACTTCATCCACCGTACGCAGTTCTCTGGTTACAATCAGAGAGATAAAATCAGAGTATATAGAGGAGCCAGAACCAAATGAGAAAAAATGGTAAATAATGATACAAATGGAACCTGCCCCTTGTATAGGAGCACATTTTTGGAATAGAATAGAAAGAACTAGGAATAAGGTTAATAGAATAAACTCATGGTATGATAGCAATAAATACCAGAGTGTAATGTTTATCGATACAACCCCTAGAGGTGAATTAGCTTACAAATTTAGAAGGGCCCTAGATAAACATAAACTCAATATTAAGATAGTAGAAAGACCAGGTACCTCCATAAAAACATTTATTAGCAATACATACCCTTTTCAAAGACCTCCCTGTATAGATAAGAAATGTATAATCTGTAAATTAAGCCCCCATATTAACTGTAAAACTAGAAATGTAGTATATAGCATAAGACGTACTGAAGGACAATGTAGAGATAAGAATATAGTGTACATAGGTGAGACAGCTCGAAGTATAGGGGAACGCATAAATGAACACTGGCGAGACCTTCAAGATAGTAATGAATCATCTGTACTCTACCAACATGCTAAAATAGAACATAACGGTAAATTAGAGAACATAGAAATAAAAATAGAATCTACACACAGAAAAGACGTAATGGTTAGACAAATCACAGAGGCAATAAACATAAATGAACTCCAACCAAAATTAAATAGAAAACATGAATGGAACAGCAACATCACAACTTACAATTAAGGACAAAATGAAAACACACACGCACATAGAACAAACAACCAACCAGTAACATGTACATAAACAAATAAATAAACAAATATAAACACACACAGACACCCAGATGTAACACATGCGCAAACTAAGCACACAACACACACCAAAAACAAGATGGCGTAGAACAGAACAAAGGAGAGGCACAAAAACAAAGAAAAGAATCCCCAGTCAATGAAGAGTTCACAGAATGTGTGACGAAAGAACTTTGACAATGTATAAACAATCATCTGGTTGTGGAACCAACCAACCAACTGGAAATTTATAAATTCCTAAATTTATAAATGTATTATAATAAATTGAAGTGAAAGCATTGGTGCGTGTGTTTCTTATTGGCAACATGACCCTCCCAAAGTATAACTATATATATATATATATATATATATATATATATATATATATATATATATATATATATATATATCAAGTAAGAATATTTACGAAACAGCGAGCCAATTTGAAATTATAAATATAAGCTATCGCCGTATTTTGACTAAAGAAATTAAAGAAATTATTTACCCTGATAGTGGGGTTAAGGACACTCGGAGAAATGGAAAAAGATGAGTATTGACGTACATGGGAGTCGAACCCACATCTGGTTTCGAAACCAGATGTGGGTTCGACTCCCATGTACTCCTATGTGTTGGTGTAATGGTAGCACAGTGATCTGGATAACCAAAGATGTGGGTTCGACTCCCATGTACGTCAATACTCATCTTTTTCCATTTCTCCGAGGGTTCTTAACCCCACTATCAGACTAAATAATTTCTTTTATTTCTTTAGTCAAAATACGGCGATAGCTTATATTATAATTTCAAACTGGCTCGCTGTTTCGAAAATATTCTTACTTGACATTACAGTTGCTAAGATTATAGCTTCTCATTTGAATGAATGAAGGCGGGTGATGTGTTGGTGTAATGGTAGCACAGTGGTCTGGATAACCAAAGATGTGGGTCGACTCCCATGTACGTCAATACTCATCTTTTTTCCATTTCTCCGAGGGTTCTTAACCCTACTATCAGGCGAAATAATTTCTTTAATTTCTTTAGTGAAAATACGGCGATAGCTTATATATATATATTTATTTATATATATATATATATATATATATATATATATATATATATATATATATATATATATATATATATATATATATTAACGTACATGATTATGACTATATTCGTGTCTGTGTCCATTTTTACGTTTTGTTTATGTCCCAGTATCTTAGCGATTTCACGGCAGTAGGTCTATAATATCGGTACAGTACTGTACAAAAAAAGAAACATTTATTTTGGTTGATATTGACAAAAATCTCTCGATCTGGCGCCCAAGCATGATTTTCATTGTAATAAAGAAAGGCGGTCAAATAATAAAATCATTTGCGGGCGTGGTACGAGCGGGTTTAGGTGTATGTGTGAGTGTGTATGGTGGTGTAGGTGTGGGAGTACATGCATGCTGCTAGTCCTTATATTTAACTGGTGCAAGTTAATGACCGTACTTTGAAAATATCTTGTATATTGATGGCTTTCATAGATTTCGACTCAGTTTGATGTAAAATCCCTTAAACAATTGACAAATGTCAGATTCAATATCTGATGGTCACTCATCAACATACGTTAAAA
>OZ024743.1:42635766-42745766 GCA_964016885.1 Eledone cirrhosa
GAGAGACAATTGTCAGCAATGTGAAAAAAGCTCTTATTGTATAGCAAACCATGTCACTCTTCTTTCTTGATTTATTATTACTCGAAGTATAAACTACATAGAAATCACCGCGTACTCGCAGCATCACTATGGAAACGTCTTGTTGAGTCAAACTTAGCCAAGCGTTAATACTATCCACTACACGGAGTACTCTAGCTGGACTACCTATAACGATAATTTTTTATCCCGTATATATATATATATATGTGTGTGTGTGTGTGTGTGTGTGTGTGTGTGTGTGTGTGTGTGTGTGTATACATATACATATAAAGTATTTTTTATGCAACCCACACGAGTAAAGATATAAAAAAATATTGAAATTGCATATTTACAATAACTTTACCAGTTTAACACTTTCATGATTTTCAAAAGTCATGTGAGATGAGATATGTCGCTATGCTTTGATGGGTCTCGCACTACACTGACTTGGGTTGGGAAAAAAACTCATTCACCTGATTAGGCATGCGCCTTTGTTGAAGAATATATATATATATATTGCCTTGTCCGACGAACGAATGAGGACGTTTTTTTCGTATTCGTCTTATTCGGGAAACCTCTGGTAATGAGGTAATTATATTGTATTGTTTATTATACATTATATATATATATATATATATATATATATATATATATATATATGTATATATATATATATATATATATATATATATATATATATATAAATTATCAAAAACTATTTTCTCGTTCAACTTTCCTTGTTATCTCTACAATACTAATTTTTCAAAACTTGATTTCGAAAACCAAAATAATGGTAGAGAAAATAGTAAATATTTCTCATATGTTTTAATGGCACGAACCATCGATTAGTAATTCCTAGACATTTGTTTCCCATATCCTTACGGCACGTCAGCATTCTAACTTAAAAACATATAGGTGTATTATTGAAGTAAGCAAATGACGTTTCTCTAGATCGTGACGTTTTGAAAACATTCAGGATATTTTCTTATACTTTCAATTAACAAAAGAACATATACATAACATGTCGATGAAGGCTACGCGATAACGACATTTTTTCCCATCTCTTCAGTTTAAGTCTCTCACTTCCAATTATACTTACAAATGCTAGTTCTGAGGTTGTGTGTGATACATTATTATATATATCTTTACATTTTCACAAATATATATATGTGTGTGTGGGTGGGTGTCTCTGTATGTGTGTGTACGTGTGTGTGTGTGTGTGTGTGTGTGTGTGTGTGTGTGTGTGTGTGTGTGTGTGTATGTGTATGTGTGTGTGCGTGTGCGCGTACGTCCGTGTGTGCGTATGTACGTGTGTGCGTATGTACGTGTGTGCGTGTGTGTATGTTAATATGTATATGTGTATGTATGTATAATCTAAATAAAATAAGGATGGATATTGTTAAACACTGATGAGTATCTCAGTCGAAATTTACATAAAATATTGAATAGAGTAAAATATTTACATAAGCTCTCACACTTATGGACAATACTACACACGCACACGCACACACACACACACATACACACAAACACACACGTGTGTGTGTGTTAGCAAAGAAGCGGCACTAAGTAAACAGTTACCTAAGCCAAACAGACATCTGCCTCATTAGATTTGTTCAGCGACATTCTGGTGCACAATTTCGTGCATATGTATAATACTAAATGGGGATCAGTGGAAAATATATTTAACACACATGAACATTGTAACTCAATACATATGAACATTGCACGTTAATATCATACCTACTCTAGAAGGACGAACATCAAAATTGATGTAGGTGGGATTGATCTCAGAACAAAAGCAGCTGCAATATATAATATAGGATATTTTTACATAAGGCTGTGACTTATGCAAATCTAAATTTCAGAAAGAATAGAACATCTCTTGGGTTTTATTACCATTGTTACTCCCGGAGAGCCTCTGCACTTTCTTCGTATCCTATACATTCTCTTTCTATCTACTGTTTCGGATGAATGAAAATTAATATTTAGCAAAATTTAAACTGAGAAAAGAAAAACTGAAACAAAAAGATGATGATAAGGAGAATTTGTTTCCGTTGGTCTTAACATAGGGGGTAATATCTGTCAGTCGCAGTTCTGTTAAATGAAAACATGAATTTGTAAGATAGAGGAAAGTTGAGATAGTGTCCCTATATCAATTCCTAAAACCATTTGAATTTTATTTATAGGAAGTCGGAACAAATAACGAGACATTTAATCCGAACTACTATAAGTTCTGCTGATTCGCCGTGTAAAAAAATGGAAACATACGACTTCTCTTTGATTTTATTACAATTCTTGAGACCGTCATCTCATTTACCCTCGCATTGCAGATACTATCTCTGTTTTGCAGTAGTAGTTTTGTTGTAATTTTCATTCCGTGACAAGACATTATGGCAAGGCAGAGCAAAAGAAGTTGACAAAATACCAGGTATTATATCTCCGTTCCGTACATTTAATTTCTTAGAAAATTTGGATGAGTAAATTACGCCTGAGGAAGGTGTCCAGGGTATTGCTACCGTACCACCATCGCAACGATTTTGAAATCTTGACTACAAGGTGTAGCTAAGGCGCACCATTCATCCAAAGAGAAAAATATCACCCTCCCCTTTTCATCTTTTTTCTTTTTTCTTTTTCCTCTCTTGTAATTAGCGACAGAAAGTTTTTAAGTAAATGAAATTTCTAATGTAGAAATTTCATCTCCAAAGTGTTTACTTAATATTTCTTCCATTAATTTCTCTTGAAGTCGACTAATTTTTGTTGATTCAGTAAAATACTTTAAATACTTCAGAGTAAATTAATTTCCTGACAAATACCACGTTATTATTTGAAATGTTGTAATCTAACCATGGTGGGAAAATGTGTTTTGCTGACATGAAATTTAAAAAAAGTGAATTTGAATTTATATATTCAGTTTAAGTAAAATTTATTACTATGTATCAATGCATGTAATTCACGTACATGCTGATATATGTGGGGTTTTGCTTTTGTATATATGCATTTCTGCATAGGGATGTCTGGGCGGGAGCAACATCGGTTTGTAAGAATATATATATACGTATATGTGTAGATATATATATATATATATATATAAGTATGTATACGTACATACATATATGTATACAGACATACAGTAGTATGTATATACATGCATACATGCACACATATATATATATATGTACTTATGGGTTTACTTATTGGATTACAGACCATTTATTATAATGCTCGGTTTGATTGTAAACAAACAGCCCGAATTATTAGCCGTACAGTGTTCGGCAACCATCGTTGCCATTTTGTTCAACACTGACAAAGGAACGATGAACTAGTTTTTAGCTTATTAGCTGTCATCAGCAACGTATACTCCTGTGAGTTGATTGAACGTTTGAAAGTATATACTTTCCTTATGCATATTAACGGCTGAGCAGCCTGATTTGCGTATATATATGTGTGCATGTATGTGTGTATATACATACTACAGTACGTATGTATACATATATGTATGTACGTGTACATACTTTTATTTAAATAGCAGCCGTACTAAGAGTGAGAAATAAATTTTCATTTTTTTTATTTATATATATATAGATACGTATGTATCTATATATATATGTATATATATATATATGTATATATATATATATATATATATATAATATATATATATATATATATATAATATATATATATATATATAATATATATATATATATAATATATATATATATATATATATATATATAATATATATATATATATATATAATATATATATATAATATATATATATATATAATATATATATATATATATATAATATATATATATATATATAATATATATATATATATATAATATATATATATATATATATATATATATATATATATATATATATATATATATATATATATATATATATATATATATATTCAATGATATTAAATAAATCGAAACTATATTTATAAAACCATATTTATTCTATTATATATATTTCAAGGATACCAAAAACTTTGGTTCGCCCTCATCAGATAAAATACAAAGTTTGTTTTATAAATATTGACATATCCAAGAAGAAGATCTTAACGGTCCAATTTTTCAGGAAAAACTTGGAATCGTTAAGAACTTCTTCCTGGATATGTCAATATTTATAAAACAAACTTTGTATTTTATCTGATGAGGGTGTACCAACGTTTTAGGTATCCTTGAAATATATATAATAGAATAAAAAGGTTTTTATAAATATAGTTTCTATTTATTTAATATCATTGAATATTATACTCCAGAAAAACTGTCGAGTGCTTCGAATCAGTTATAAACATATATATTTGTTGAATTAACAACAAATTAAACATCCTTGTTGCTTATATATATAGTGACGAAACATAAGTCAATTGCATGAACTCATAATCCTTTATTTACTGCTATATATATTTCTATGATAGCCATTGAATGGCTATGACCTCATCAGGTAGTTAGTCACTTCTTAGATATGCCAGCTCTGTATTTATGGTGTTGATTGTATCAGAGCCTTGGGACATATGAGCTTGTTAGGAATAATTTAATGTTGTCAGCAGGAATAGTCTTAATTCTCATTGGTCAGTTTGTAGATGCTAGTAGGGTTGGTATTTGACCTCAAAGAGGTAGGTGGTGTTGTAAAATTCAAACCGTCAGGCAAGATGACAATAGTTCCATATGACTGATTTTCACAAAAAGCATTCCTGGTCAGATATATATTCAATTAAGGTTAATAGTATGAAATAGATACTACAGGTCATTCTTAAATTGAGGAATTTATGTGGAGTGGTGCTACTGAAAATGATGGTTAGAGTAGAAAATTTACAAATAAAAAGACTTATGTAGGTTGGCTTGTACGTACACTCACACCCACCTCCACGGACACACACACACATCCACACATACAAATTGAGGGTTTAATGATGGGTGGTAATACTTAAAATAATGGTTAGAGTCAAATACTTAGATAGTTTAGAAAATTTAGAAATAAAAGACTTATGTTGGTTGACGTGTACATACACTCACACCTACCCCCTCAGACACACGCACATCTACAAACGCAAATCCATACAGGTGTGTATATATACATATGAACGCACAAGTATATATATATATATAAAATATATATATAAAATATATATACATATATAAAATATATATATATATATAAAATATATATATATATATATAAAATATACATACATATATATATATAAAATACATATATATATATATATGAAAATTAGAATTGGTGCTCTGAAATAGCTATATATATATGAATGTATATATAGTGTATTTTGCAATACACTGTATGATTAATTAAAAGCATTTCGAAGACCTTATGCTATTGTTTTAGTGTAATGATAGTCTCACTTACTTTAAATTTTCAACAAACAGGGGGAGATAACTACTCCTCCTGTTTGCTGAAAATCATGGATGTTTGATTCTTATAGAATTCTAGTAAATAATCAGGAACTGATTATACAGAGCGGTTGCCGGTCAAGCAGAAATTGAAAATTAGAATTGGTGCTCTGAAATAGCTATATATATATATGAATATATATATAGTGTATTTTGCAATACACTGTATGCTTAATTAAAAGCATTTCGAAGCCCTTATGCTATTGTTTTAGAGTAGTGATAGTCTCACTTAATTTAATGTTCAGCAAACAGGGGAGATAAAGCCGACAGGGCCATGTTTCGCATTTGTTGATGCTTATCAAGGCTAACTACTCCTCCTGTTTGCTTAAAATCATGGATGTTTTATCCTGATTATTTACTAGAATTCTATAAGAATCAAACATCCATGATTTTCAGCAAACAGGAGGAGTAGTTAGCCTTGATAAGCATCAACAAATGCGAAACATGACCCTCTCGGCTTTATCTCCCATGTTTGCTGAAAATTAAAGTAAGTGAGACTATCACTACTCTAAAACAATAGCATAAGGTCTTCGAAATGCTTTTAATTAAGCATACAGTGTATTTCAAAATACACAATATATACATTTATATACATAAATATATATATATATATATATATATATATATATATATATATATATATATATATATATATATTTATATATATATATATATATATTGGTAAAAGGAAAAGAAAATGCTGACAAATTGTTCCCTCTTAAAATGATGCAGCTTGATAGGCAGTCTGTTTCATCTGCACGGTAGAGGTACCAGTGTGGCCTATCTGGTAAGATGTTCGACTTGTCACTAAATCTAAGCTCTGGACAGCAGTAATCCGCATCATACAAATATATATATATATATAAATTACACACATATACACATACACAATACATACATATATACATATAATACATATACATATATATATATAAAATCAGGTTCAATAAAACGTGGTTTTGATGACTCCTAACCAGTAGAGGATCCGGTTGACCATCCCCCATAGGGACCACAAACTATGGGTGGTTGTTGTTGTACATTGGTCATTGGTACGGGGTGTAGGGGACCTACAGGGTGGGGGCGTTGTGGGGGGCCTTAACCGGGGTTTATCCATATAGCTTGAGGAAAGTTCCCGTTCTTAGGTGTCTGCAGGCACCGAATAAGTCGGCCCTTCTGTTTAATAGCTTGGTTCCGCCATGAAGTATCTCGAGTGTTTCACTAAGACAGAGGTTGCAAATACCAGACCCTCCTCTGTCTGGGGGAACCTTTCTAACCTACGGACCAGACCTAATATATATATATATATATTAGAAAGGAGAAGTAAGGCTCTATACGTAACATTGGTTATAGATAAAAGGTGAATTTGGAAATAGCACGCAAAATATATTTTAGGGTGAATTTTCTTATTCCTTTCTTTTATTTGTCAAGGTGGCATTATTGAAAAATACTATATATATATATATATATATATATATATATATATATATATATATATATATAGTATTGAATATATAAAGGAACAAAGAATCAGTGTTGCATCGTATAAATATCCATTACATATTACACATGTTTCACTGTCGATCAGCTCGAGGAATGATCTATTAATGATCGAACCTGTTTTAATGTGCAGGGCCGCGCCTGAGAGTGTACAAATATTTTCCGAAATCCTGTTTATAAGTTAGCAACATTCTATCATAGTGTTATCCAGCCGCATTTGTTCATTGCTTTAGGTCAGATAACGTCGCGGTAACTTTATAAATTAGCGGCTATACTAACCATCCTGGTCAAATCGTCCTGCGCATCCACGCACGTCGAACAGTCTGCCTAGCTTCCACTATCACATTGTTTGAAGTCAACATAAGGCAATACGAGAATGCGTTGGTGGTGAAGAGTAATGGGCGACGGAGTTAAGTTATAGAATATAAAATAAAGGAATAACAACAAAAAACAATCTATGCGATAAGGGTCAATGCTGACTACAATATAACAGATGAGACAAAATAAAACAAAATGTGGAAAAAATATATTATAGACATAAAACGACAAAAGCCATACTGATATACATATATATATATGTGTGCGTACACACATATACACACACATACATACATATGAGCACACACATACATACATATGCTTACACACAAAGACACATACTTACCCTTACGTATATACATATATATACAAACCCACTTATATACAAGTACATATACAAATATTCACTATCCAACGACACATACATACACACGCACACACATATATATCCACACATAGTTAAACATACATACACACATACACATACAAACACACCCATACACACACACACACACACACACACACACACACACACACACACACAGATATATATTTATATATATATATATATATATATATATATATATATATATATATATATACAGTATATATATATATATATATATATATATACATACATACATACACACCAGGTGTTAATCTCTCCCTCCGCTTATGAGAATTTCACACTTGTTATAAACGCGTCAAGAAACGGTGGGTCTCTTGATAAGCCGTATCAACCTCACAGCGATGATGGAGTAATTTCCTCGGTCCGATTTGACGAAAGTTGATCGACTGTCGATATATATATATATATATATATAAAATGTATAATCCCGACGGGTCTTTGAAGAAAAAATAGGTATATTCTTGTCTATTGTTTCCTCATATTTTGTAATATATATATATATATATATATATAGACAGTCGATCGATTTTCGTCAAATCGGACCGAGGAAACAATGTTTCCATTGGTCTTTCCAATTGCTAATACAATCTATCGGTCGCAACTCCAGGTAAAAGGGGCAACGTGAAATAAAATGTCTTGCCCAATAACTTAACGCATCGCCCGGTCCGGGATTCGAACTCACAACCTGACGATTGCGAATACAATTCTCTAACCACTGAACCACACGCCTTCACACACACACACACATTTTTGCAACACGAATTGGCGCGAAACTTATTTTAATACCTCTGGAGCCACTTTTTTCACATAAAACAGGCAGAATTTCCAAAACTGATCAGATTAGAGCAAACATCACGGGCGCTCTATCTCAAAATTATTTGCCCAATAAAGCCAAAATTGTATCTCAACCTAACGGGAGATAATTACATATAAAGGTTTACATGTATATATATATAAAGTCATAGATATATATGTGTTTTGCAACGCGTCACTTTGTGACTCAATGAAGAATTAATAAATTAAATAATCAGAGCTATATGTCATTAAACATGCCTATAGAACCACTAGATAAAATATATACCGTTTCCTCTCCCAATTAGCATAAGTAACCATATAAAAATTCAATTAGACCAAGCTATAAGAATAAAGCCTCTGATGATGAAATCTCCAACACATAACCGAAAGCAGCCCTTAGCAGCGGTTGCGACGGGGTATTTATCGAGTATTTCGACAGCGTGTATAAATCGACCAGATATACAGTCAACTAAACAGAATTAGGTGTAAAATAAACTATTAGAAAAGTGAACATATTTAGTTACCTCTACCATGGTTTCGTCCGCATTTTAAGATATCCGATAACATTGGAAATCTAGAGTTTCAGACTCTTCAGGCGTTAGCTCAAATTTAGACAGTTAATTTTCCAAAGTTATCGCGCCAAGAATACATTCAAAAATGGCTAAGAATCGTGACGTGGCATCGGTCAAGTTAGAAAGGATGTGATTAGTTGCTTACTGCTTGTAGGCTTTTGCTAGAAAACGCAGCCCAATAGAGCCAAAATTGTATCTCAACCTAACGGGAGATTATTACATATAAAGGTTTACATATATATATATATATATAAAGTCATAGATATATGTGTGTTTTGCGACGGGTCACTTTCTGGCTCAATGAAGAATTAATAAATTAAATAATCAGAGCTATGTATCATAAAGCATGCCTATAGAATCACCAAATAAAATATATACCGCTTCCTCTCCCAATTAGCATAATTAACCATATAAAAATTCAATTAGACCAAGCTATAAGAATAAAGGCTCTTATGAAGAAATCACCGACATATAACCGGACGCAGCCCTTCGCAGCGGCTACGCCGGGGTATTTATCGACTATTTCGACACCGTGTATAAATCGACCAGATATACAGTCAACTAAACAGAATTAGGTGTAAAATAAACTAGAAGAAAAGTGAACATATTTAGTAACCTCTACCATGGTTTCCTCCTCTTTTTAAGATATCCGATAACATTGGAGATTTAGAGTTTCGGACTATTGAGTAGTTAGCTCAAATTTAGACAATTAATTATCCCAAGTGATCGCGCCAAGAATACATTGAAAAATGGCTAAGAAACATGAAGTGGCAGCAGTCAAGTTAGAAAGGATGTGATTAGTTGTTTACTGCTTGTAGGTTTTTTGCTAGAAAGCGCAGCCCAATACAGCCAAAATTGTATCTCAACCTAACGGGAGATTATTACATATAAAGGTTTACATATATATATAAAGTCATAGATATATATGTGTTTTGCAACAGGTCACTTTGTGGCTCAATGTAGAATTAATAAATTAAATAATCAGAGCTATATATCATAAAACATGCCTATAGAATCACCAGATAAAATCTATACCGTTTCCTCTCCCAATTAGCATAATTAACCATATAAAAAATCAATTAGACCAAGCTATAAGAATAAAGGCTCTTATGAAGAAATCTCCGACAAATAACCGAAAGCAGCCCTTCGCAGCGGTTGCGACGGGGTATTTATCGACTATTTCGACACCATATATAAATCTTCCGGATATACAGTCAACTAAGCAGAATTAGGTGTAAAATAAACTAGAAGAAAAGTGAACATATTTTGTTAAGTCTACCATGGTTTCGTCCGCATTTTAAGATATCCGATAACGTTGGAAATTTAGAGTTACGGACTCTTCAGGAGTTAGCTCAAATTTAGACAATTAATTTTCCAAAGTGATCGCGCCAAGAATGAATTAAAAAATGGCTAAGAATCGTGACGCGGCAGCGGTCATGTTAGAAAAGATGTGATTAGTTGTTTACTGCTTGTAGGCTTTTTGCTAGAAAGCGCAGCCCAATACAGCCAAAATTGTATCTCAACCAAACGGGAGATTATTACATATAAAGGTTTACATATATATATAAAGTCATAGATATATATGTGTTTTGCAACGGGTCACTTTGTGGCTCAATAAAGAATTAATAAATTAAATAATCAGAGCTATATATCATAAAACATGCCTATAGAATCACCAGATAAAATCTATACCGTTTCCTCTCCCAATTAGCATAATTAACCATATAAAAAATCAATTAGACCAAGCTATAAGAATAAAGGCTCTTATGAAGAAATCTCCGACAAATAACCGAAAGCAGCCCTTCGCAGCGGTTGCGACGGGGTATTTATCGACTATTTCGACACCATATATAAATCTTCCGGATATACAGTCAACTAAGCAGAATTAGGTGTAAAATAAACTAGAAGAAAAGTGAACATATTTAGCTACCTGTACCATGGTTTCGTCCGCAGTTTAAGATATCCGATAACATTGGAAATCTAGAATTTCGGACTCTTCAGGAGTTAACTCAAATTTAGACAATTAATTTTCCAAAGTGATCTCGTCAAGAATACATTCAAACATGGCTAAGAATCATGAAGTGGCATCGGTCAAGTTAGAAAGGATGTGATTAGGTGTTTAATGCTCGTAGGTTTTTTGCTAGAAAGCACAGACCAATATAGTCAAAATTGTATCTCAACCTAACGGAAGATTATTACATATAAAGGTTTACATATATATATAAAGTCATAGATATATATGTGTTTTGCAACAGGTCACTTTGTGGCTCAATGAAGAATTAATAAATTAAATAATCAGAGCTATATATCATAAAACATGCCTATAGAATCACCAGATAAAATCTATACCGTTTCCTCTCCCAACTAGCATAATTAACCATATAAAAAATCAATTAGACCAAGCTATAAGAATAAAGGCTCTTATGAAGAAATCTCCGACAAATAACCGAAAGCAGCCCTTCGCAGCGGTTGCGACGGGGTATTTATCGACTATTTCGACACCGTGTATAAATCGACCAGATGTACAGTCAACTAAGCAGAATTAGGTGTAAAATAAACTAGATGAAAAGTGAACATGGTTAGTTACCTCTACCATGGTTTCCTCCTCTATTTAAGATATCCGATAACATTGGAGATTTAGAGTTTCGGACTCTTCAGGAGTTAGCTCAAATTTAGACAATTAATTACCAAAGTGATCTCTTTAAGAATGCATTAAAAAATGGCTAAGAAACATGAAGTGGCAGCAGTCAAGTTAGAAAGGATGTGATTAGTTGCTTACTGCTTGTAGGCTTTTGCTAGAAAACGCAGCCCAATACAGCCAAAATTGTATCTCAACCTAACGGAAGATTATTACATATAAAGGTTTACATATATGTATAAAGTCATAGATATATATGTGTTTTGCAACGGGTCACTTTGTGGCTCAATGAAGAATTAATAAATTAAATAATCAGAGCTATATATCATAAAACATGCCTATAGAATCACTATATAAAATCTATACCGTTTCCTCTTCCAATTAGCATAATTAAGCATATAAAAAATCAATTAGACCAAGCTATAAGAATAAAGGCTCTTATGAAGAAATCTCCGACAAATAACCGAAAGCAGCTATTCGCGGCCGTAGTGACGGGGTATTTATCGAGTAATTCGACAGCGTGTATAAATCGACCAGATATACAGTCAACTTAAAAGAATTAGGTGTAACATAAACTAGAAGAAAAGTGAACATATTTAGTTACCTCTACCATGGTTTCGTCCGCATTTTAAGATATCCAATAACATTGGAAATCTAGAGTTTCGGACTCTTCAGGAGGTAGCTCAAATTTAGACAATTAATTTTGCAAAGTGGTCGCGCCAAGAATACATTAAAAATGTCTAAGAATCGTGACGTGGCAGCGATCAAGTTAGAAAGGATGTGATTAGTTGCTTACTGCTTGTAGGTTTTTGCTAGAAAACGCAGCCCAATACAGACAAAATTGTATCTCAACCTAACGGCAGATTATTACATATAAAGGTTTACATATATGTATAAAGTCATAGATATATATGTGTTTGCAACGGGTCACTTTGTGGCTCAATGAAGAATTAATAAATT
Source organism: Eledone cirrhosa (assembly GCA_964016885.1). Taxonomy (NCBI): domain Eukaryota; kingdom Metazoa; phylum Mollusca; class Cephalopoda; order Octopoda; family Eledonidae; genus Eledone; species Eledone cirrhosa. The sequence continues at coordinate 42,648,409 of OZ024743.1, forward strand.
AAATAATCAGAGCTATGTATCATAAAACATGCCTATAGAATCACCAAATAAAATATATACCGCTTCCTCTCCCAATTAGCATAATTAACCATATAAAAATTCAATTAGACCAAGCTATAAGAATAAAGGCTCTTATGAAGAAATCACCGACATATAACCGGACGCAGCCCTTCGCAGCGGCTACGCCGGGGTATTTATCGACTATTTCGACACCGTGTATAAATCGACCAGATATACAGTCAACTAAACAGAATTAGGTGTAAAATAAACTAGAAGAAAAGTGAACATATTTAGTAACCTCTACCATGGTTTCCTCCTCTTTTTAAGATATCCGATAACATTGGAGATTTAGAGTTTCGGACTATTGAGTAGTTAGCTCAAATTTAGACAATTAATTATCCCAAGTGATCGCGCCAAGAATACATTGAAAAATGGCTAAGAAACATGAAGTGGCAGCAGTCAAGTTAGAAAGGATGTGATTAGTTGTTTACTGCTTGTAGGTTTTTTGCTAGAAAGCGCAGCCCAATACAGCCAAAATTGTATCTCAACCTAACGGGAGATTATTACATATAAAGGTTTACATATATATATAAAGTCATAGATATATATGTGTTTTGCAACAGGTCACTTTGTGGCTCAATGTAGAATTAATAAATTAAATAATCAGAGCTATATATCATAAAACATGCCTATAGAATCACCAGATAAAATCTATACCGTTTCCTCTCCCAATTAGCATAATTAACCATATAAAAAATCAATTAGACCAAGCTATAAGAATAAAGGCTCTTATGAAGAAATCACCGAAAAATAACCTGACGCAGCCCTTCGCGTCAGTTGCGACGGGGTATTTATCGACTATTTCGACAGCGTGTATAAATCGACCAGATATACAGTCAACTAAACAGAATTAGGTGAAAAATAAACTAGAAGAAAGTGAACATATTTAGTTACCTCTACCTAGGTTTCGTCCGCATTTTAAGATATCCGATAACATTGGAGATTTAGAGTTTCGGACTCTTCAGGAGTTCGCTCAAATTTAGACAATTAATTTTCCAAAGTGATCGCGCCAAGAATACATTCAAAGACGGCTAAGAATTATGAAGTGGCAGCGGTCAAGTTAGAAAGGATGTGATTAGTTGCTTACTGCTTGTAGGCTTTTGCTAGAAAACGCAGCCCAATACAACCAAAGTTGTATCTCAACCTAATGGGAGATTATTATATATAAAGGTTTACATATATATATAAAGTCATAGATATATGTGTTTTGCAACGCGTCACTTTGTTGCTCAATGAAGAATTAATAAATTAAATATTCAGAGCTAAATATCATAAATCATGCCTATAGAATCACCAAATAAAATATAAACCGTTTATTCTCCCAATTAGCATAATTAACCATATAAAAAATCAATTAGACCAAGCTATAAGAATAAAGGGTCTTATGAAGAAATCTCCGACAAATAACCCAAAGCAGCCCTTCGCAGCGGTTGCGACGGGGTATTTATCGACTAGTTCGACACCGTGTATAAATCGTCCAGATATACAGTCAACTAAACAGAATTATGTGTAAAATAAACTAGAAGAAAAGTGAACATATTTATTTAACCTCTACCATGGTTTCTTCCGCATTTTAAGATATCCAATAACATTGGAAATCTAGAGTTTCGGACTCTTCAGGAGTTAGTTCAAATTTAGACAATTAATTTTCCAAAGTAATCGGGCCAAGAATACATTCAAACATGGCTAAGACTCGTGAGGTGGCTGCGGTCAAGTTAGAAAGGATGTGATTAGTTGCTTACTGCTTGTAGGCATTTTGCTAGAAAGCGCAGCATAATAAAGCCATAATTGTATCTCAACCTACCGGGAGATTATTACATATAAAGGTTTAAATAAATATATAAAGTCATAGATATATATGTGTTTAGCAAGGGTTCACTTTGAGGATCAATGAAGAACTAAGAAATTAAATAATCAGAGCTATATATCAGAAAACATGCTGATAGAATCACCAGATAAAATATAAACCGTTTCCTCTCCCAATTAGCATAATTAACCATATAAAAAAATCAATTAGACCATGCTATAAGAAGAAAGGCTCTTATGAAGAAATCTCCGACAAATAACCGAAAGCAGCCCTTCGCAGCGGTTGCGACGGGGTATTTATCGACTATTTCGACACCATATATAAATCTTCCGGATATACAGTCAACTAAGCAGAATTAGGTGTAAAATAAACTAGAAGAAAAGTGAACATATTTAGCTACCTCTACCATGGTTTCGTCCGCAGTTTAAGATATCCGATAACATTGGAAATCTAGAATTTCGGACTCTTCAGGAGTTAACTCAAATTTAGACAATTAATTTTCCAAAGTGATCTCGTCAAGAATACATTCAAACATGGCTAAGAATCATGAAGTGGCATCGGTCAAGTTAGAAAGGATGTGATTAGGTGTTTAATGCTCGTAGGTTTTTTGCTAGAAAGCACAGACCAATATAGTCAAAATTGTATCTCAACCTAACGGAAGATTATTACATATAAAGGTTTACATATATATATAAAGTCATAGATATATATGTGTTTTGCAACAGGTCACTTTGTGGCTCAATGAAGAATTAATAAATTAAATAATCAGAGCTATATATCATAAAACATGCCTATAGAATCACCAGATAAAATCTATACCGTTTCCTCTCCCAACTAGCATAATTAACCATATAAAAAATCAATTAGACCAAGCTATAAGAATAAAGGCTCTTATGAAGAAATCTCCGACAAATAACCGAAAGCAGCCCTTCGCAGCGGTTGCGACGGGGTATTTATCGACTATTTCGACACCGTGTATAAATCGACCAGATGTACAGTCAACTAAGCAGAATTAGGTGTAAAATAAACTAGATGAAAAGTGAACATGGTTAGTTACCTCTACCATGGTTTCCTCCTCTATTTAAGATATCCGATAACATTGGAGATTTAGAGTTTCGGACTCTTCAGGAGTTAGCTCAAATTTAGACAATTAATTTTCCAAAGTGATCTCTTTAAGAATGCATTAAAAAATGGCTAAGAAACATGAAGTGGCAGCAGTCAAGTTAGAAAGGATGTGATTAGTTGCTTACTGCTTGTAGGCTTTTGCTAGAAAACGCAGCCCAATACAGCCAAAATTGTATCTCAACCTAACGGAAGATTATTACATATAAAGGTTTACATATATGTATAAAGTCATAGATATATATGTGTTTTGCAACGGGTCACTTTGTGGCTCAATGAAGAATTAATAAATTAAATAATCAGAGCTATATATCATAAAACATGCCTATAGAATCACTATATAAAATCTATACCGTTTCCTCTTCCAATTAGCATAATTAAGCATATAAAAAATCAATTAGACCAAGCTATAAGAATAAAGGCTCTTATGAAGAAATCTCCGACAAATAACCGAAAGCAGCTATTCGCGGCCGTAGTGACGGGGTATTTATCGAGTAATTCGACAGCGTGTATAAATCGACCAGATATACAGTCAACTTAAAAGAATTAGGTGTAACATAAACTAGAAGAAAAGTGAACATATTTAGTTACCTCTACCATGGTTTCGTCCGCATTTTAAGATATCCAATAACATTGGAAATCTAGAGTTTCGGACTCTTCAGGAGGTAGCTCAAATTTAGACAATTAATTTTGCAAAGTGGTCGCGCCAAGAATACATTAAAAATGTCTAAGAATCGTGACGTGGCAGCGATCAAGTTAGAAAGGATGTGATTAGTTGCTTACTGCTTGTAGGCTTTTGCTAGAAAACGCAGCCCAATACAGACAAAATTGTATCTCAACCTAACGGCAGATTATTACATATAAAGGTTTACATATATGTATAAAGTCATAGATATATATGTGTTTGCAACGGGTCACTTTGTGGCTCAATGAAGAATTAATAAATTAAATAATCAGAGCTATGTATCATAAAACATGCCTATAGAATCACCAAATAAAATATATACCGCTTCCTCTCCCAATTAGCATAATTAACCATATAAAAATTCAATTAGACCAAGCTATAAGAATAAAGGCTCTTATGAAGAAATCACCGACATATAACCGGACGCAGCCCTTCGCAGCGGCTACGCCGGGGTATTTATCGACTATTTCGACACCGTGTATAAATCGACCAGATATACAGTCAACTAAACAGAATTAGGTGTAAAATAAACTAGAAGAAAAGTGAACATATTTAGTAACCTCTACCATGGTTTCCTCCTCTTTTTAAGATATCCGATAACATTGGAGATTTAGAGTTTCGGACTATTGAGTAGTTAGCTCAAATTTAGACAATTAATTATCCCAAGTGATCGCGCCAAGAATACATTGAAAAATGGCTAAGAAACATGAAGTGGCAGCAGTCAAGTTAGAAAGGATGTGATTAGTTGTTTACTGCTTGTAGGTTTTTTGCTAGAAAGCGCAGCCCAATACAGCCAAAATTGTATCTCAACCTAACGGGAGATTATTACATATAAAGGTTTACATATATATATAAAGTCATAGATATATATGTGTTTTGCAACAGGTCACTTTGTGGCTCAATGTAGAATTAATAAATTAAATAATCAGAGCTATATATCATAAAACATGCCTATAGAATCACCAGATAAAATCTATACCGTTTCCTCTCCCAATTAGCATAATTAACCATATAAAAAATCAATTAGACCAAGCTATAAGAATAAAGGCTCTTATGAAGAAATCACCGAAAAATAACCTGACGCAGCCCTTCGCGTCAGTTGCGACGGGGTATTTATCGACTATTTCGACAGCGTGTATAAATCGACCAGATATACAGTCAACTAAACAGAATTAGGTGAAAAATAAACTAGAAGAAAGTGAACATATTTAGTTACCTCTACCTAGGTTTCGTCCGCATTTTAAGATATCCGATAACATTGGAGATTTAGAGTTTCGGACTCTTCAGGAGTTCGCTCAAATTTAGACAATTAATTTTCCAAAGTGATCGCGCCAAGAATACATTCAAAGACGGCTAAGAATTATGAAGTGGCAGCGGTCAAGTTAGAAAGGATGTGATTAGTTGCTTACTGCTTGTAGGCTTTTGCTAGAAAACGCAGCCCAATACAACCAAAGTTGTATCTCAACCTAATGGGAGATTATTATATATAAAGGTTTACATATATATATAAAGTCATAGATATATGTGTTTTGCAACGCGTCACTTTGTTGCTCAATGAAGAATTAATAAATTAAATATTCAGAGCTAAATATCATAAATCATGCCTATAGAATCACCAAATAAAATATAAACCGTTTATTCTCCCAATTAGCATAATTAACCATATAAAAAATCAATTAGACCAAGCTATAAGAATAAAGGGTCTTATGAAGAAATCTCCGACAAATAACCCAAAGCAGCCCTTCGCAGCGGTTGCGACGGGGTATTTATCGACTAGTTCGACACCGTGTATAAATCGTCCAGATATACAGTCAACTAAACAGAATTATGTGTAAAATAAACTAGAAGAAAAGTGAACATATTTATTTAACCTCTACCATGGTTTCTTCCGCATTTTAAGATATCCAATAACATTGGAAATCTAGAGTTTCGGACTCTTCAGGAGTTAGTTCAAATTTAGACAATTAATTTTCCAAAGTAATCGGGCCAAGAATACATTCAAACATGGCTAAGACTCGTGAGGTGGCTGCGGTCAAGTTAGAAAGGATGTGATTAGTTGCTTACTGCTTGTAGGCATTTTGCTAGAAAGCGCAGCATAATAAAGCCATAATTGTATCTCAACCTACCGGGAGATTATTACATATAAAGGTTTAAATAAATATATAAAGTCATAGATATATATGTGTTTTGCAAGGGTTCACTTTGAGGATCAATGAAGAACTAAGAAATTAAATAATCAGAGCTATATATCATAAAACATGCTGATAGAATCACCAGATAAAATATAAACCGTTTCCTCTCCCAATTAGCATAATTAACCATATAAAAAAATCAATTAGACCATGCTATAAGAAGAAAGGCTCTTATGAAGAAATCACCGACAAAAAACCGGACGCAGCCCTTCGCAGCAGTTGCGACAGGGTATTTATCGAGTATTTCGACAGCGTGTATAAATCAACCAGATATACAGTCAACAGAATTAGGTGTAAAATAAAATAGAAGAAAAGTAAACATATTTAGTGACCTCTACCATGGTTTCCTCGGCATTTTAAGATTTTAATATAACATTGGAAATCTAGAGTTTCGGACTCTTCAGGAGTTAGCATCAATTTAGACAATTAATTTTCCAAAGTGATCGCGCCAAGAATACATTCAAAAATGGCTAAGAATCGTGACGTGGCAGCGGTCAAGTTGGAAAGGATGTGATTAGTTGCTTACTCATTGTAGGCTTTTTGCTAGAAAACGCAGCCTAATACAGCCAAAATTGTATCTCAACCTAACGGGAGATTATTACATATAAAGTTTTACATATATATATGTATAAAGTCATAGATATATATGTGTTTCGCAACGGGTCACTTTATGGCTCAATGAAGAATTAGAAAATTAAATAATCAGAGCTATATATCATAAAACATGCCTATAGATTCACCAGATAAATATATACCGTTACCTCTCCCAATTAGCATAATTAACCATATAAAAAATCAAATAGACCAAGCTATCAGAATAAAGGATCTTATGAAGAAATCTCCGACAAATAACCGAAAGCAGGCCTTCGCGGCCGTCGCGACGCGGTATTTATCGAGTATTTCGACAGCGTGTATAAATCGACCAGATATACAGTCAACTAAACAGAATTAGGTGTAAAATGAAATAGAAGAAAAGTGAACATATTTACTTACCTCTACCACGGATTCGTCCGCATTTTAAGATATGCGATAACATTGGAAATCTAGAGTTTCGGTCTCTTCAGGATTTAGCTCAAATTTAGACAATTAATTTTCAAAAGTGATCGCGCCAAGAATACATTCAAAAATGGCTAAGAATTGTGACGTGGTAGCGGTCAAGTTGGAAAGGATGTGATTAGTTGCTTACTGCTTGTAGGTTTTTTGCTAGAAAACGCAGCCCAATATAGCAAAAATTGTATCTCAACCTAACACGAGATTATTACATATAAAGGCTTACATATATATATATATAAAGTCATAGATATATATGTGTCTTGCAACAGGTCACTTTGTGGCTCTATGAAGAATTAATAAATTAAATAATCAAAACTATATATCATAAAACATGCCTATAGAATCACCAGATACAATATATACCGCTTCCTCTCCCAATTAGCATAATTAACCATATAAAAATCAATTAGACCATGTTATAAGAATAAAGGCTCTTATGAAGAAATCTCCGACAAATAACCGAAAGCAGCCCTTCGCAGCGGTTGCGACGGGATATTTATCGATTATCTCGACACCGTGTATAAATCGACCAGATATACAGTCAACTAAAAAGAATTAGGTGTAAAATAAACTAGAAGAAAAGTGAACATATTTAGTTACCTCTACCATGGTTTCGTCCGCATTTTAAGATATCCGATAACATTGGAAATCTAGAGTTTCGGACTCTTCAGGTGTTAGCTCAAATTTAGACAGTTAATTTTCCAAAGTGATCGCGCCAAGAATACATTCAAAAAGGTCTAAGATTTGTGACGTGGCAGCGGTCAAGTTAGAAAGGATGTGATTAGTTGCTTACTGCTTGTGGGCTTTTTGCTAGAAAGCGCAGGCCATTACAGCCAAAATAATATCTCAAACTATCGGAAAATTATTACATATAAAGGTTTACATATATATATATATATAAATTCATAGATATATATGTGTTTTACAACGGGTCACTTTGTGGCTCAAAGAAGAATCAATAATTTAAATACCAGAGCTATATATCATAAAACATGCCTATAGATTCACCAGATAAAATATATTCTGTTTCCTGTCCCAATTAGCATAATTAACCATTTACAAAATCAATTAGACCATGCTATAAGAATAAAGGCTCTTATGAAGAAATCTCGACAAATAACCGAAAGCAGCCCTTCGCAGCGGTTGCGACGGGGTATTTATCGAGTATTTCGACACCGTGTATAAATCGACCAGATATACAGTCAACTAAACAGAATTAGGTGTAAAATAAACTAGAAGAAAAGTGAACATATTTAGAAACCTCTACCATGGTTTCGTCCGCATTTTAAGATATCCAATATCATTGGAAATCTAGAGTTTCGGACGCTTCAGGAGTTAGCTCAAATTTAGACAATTAATTTTCCAAAGTGATCCCGCAATGAATACATTCAAAAATGGCTAAGTATTGTGACGTGGCAGCGGTCAAGTTAGAAAGGATGTGATTAGTTGCTTACTGCTGGTAGGCTTTTTGCTAGAAAGCGCAGCCCAATACAGCCAAAATTGTATCTCAACCTAACGGGAGATTATTACATATAAAGGTTTACATATATATATAAAGTCATAGATATATATGTGTTTTCCGACGGGTCACTTTGTGCCTCAATAAAGAATTAATAAATTAAATAATCAGAACTATATATCTTAAAACATGCCTATAGCATCACCAAATAAAATCTATACCGTTTCCTCTCCCAATTAGCATAATTAACCTTATGAAAAATCAATTAGACCAAGCTATAAGAATAAAGGCTCTTATGAAGAAATCACCGCCAAATAACCGGGCGCAGCCCTTAGCGACAGTTGCGACTAGGTATTTATCTATTATTTCGACAGCGTGTATAAATCGGCCAGATATAATGTCAACTAAACAGAATTAGGTGTAAAATAAACTAGAAGAAAAGTGAACATATTTAGTGACCTCTACCATGGTTTCGGCCTCATTTTCAGATTTCCGATAACATTGGAAATTTAGAGTTTCGGACTCTTCAGTAGTTAGCTCAAATTTAGCCAATTAATTTTCGAAAGTGATCGCGCCAAGAATACATTCAAAAATGGCTAAGAATTGTGACGTGGCAGCGGTCAAGTTAGAAAGGATGTGATTAGTTGCTTACTGCTTGTAGGCCTTTTGCTAGAAAACGCAGCCCAATATAGCAAAAATTGTATCTCAACCTAACGGGAGATTACATATCAATTAGACCATGCTAACATGAAACATGCCTATAGAATCACCAAATAAAATATATACCGTTTCCTCTCCCAATTAGCATAATTAACCTTATGAAAAATCAATTTTACCAAGCTATAAGAATAAAGGCTCTTATGAAGAAATCTCCGACAAATAACCGAAAGCAGCCCTTCGCGGCGGTTGCGATGGGGTATATATCGAGTATTTCGACAGCGTGTATAAATCGACCAGATATACAGTCAACTAAACAGAATTAGGTGTGAAATAAACTAGAAGAAAAGTGAACATATTTAGTTACCTCTACCATGGTTTAGTCCGCATTTTAAGATATCCGATAACATTGGAAATCTAGAGTTTCGGACTCTTCAGGAGGTAGCTCAAATTTAGACAATTAGTTTTCCAAAGTGATCGCGCCAAGAATACATAAAAAAATGGCTAAGAATCGTGACGTGGCAGCGGTCAAGTGAGAAAGGATGTGATTAGTTGCTTACTACTTGTAAGCTTTTTGCTAGAAAACGCAGCCCAATACAGCCAAAATTGTATCTCAACCTAACGGAGATATTACATATAAAGGTTTACATATATATATAAAGTCATAGATATATATGTGTCTTGTAACAGGTCACTTTGTGGCTCAATGAAGAATTAATAAATTAAATAATCAAAACTATATATCATAAAACATGCCTATAGAATCACCAGATACAATATATACCGCTTCCTCTCCCAATTAGCATAATTAACCATATAAAAATCAATTAGACCAATCTATAAGAATAAAGGCTCTTATGAAGAAATCTCCGACAAATAACCGAAAGCAGCCCTTCGCGGCGGTTGCGACGGGGTATTTATCGAGTATTTCGACAGCGTGTATAAATCAACCAGATATACAGTCAACAGAATTAGGTGTAAAATAAAATAGAAGAAAAGTAAACATATTTAGTTACCTCTACCATGGTTTCCTCGGCATTTTAAGATTTTAATATAACATTGGAAATCTAGAGTTTCGGACTCTTCAGGAGTTAGCATCAATTTAGACAATTAATTTTCCAAAGTGATCGCGCCAAGAATACATTCAAAAATGGCTAAGAATCGTGACGTGGCAGCGGTCAAGTTGGAAAGGATGTGATTAGTTGCTTACTCATTGTAGGCTTTTTGCTAGAAAACGCAGCCTAATACAGCCAAAATTGTATCTCAACCTAACGGGAGATTATTACATATAAAGTTTTACATATATATATGTATAAAGTCATAGATATATATGTGTTTTGCAACGGGTCACTTTATGGCTCAATGAAGAATTAGCAAATTAAATAATCAGAGCTATATATCATAAAACATGCCTATAGATTCACCAGATAAATATATACCGTTACCTCTCCCAATTAGCATAATTAACCATATAAAAAATCAAATAGACCAAGCTATAAGAATAAAGGATCTTATGAAGAAATCTCCGACAAATAACCGAAAGCAGGCCTTCGCGGCCGTCGCGACGCGGTATTTATCGAGTATTTCGACAGCGTGTATAAATCGACCAGATATACAGTCAACTAAACAGAATTAGGTGTAAAATGAAATAGAAGAAAAGTGAACATATTTACTTACCTCTACCACGGATTCGTCCGCATTTTAAGATATGCGATAACATTGGAAATCTAGAGTTTCGGACGCTTCAGGAGTTAGCTCAAATTTAGACAATTAAATTTCCAAAGTGATCGCGCCAAGAATACATTAAAAAATGGCTAAGAATTGTGTCGTGGCATAGGTCAAGTTAGAAAGGATGTGATTAGTTGCTTACTGCTTATAGGCTTTTTGCCAGAAAGCGTAGTCCAATACAGCCAAAATTGTATCTCAACCTAACGGGAGATTATTACATATAAAAGTTTACATATATATATAAAGTCATAGATATATATGTGTTTTGCAACGGGTCACTTTGTGGCTCAATGAAGAATTAATAAATTAAATAATCAGAGCTGTATATCATGAAACATGCCTATAGAATCACCAAATAAAATATATACAGTTTCCTCTCCCAATTAGCATAATTAACCTTATGAAAAATCAATTAGACCAAGCTATAAGAATAAAGGCTCTTATGAAGAAATCTCCAACAAATAACCGAAAGCAGCCCTTCGCGGCGGTTGCGATGGGGTATATATCGAGTATTTCGACAGCGTGTATAAATCGACCAGATATACACTCAACTAAACAGAATTAGGTGTGAAATAAACTAGAAGAAAAGTGAACATATTTAGTTACCTCTACCATGGTTTAGTCCGCATTTTAAGATATCCGATAACATTGGAAATCTAGAGTTTCGGACTCTTCAGGTGTTAGCTCAAATTTAGACAGTTAATTTTCCAAAGTGATCGCGCCAAGAATACATTCAAAAAGGTCTAAGATTTGTGACGTGGCAGCGGTCAAGTTAGAAAGGATATGATTAGTTGCTTACTGCTTGTGGGCTTTTTGCTAGAAAGCGCAGGCCATTACAGCCAAAATAATATCTCAAACTAACGGAAGATTATTACATATAAAGGTTTACATATATATATATATATAAATTCATAGATATATATGTGTTTTACAACGGGTCACTTTGTGGCTCAAAGAAGAATCAATAAATTAAATAATCGGAGCTATATATCATAAAACATGCCTATAGAATCACCAAATAAAATATATACAGTTTCCTCTCCCAATTAGCATAATTAACCTTATGAAAAATCAATTAGACCAAGCTATAAGAATAAAGGCTCTTATGAAGAAATCTCCAACAAATAACCGAAAGCAGCCCTTCGCGGCGGTTGCGATGGGGTATATATCGAGTATTTCGACAGCGTGTATAAATCGACCAGATATACACTCAACTAAACAGAATTAGGTGTGAAATAAACTAGAAGAAAAGTGAACATATTTAGTTACCTCTACCATGGTTTAGTCCGCATTTTAAGATATCCGATAACATTGGAAATCTAGAGTTTCGGACTCTTCAGGTGTTAGCTCAAATTTAGACAGTTAATTTTCCAAAGTGATCGCGCCAAGAATACATTCAAAAAGGTCTAAGATTTGTGACGTGGCAGCGGTCAAGTTAGAAAGGATGTGATTAGTTGCTTACTGCTTGTGGGCTTTTTGCTAGAAAGCGCAGGCCATTACAGCCAAAATAATATCTCAAACTAACGGAAGATTATTACATATAAAGGTTTACATATATATATATATATAAATTCATAGATATATATGTGTTTTACAACGGGTCACTTTGTGGCTCAAAGAAGAATCAATAAATTAAATAATCGGAGCTATATATCATAAAACATGCCTATAGAATCACCAAATAAAATATATACAGTTTCCTCTCCCAATTAGCATAATTAACCTTATGAAAAATCAATTAGACCAAGCTATAAGAATAAAGGCTCTTATGAAGAAATCTCCAACAAATAACCGAAAGCAGCCCTTCGCGGCGGTTGCGATGGGGTATATATCGAGTATTTCGACAGCGTGTATAAATCGACCAGATATACACTCAACTAAACAGAATTAGGTGTGAAATAAACTAGAAGAAAAGTGAACATATTTAGTTACCTCTACCATGGTTTAGTCCGCATTTTAAGATATCCGATAACATTGGAAATCTAGAGTTTCGGACTCTTCAGGTGTTAGCTCAAATTTAGACAGTTAATTTTCCAAAGTGATCGCGCCAAGAATACATTCAAAAAGGTCTAAGATTTGTGACGTGGCAGCGGTCAAGTTAGAAAGGATGTGATTAGTTGCTTACTGCTTGTGGGCTTTTTGCTAGAAAGCGCAGGCCATTACAGCCAAAATAATATCTCAAACTAACGGAAGATTATTACATATAAAGGTTTACATATATATATATATATAAATTCATAGATATATATGTGTTTTACAACGGGTCACTTTGTGGCTCAAAGAAGAATCAATAAATTAAATAATCGGAGCTATATATCATAAAACATGCCTATAGAATCACCAGATAAAATATATACTGTTTCCTGTCCCAATTAGCATAATTAACCATTTACAAAATCAATTAGAACATGCTATAAGAATAAAGGCTCTTATGAAGAAATCTCGACAAATAACCGAAAGCAGCCCTTCGCAGCGGTTGCGACGGGGTATTTATCGAGTATTTCGACACCGTGTATAAATCGACCAGATATACACTCAACTAAACAGAATTAGGTGTGAAATAAACTAGAAGAAAAGTGAACATATTTAGTTACCTCTACCATGGTTTAGTCCACATTTTAAGATATCCGATAACATTGGAAATCTAGAGTTTCGGACTCTTCAAGAGGTAGCTCAAATTTAGACAATTAATTTTCCAAAGTGATCGCGCCAAGAATACATTAAAAAATGGCTAAGAATCGTGACGTGGCAGCGGCCAAGTGAGAAAGGATGTGATTAGTTGCTTACTACTTGTAAGCTTTTTGCTAGAAAACGCAGCCCAATACAGCCAAAATTGTATCTCAACCTAACGGAGATATTACATATAAAGGTTTACATATATATATAAAGTCATAGATATATATGTGTCTTGCAACAGGTCACTTTGTGGCTCAATGAAGAATTAATAAATTAAATAATCAAAACTATATATCATAAAACATGCCTATAGAATCACCAGATACAATATATACCGCTTCCTCTCACAATTAGCATAATTAACCATATAAAAATCAATTAGACCAATCTATAAGAATAAAGGCTCTTATGAAGAAATCTCCGACAAATAACCGAAAGCAGCCCTTCGCGGCGGTTGCGACGGGGTATTTATCGAGTATTTCGACAGCGTGTATAAATCAACCAGATATACAGTCAACAGAATTAGGTGTAAAATAAAATAGAAGAAAAGTAAACATATTTAGTTACCTCTACCATGGTTTCCTCGGCATTTTAAGATTTTAATATAACATTGGAAATCTAGAGTTTCGGACTCTTCAGGAGTTAGCATCAATTTAGACAATTAATTTTCCAAAGTGATCGCGCCAAGAATACATTCAAAAATGGCTAAGAATCGTGACGTGGCAGCGGTCAAGTTGGAAAGGATGTGATTAGTTGCTTACTCATTGTAGGCTTTTTGCTAGAAAACGCAGCCTAATACAGCCAAAATTGTATCTCAACCTAACGGGAGATTATTACATATAAAGTTTTACATATATATATGTATAAAGTCATAGATATATATGTGTTTTGACGACGGGTCACTTTATGGCTCAATGAAGAATTAGCAAATTAAATAATCAGAGCTATATATCATAAAACATGCCTATAGATTCACCAGATAAATATATACCGTTACCTCTCCCAATTAGCATAATTAACCATATAAAAAATCAAATAGACCAAGCTATAAGAATAAAGGATCTTATGAAGAAATCTCCGACAAATAACCGAAAGCAGGCCTTCGCGGCCGTCGCGACGCGGTATTTATCGAGTATTTCGACAGCGTGTATAAATCGACCAGATATAAAGTCAACTAAACAGAATTAGGTGTAAAATGAAATAGAAGAAAAGTGAACATATTTACTTACCTCTACCACGGATTCGTCCGCATTTTAAGATATGCGATAACATTGGAAATCTAGAGTTTCGGTCTCTTCAGGATTTAGCTCAAATTTAGACAATTAATTTTCAAAAGTGATCCCGCCAAGAATACATAAAAAAATGGCTAAGAATGGTGACGTGGTAGCTTCAAGTTGGAAAGGATGTGATTAGTTGTTTACTGCTTGTAGGCCTTTTGCTAGAAAACGCAGCCCAATATAACAAAAATTGTATCTCAACCTAACACGAGATTATTACATATAAAGGCTTACATATATATATATATAAAGTCATAGATATATATGTGTCTTGCAACAGGTCACTTTGTGGCTCAATGAAGTATTAATAAATTAAATAATCAAAACTATATATCATAAAACATGCCTATAGAATCACCAGATACAATATATACCGCTTCCTCTCCCAATTAGCATAATTAACCATATAAAAATCAATTAGACCATGCTATAAGAATAAAGGCTCTTATGAAGAAATCTCCGACAAATAACCGAAAGCAGCCCTTCGCAGCGGTTGCGACGGGATATTTATCGAGTATTTCGACACCGTGTATAAATCAACCAGATATACAGTCAACTAAAAAGAATTAGGTGTAAAATAAACTAGAAGAAAAGTGAACATATTTAGTTACCTCTACCATGGTTTCATCCGCATTTTAAGATATCCGATAACATTGGAAATCTAGAGTTTCGGACTCTTCAGGTGTTAGCTCAAATTTAGACAGTTAATTTTCCAAAGTGATCGCGCCAAGAATACATTCAAAAAGGTCTAAGATTTGTGACGTGGCAGCGGTCAAGTTAGAAAGGATGTGATTAGTTGCTTACTGCTTGTGGGCTTTTTGCTAGAAAGCGCAGGCCATTACAGCCAAAATAATATCTCAAACTAACGGAAGATTATTACATATAAAGGTTTACATATATATATATATATAAATTCATAGATATATATGTGTTTTACAACGGGTCACTTTGTGGCTCAAAGAAGAATCAATAAATTAAATAATCAGAGCTATATATCATAAAACATGCCTATAGAATCACCAGATAAAATATATACTGTTTCCTGTCCCAATTAGCATAATTAACCATTTACAAAATCAATTAGACCATGCTATAAGAATAAAGGCTCTTATGAAGAAATCTCCGACAAATAACCGAAAGCAGCCCTTCGCAGCGGTTGCGACGGGGTATTTATCGAGTATTTCGACAGCGTGTATAAATCGACCAGATATACAGTCAACTAAACAGAATTAGGTGTAAAATAAACTAGAAGAAAAGTGAACATATTTAGTAACCACTACCATGGTTTCGTCCGCATTTTAAGATATCCGATATCATTGGAAATCTAGAGTTTCGGACGCTTCGGGAGTTAGCTCAAATTTAGACAATTAATTTTCCAAAGTGATCCCGCCAAGAATACATTCAAAAATGGCTAAGTATTGTGACGTGGCAGCGGTCAAGTTAGAAAGGATGTGATTAGTTGCTTACTGCTTGTAGACTTTTTGCTAGAAAGCGCAGCCCAATACAGCCAAAATTGTATCTCAACCTAACGGGAGATTATTACATATAAAGGTTTACATATATATATAGATATATATAAAGTCATAGATATATATGTGGTTTCCAACGGGTCACTTTGTGGCTCAATAAAGAATTAATAAATTAAATAATCAGAACTATATATCTTAAAACATGCCTATAGCATCACCAAATAAAATCTATACCGTTTCCTCTCCCAATTAGCATAATTAACCTTATGAAAAATCAATTAGACCAAGCTATAAGAATAAAGGCTCTTATGAAGAAATCACCGCCAAATAACCGGGCGCAGCCCTTCGCGACAGTTGCGACTGGGTATTTATCTATTATTTCGACAGCGTGTATAAATCGGCCAGATATAATGTCAACTAAACAGAATTAGGTGTAAAATAAACTAGAAGAAAAGTGAACATATTTAGTGACCTCTACCATGGTTTCATCCGCATTTTCAGATTTCCGATAACATTGGAAATTTAGAGTTTCGGACTCTTCAGTAGTTAGCTCAAATTTAGCCAATTAATTTTCGAAAGTGATCGCGCCAAGAATACATTCAAAAATGGCTAAGAATTGTGACGTGGCAGCGGTCAAGTTAGAAAGGATGTGATTAGTTGCTTACTGCTTGTAGGCCTTTTGCTAGAAAACGCAGCCCAATATAGCAAAAATTGTATCTCAACCTAACGGAAGATTACATATCAATTAGACCATGCTATGAGAAGAAAGGCTCTTATGAAGAAATCTCCGACAAATAACAGAAAGCAGCCCTTCGCAGCGGTTACGACGGGGTATTTATCGAGTATTTCGACAGCGTGTATAAATCGACCAGATATACAGTCAACTAAACAGAATTAGGTGTAAAATAAATTAGAAGAATGTGAACATATTTATTACCTCTACCATGGTTTCGTCCGCATTTTAAGATATTCGATAACATTGGAAATTTAGAGTTTCGGACGCTTCAGGAGTTAGCTCAAATTTAGACAATTAATTTTCCAAAGTGATCGCGCCAAGAATACATTAAAAAATGGCTAAGAATTGTGTCGTGGCAGAGGTCAAGTTAGAAAGGATGTGATTAGTTGCTTACTGCTTATAGGCTTTTTGCCAGAAAGCGCAGCCCAATACAGCCAAAATTGTATCTCAACCTAACGGGAGATTATTACATATAAAAGTTTACATATATATATAAAGTCATAGATATATATGTGTTTTGCAACGGGTCACTTTGTGGCTCAATGAAGAATTAATAAATTAAATAATCAGAGCTGTATATCATGAAACATGCCTATAGAATCACCAAATAAAATATATGCCGTTTCCTCTCCCAATTAGCATAATTAACCTTATGAAAAATCAATTAGACCAAGCTATAAGAATAAAGGCTCTTATGAAGAAATCTCCGACAAATAACCGAAAGCAGCCCTTCGCGGCGGTTGCGATGGGGTATATATCGAGTATTTCGACAGCGTGTATATATCGACCAGATATACAGTCAACTAAACAGAATTAGGTGTGAAATAAACTAGAAGAAAAGTGAACATATTTAGTTACCTCTACCATGGTTTAGTCAGCATTTTAAGATATCCGATAACATTGGAAATCTAGAGTTTCGGACTCTTCATGAGGTAGCTCAAATTTAGACAATTAATTTTCCAAAGTGATCGCGCCAAGAATACATAAAAAAATGGCTAAGAATCGTGACGTGGCAGCGGTCAAGTGAGAAAGGATGAGATTAGTTGCTTACTACTTGTAAGCTTTTTGCTAGAAAACGCAGCCCAATACAGCCAAAATTGTATCTCAACCTAACGGAGATATTACATATAAAGGTTTACATATATATATAAAGTCATAGATATATATGTGTCTTGCAACAGGTCACTTTGTGGCTCAATGAAGAATTAATAAATTAAATAATCAAAACTATATATCATAAAACATGCCTATAGAATCACCAGATACAATATATACCGCTTCCTCTCCCAATTAGCATAATTAACCATATAAAAATCAATTAGACCAATCTATAAGAATAAAGGCTCTTATGAAGAAATCTCCGACAAATAACCGAAAGCAGCCCTTCGCGGCGGTTGCGACGGTGTATTTATCGAGCATTTCGATAGCGTGTATAATTCGACTAGATATACAGTCAACTGAAGAGAATTAGGTGTAAAATAAACTAGAAGAAAAGTGAACATATTTAGTTACCTCAAATTTAGACAATTAATTTTCCAAAGTGATCGCGTCAAGAATACATTCAAAAATGGCTAAGAATCGTGACGTGGCAGTGGTCAAGTTAGAAAGGATGCAATTAGTTGCTTACTGCTTGTAGGCTTTTTGCTAGAAAACGCAGCCCAATACAGCCGTAAATTGTATCTCAACCTAACGGGAGATATTACATATAAAGGTTTACATATATATATATAAAGTCATAGATATATATGTGTTTTGCAACGGGTCAAATTGTGGCTGAACGAAGAATCGCGCCAAGAATACATTCAAAAATGGCTAAGAATCGGGAAACGGTATATATTTTATTTGGTAATTCTATAGGCATGTTCTATGATATATAGCCCTGATTATTTAATTTATTAATTCTTAATTGAGTCACAAAGTGACCCATATCTATGACTTTATATATATATATATGTAAACGTTTATATATATATATATATATATATATATATATATATATATATATATATATATATATATATATATATTGGTAAAAGGAAAAGAAAATGCTGACAAACTGTTTCCAGTGAAAAATAGTTTAATTAGGAATAAGTAAAAATGAGTAATAAGTATTGGTTAATATTCAGATTTGGTTTAAAGTTTTTACCGGTTGCGCATTTCTAAGGCTTTTCAAAAATAATTTTGAGGTAGAGCGCCTGTGATGTTTGCTCTAATCTGATCAGTTTGGGAAATTCTACCTTTTTTATTTGAAAAAAGTGGATCCAGTGGTATTAAAATAAGTTTCGCGCCAATTCGTGTTGCAAACATCCTTGCAGTCAAAATAATTTTGATTGGTCGGTAGACCCCAAAAAATAGGAACAGACATATACTACAAGCCCACACACTCCAAGCATTATCTTCCTTTCAACTCTTGCCACCCTAGACACGTTAAAATTAATATTCCCTACAACTTAGCCAAGAGAATCTGTACCATAGTCTCCAATAAAAACACCTGTTACTCACGGCTGCAAGAACTAAAGGACACACTCATAGGCAGGGACTACCCTGCATCACTAATTGACAATGGAATCCAACGTGCCCTAAACCTCAGTACCCAGGACCTTAGACAACATAAAGTAAATCAACCGAAACTAAAAGCTCTTCCATACTTCTCCACACAAATCCCCCTCAACAATGAGGCCTTTGACACCATCCTCCTGTGTTAAAAAAGGACCATAGAATGAACCAAATCCTTCGAACACACGATATCATAAAGAGCAAAAGACAATCTAAGTCAATGAAAAACATCCTAACACATGCCAAAGTACTGCCAACCACAACAACGAAACCCACAGTAAAAGAAATGCGATAGACCCAAATGTGGCATATGCATCAACCTAATAGAGGGTTCGGAATTCTATTTCAAAGAAGGACAACGTTTTATAGTAAAACACAATTTCACATGCGGATCAGAAAATCTAATATATGTATTAAATTGCTCAGATTGTCGAGAACAATACATAGGCCAGACCAAAAAAAGGCTCCGCCAACGTATGACTGTCCATAGATCCCAAATTAAAATACGGGAATACACGAAAATACCACTGAGTGAACACAGTGATACCTGTGCCGCCCAAAATCATCCCAACTTCAGAATCTTTCCCCTCTACAAATTTAAATATAATGTCACCTACACCCAGCGTATCAGCAAGCAATCTCACTTTATTAACAAATACGGACCCCGTCTAAACACTTCTCCCTAAGACGAACCCACAACATACACACGTCAATATACATACCTACATCAGCATACATCCTAGATACATTTCTATCCACATATAAACACAATGACATACGTAAATACACATGTTCTATGGTGCAACACAAATATACACAAATGTGCATACCTTTTGATGTCTAGAGATATAAACGTGCCGACACACACACATACATATACGCACACATGCATTGCACACCGATGGGCACATACACATTTGTACACAAGTATTCCAATACGGCAGGGCCTAATGGATTCCCCTTGCAGTACGTACAATCTGGACACTCACACACACCTTGGTGTTATGACAATAATATATATCATTTCACATTTTTATTATTAATGTTTTTGATGTTCTCTTGAGAGAATCGTTTTTGTTGAAAATATCGAATAATGTACACCATTTTTACTAGTATCACAAAAATACTGGTCCACACACACACACACATACACACATATACACACACACGCGTATATATACACACACACATACACAGGCGTACACTAACATACAAAGAGACATACACACACACACTTCTCCGTATAAGACAAGAGCTGAAAAAATCTTTCAACATGTTAAAATATCCCCCACACACGTACAGACATATTCCTACTGTCCGATCCCTCTACCACTAATTACTCTCTCTCTCTCTCTCTCTCTCTCTCTCTCTACACACACACAGAGACACACACACACATATTTCTCTTAATAGGCACCTGAACTGTTGACCTATCAACACGATGACTGCAATTCACACACACATCCCTACTGACCATTATCACAACAATGAACCTCTTTACTACACACACTCACATATTTGTCTTACACACACACACACACTCACATATTTTTACTACATACACTCACATATTTTTCAGTGACTTCTCAATCAGGCGAAAAAAGACACTCTTCGACAAACCTACATTTGGCGCAAAATCAATTTTTAACATTCACGTGACCTCTACCAACCAATCAAAATTGTTTTGACCACAAGAATTTTTGCAACACGAATTGACGCGAAACTTATTTTAATACCTCTGGAGCCACTTTTTTCACATAAAACAGGTAGAATTTCAAAAACTGATCAGATTAGAGCAAACATCACAGGCGCTCTATCTCAAAATTATTTTTTAAAAGCATTAGAAATGCGCAACCGGTAAAAACTTAAAACCAAAACTGAATATTAACCAATACTTAGTACTAATTTTTACTTATTCCTAATTAAACTATTTTTCACTGGGAACAATTTGTCAGCATTTCTTTTCCTTTTACCAATATATCACAACTCGTGTGTTACACCTCTATTCTTTTAAATATATATATATATATATATATATATATATATATATATATATATATATATATATATATATATATATATATACATATATATATATATATATATATATATATATATATATATATAAATATTGGAAGGTATAAAAATAATGGTATCTTTCAAAGGAATTTTCAAAAGATTTTCTTAAACCCTTCCGTAAGTTTTTCAAGAAAAAATGTTCCTTAAAGGAGTTTCAAGCAGTCATATAAAGGAATGTTATAATCTATCGATAGGTGTAATAATATATATGTGAAGTAGAGATACTAGAAAGTAAATTAAGTTTATGAATCATATATACATATAGAAGACAATATGTAAAAGAGATAAATCGTATATTACATTTTATATATATATTTAAAAGTTGAATTTAAACGATGTTTGCAGGAACTGAATAAATTATTCCTCAAATTAATAGAATTCTTACTTTTTAGTATAAATAATATTTCTTCGACAAAAAGGGAACAATTTTGTGATAAAGAAGTGTATGAAGGAGCTTTGGAGATAATTTTCCAAAATAAAGAATAGTTAATGTTCTTGGATTTCAAGTCCCATTGTAAGTTAGATAGAGAAGTTGAAGATGTTTTACCAATATTCGTAAAAGAACATTTATGGTTATTAAAACGACATTTGAAGTCCGTGGAGGAAGAGCCTACATAATTAAAGGAGTTTACATTTGTTTTGACATTACAATTGTATACTATATTTTTAACTAAACAATTATTATTTAGAGGACAGTTAGATTTATTTCTACAATTACATTTACCTAAATCTATATTATTGGGAGCCGTAACATTATATTGGATATTGCTATGGGTATTTTTTTTCCGGGTATGTCAATAATTATTTATATATGTCAATATTTATTTATTGCTAGGGGTATTTTTGCCGGGTATGTCAATATTTATTTATAAAACAAATCTGTATTTTATCTGATGAAAGCGCTCCATAATTTACCTTGGTGGCCCTTCAAATATGTATAATAAAATAAATATGGTTTTATAAATATAGCCTCCATTTACTAATATATTGTGTGTGTATATATATATATATATATATATATATATATATATATATATATATATATATATATATATATATATATATATATATATATATATATATATATATATATATATATATATATATATATATATATATATATATATATATATATATATATATATATATATATATATATATATATATATATATATATATATATATATATATATATATATATATGAAGGCGTGTAGCTGAGTGGTTAGAGAATTGGATTCGCAATCGTAAGGTTGTGAGTTCGAATCCTGGACCAGGCGATGCGTTATGTCCTTGAGCAAGACACTTTATTTCACGTTGCTCCTTCTACCTGGAGTTGCGACCGATAGATAGTATTAGCAATTGGAAAGACCAACGGAAACATTGTTCCCTCGGTCCGATTTGACGAAAGTCGATCGTTCCTATATATATATATATATATATATATAACGAAGGAAATGTGGTAAGGAACCAGGTGGACCATAACGCACCAAAGTACTCAATACTTGAGGTAGTAGAGTGGGTAATAGGAACCAGTAAGACCCCGACAGCTGAGCTCAAGCCGTTTCGACGGCTAATTCTGGACTAAATGAAAATTTATCCTGGTATTTAAATAGCCGATCTTCTCAAGGGGTAATTCCATATATGGTCAAAGTGATTGTCAAAAATCAGTAGTAATTCTGTGGTTGCAAATTAGTAGGGGAGATGGTGGCTAAACCTGCCAGTAGGAGAAAGAGGGGAGGGGGTGGAGTAGACCCAATCAAGCGTTGGTAGTGCCAGCTACAGCTGGGCATGAGATCAAAGAAGATACAGGGGAGGGGGAGGGGGAGGAAGTCGGAACGGTAGGTAGAACAATGGGGGGTAGAAAAATATATATAGGAAAGAAAAAATACTGAGAGTGAAGAAAAGCAAATAAGTGTAAAGAAAAAAGTAAAGTAAATTAAATTCTACGACCTAGGTCTCAGGCTATTGTTAGGCTAGAATAAAATAAAGAAAGAAAGAAGTAAAGAAATAAATAAATAAATAAAGAAATAACGAAATAAGTAAAAGAACTAGGTGGGACGAAATAGGCAAGGACCCTTTTAAGAGGTATAAGTACGTAAATGATATGGTGACGGGTCAACAAAAGGGGCCAAAATACTAAAGAGACTACCACGAAATAAACAATAAAGGTTTCCATCCCGGGCCAGCAACGAAGTGAACTTGTATGAGATAATAATTCTGAGTCCCGAGAAAAATATGGACCAACTCCTAAACAAGAAAGATGAACTGGTCACTGCATGTAAACATAGATTGCGTAAGACTTACCTCGCCCTCAAACCCCATAATGACCCGGGGGGTAGACTAGGGCTATAACACCCCACTTGCCGATTTTGCAATGGGTAACCCCTGCTTGCCAAGGAAGACGTAAGATCTTCTTTGTATTCTTTTATCGCTTCCTTTATTTCCCCCCCTCTCTCCTTAGTCCTTCTACCCCAGCTCTTCTCCTTTGTCGGCGTCTTTTCTCGCCCACCCGAGGCTGCTCTTTGGCCCCATGTAGCCTTAGTACCCCCACCACCCCCTCCCCTAGTCTATGATAGATTTGGCGGACTCCGCCCTTTATAGCAGTTGGCTTAGACCCCGGATACTTGCCCCCCTTTTCCCGACCGCTCCCACTTTTCTCTGTGCCCTCTATATTTCTTAGTGGCACTTATGCCTTATTTTTTCGTTTCAGTATTTCTTGCTTCGCTTTTCTTCTGGGCGGGGTGGATTCTGAATTTATTTCTCCGTATTCTACCTTTATTTCGTACGAACTTTCATGTAGCTTGTTTTAGATCTTTTAGAGTTAGCATTAGTATATATTTTTCTCGGGACTCAGAATTATTATCTCATACAAGTTCACTTTGCTGCACTGAGTCGTTGCTGGCCCGGGATGGAAACCTTTATTGTTTATTTCGTGGTAGTCTCTTTAGTATTTTGGCCCCTTTTGTTGACCCGTCACCGTATCATTTACGTACTTATACCTCTTAAAAGTGTCCTTGCCTATTCCGTCCCACCTAGTTCTTTTACTTATTTCGTTATTTCTTTATTTATTTCTTTCTTTCTTTACTTCTTTCTTTCTTTATTTATTTTATTCTAGCCTAACAATAGCCTGAGACCTAGGTCGTAGAATTTAATTTACTTTACTTTTTTCTTTACACTTATTTGCTTTTCTTCACTCTCAGTATTTTTTCTTTCCTATATATATTTTTCTACCCCCCATTGTTCTACCTACCGTTCCGACTTCCTCCCCCTCCCCCTCCTCTGTATCTTCTTTGACCTCATGCCCAGCTGTAGCTGGCACTACCAACGCTTGATTGGGTCTACTCCACCCCTCCCCTCTTTCTCCTACTGGCAGGTTTAGCCACCATATCCCCTACTAATTTGCAACCACAGAATTACTACTGATTTTTGACAATCACTTTGACCATATATGGAATTACCCCTTGAGAAGATCGGCTATTTAAATACCAGGATAAATTTTCATTTAGTCCAGAATTAGCCGTCGAAACGGCTTGAGCTCAGCTGTCGGGGTCTTACTGGTTCCTATTACCCACTCTACTACCTCAAGTATTGAGTACTTTGGTGCGTTATGGTCCACCTGGTTCCTTACCACATTTCCTTCGTTATATAAATATATATATATATCTATGTATATATGTATATATGTACATATATACATATATATATATATACATACATATATACATACATATATACATACATATATATATATATACATATATATATATGTGTATGTATATATGTATATATATATATATGTATGTATGTATGTATGTATGTATGTATGTATGTATGTATGTATGTATGTATGTATGTATGTACATACATTCATATATACACTCATGCAAACTTACACCTACAACCACTCAGACACGCATATGTGTAAAATACATCATATGGACACTATCGTGTTATAAGGAATGCATGATACATTTTAACAGAATAAAATATATTGATGGACGAACTGGAGATGGATGGGACAGAAGTAGTAAAAGTTAAGATTATTTAAGTAGAATAAGCAGATGGTTAATATATTGTCTGCAGAGATGAGATTGAGGACCACGGAAAGTTATATTCCGAAATCAAGGAAATCGAGTTGGATAAGTGCCCTCAAGTTGTGATTACATAACTGCTTGTTTACATTGGCGTACGTTTCAGAATGTGTAAGATGTTATGTATTGTTTCGTAGTAGATACATGGTGATGTCCCCATGCATGTGTTCGTACAAATAAATGTTAATTTGTGCATGGTGAGTGTGGGCCCAAAGGACGGTTCAAGTGCTCAGTGAACCGCCCCCGCCCCTATTTCGCGGGTGGAGCTGCCTCTATTGTTCGCATGCACCAAGCACTTGTTAAGTTGCCCTCCGGCAAAATTTAGCGCAGAAAATATACAATTACAATGGTGCCTGCAAGCCATGATGATCTAGGGCTTGAGGTTAATCAAATCATGTTTCAATTTTACTATTTCCATGGCTTCCGCCATGGAAATAGTAAAATGGCCATCGCCCATGGAAGATGCAACCGTGCGTTGCACGTGCAGTTTGAAGTCCATGCTTCTGTCTTTTAACGTCCAGATTAAATCCTCCAGGCTAGTGGTGTGCCTCTTGTTCCGGTCCTTGAACGAGTTTCTGTGATTATACATCCTCGACTTAAAGCTCGTGGATGTTGCGCTGATATAGTTGTGAATCGTGTTTCGTGTTTCAACTACACATTTGTGCACGATGCTGCCCTGGAAAGGGCATTGTGTTTTACTACGGCAGTTACAAGTCCGGGTGTCAGGGTGCATATACCGAGTTATTGTGCCAGAGCCGACTGTGACATGCTTTACGTCTCCTCCATGTTGGTCCATTACCGAAATGGATGCCACGGTCGATGTTACTGATTGTTGTGTGCCCAGTTCACGGCTCGCGGTGGACCGCAGCCTATTGGAGGATGGATCGCAGTCGGTTCCAGGGTCATTATGTGCTCCCCCAACCACCCTCAGAAGATCACCCGTCTGTGGTTGGCGACACTCGAAACTCCGCATTGCTACTAGCAATATAGTCATCTAAGTTGGGCGCAGATGGCCAAAAGCAATAGGGAGTTTCTTTCCACGCTTCAGGAACAAAGATTAAAATTGGGGTTCACGTTGATAACAGAAATGGTCATAGCTATTCAGACCAATACGGGCAGGCAACACCGCTGCAGCGGCTGCAGCTGAATGTCTGGTCTGGGCTCGTCTGGTCTGGACATAGGCGTTGTGGTTCTTCGCCCTGTGCACTTATTCCTCGAGGGTGGCCTTGTTAGCTTTTTTGAATGAGGTGACAGCATGGTGGCTGTTCAGACGTCACGCGTCACAGTTCTCGGCTACGGTTGACCACCAGCGATGGTTGATGTGACATTTACCAAATGATTTTTTAAAAACATTCCTTGAATCGCTTCCTTGGTGGCATACATGTGTGTGTGTGTGTGTGTGGGGTGTGTGTGTGTGTGTGTGTGTGTGTGTGAGTGTGTTTGTGAATGACCGTTATTTGCTATACTAGTTTCACTAAGCGAATGGTCAAAACCATTGATGTTGCTGCTGTTGTTTAGCTCCCCTGTCTTCCTGTGTGTGTAGGTCTGGTATGAAAATAGTTCCATTCTTAAACCTTTCAGTCATTCCTTAGAGGAATGAGAGTTAGATAATATTTGGGGAAGATGGGTCTACTATTTCTAGCATGTCGAGTGCTGACGTAGATGCATCCTCGGTACCTCGGGGCAGCAGATGTTGTCTTTTAACCCACAGTTAGCCGTGATTTAATAGGCAGGATTATCAAATGTATTTTAGGTGTGAATATCCTCCAATTTTTACTTGTCAACTTATATCGTTCTTTCTCTTTTGGCAGTGGTGTAAAATATGAGGAGAATTTACTGATATTTCCTGCATATTAAGTGTCCATTTAATCTTTCTCCATGGCTAATATTACACTAATGATTACATAAGACAATCATTTCTAAATATTATCTTAATATTCCTGATAATGTTATGTTGACATATAACGTAATAAATAGGGGACGTAACTCAAAGGAATTTTATTTAGAGTTATCTCCCAACAATTAAGTTGCAAGGAGTGTAAACTATAGGCTGAGGTAATGTTTGTTAATCAGACTGCAGTGAAATCTTACAGAAAACATCATCAGCCATTTAAAGAAGTAATTGCATATTTTATATCTTAATCCTATATAGATTATTCAGGAAAAAAGGATTTTCGTAGGTCAAATCACTTTAGTCCTATGTAAGATCTGAGCTGACTTGGGTGTATTAGACAAAAACAACAAATGTGATATTTTTCATGTTAAAATTTCAATATTTCATATCACTCCGTAAACCCATCATATATAGAGGAATCATTATACCTGCAAACGAAGCTTTTACGATCTCAAAAAAAGAAATAAAATAACATAATGTTTAAACCTTCAACATTTTTAACTCAGTAATTTAATGTATTACATTGCGAATGAATCATTTTTACTATGCAAAATACAAAAAGAAACTAATATATTTACATTATATAACCATGGCAGTATCGGTTGAGGGTCGAACTCCATGCTTTGCAGCATAGAGTTACTGCCCCTGCCATTCTGAGTTGAAATCCTGCCGAGGTTAACTTTGCCTTTCATCCTTACGGGGTTGATAAAATAAAGTACCAGTAATGTACTGGGATAATTGCTGGCTTTGTGCCAAAAGTAGAAACAATTATATAACCATTATATTAATCAATGCATAGGGTTACGGCCCTTTACTGTCTAAGTTCAAATCCCGCCGAGATTAACTTTGCCTTGTGCCAAAACTAAAAACAATTATATTAATCGATTCTTTCATACTGATATCGTTAACCCGGTAAATGTAAAGTGAAGTGAACAAAAATTCTATGATTTTTGTATGATTAAAATGATTCTTACATGTTCTAATTGTTTCATTTTCAACACACCGTCTTACTTGCCAAACAAATGCAACACTGAATTACTGTTACATAAATGTGTAAAAAGTAACGCTTAATAATTTTTTATCAGGATATATGTGCCCCATGATGGTCTTATATACATGAAATTCACAATTGTCACTAATGTATTGTGTTTTCATATTTAATTAAAATATCATATGGAATAGGTATCTAGATACCACCTCTCTACATTCAGATTTCGTTTGCTGTAGAGGCCACTTATATATTTTAACTTACAGGGTGAAACGAGGCACCGTTCATGTTCTGGGGTCCATTTATTTTCCTCTCGCTCCTCCCGAAATGTTATGCATTTGTGTCTATTTAAGAAATTAAGAACAGTTGATTATCAGAGAAAATACACAGCAATAATATTTCCTACTCTTTATGTTCTGTGTTGAAAATATATAAAACTCAACTTTGTTTCTCATCATTCAGCTGTTGCTTAAATAAAGCACCCGTCAAGCACAGAGCTCACTTTAGTTGACAAACATCTCCCTCCTTGTGTCTATATAAGAAATTATCATGAAGGATAGAATGACATCGTTAGATCGACGGGCACAATGACTTGCGGTGAGTTCACATCCATATTTGATTGTATAATATTTTACTTGCCCCAGCATAAAAATGTCTCTGTTAACATTGTTTCAGATGCCGATAATCAAACTCCAAAATTCTTAAGGCAATAACCGTTAGATGGATGTTTTATATTTCGATCTTGGAAATCTTTCAGGCAAAACAAGGCATATTTTTGAAACAAACTGTTAACGTCTTTTGGGTTTAATTCATCACTCGAAGCTATATCTAAACCAGCATTGTAACAATTAAAATTCTGGTTAGTAAGTAGATTATATAGATATCGAATTAAATGGCCCAGAAATTTGTTTCAAGTTCAAGTACCAATGCAGAGGCGTTTCACAGGTTGCATTGTTAATATATCATATGAAACGTTTTGCGGTATCAGTTCTAGATGGTACATTCTGAGTTCAATTCACACTTCCTGTCACCAGAAAATATTTACGCCTCTATCGGGGGTTACGATCGACATAATTTTCTTGATCTGGTCTCACTGTGTTTCAAAAGGCCTATCGGCTAATGTAGTCCAGTGACGGTTATTACTTCTACATATGGCATCAGATTTACACATATTCTAGCCAATACCAGTCCTTAATTATTGAACGAGCCGAACCAAAGAAGAAACAACTAAATGATAAACCAGCATGCTACAAGCAGCAGGCATATTTCTGACGAATTCTCTTCTGCTGTCTTAGAATGTGCACCAATCGTATTTCCATACAACGATGGAGCCCATATGTAGTCACCGGATCTGTTAGAAATGAAATTTAAACCACAGCTTCGTGTTTAGTAAAGTAAAATTTAGATAATATGATATCTGGTTCCTCGCAAATAGGAAAATGGTGTGATGAACAGAGTTGCAGTGCCTTGGATCAGATTTCAGTTGGATCAGGGTTTAATGTTGTCGAGACAGCAACAATCACAACACGATATATCAACCAGCTCTCCCTTACCATCCTCCGGTGAAAAGCCTTCTCCATTCTGTCCGCCTGGCTGTGGGGAGGCCAGCACGTGGGACCCCATTTGCTCACCATAGGGAGAGATGGGGAGGGCCAGAGAGATGGAGGTGATGACAGTGGGAGTTCGACTGACTGATTCGTGTAGCATTCATTTGCCGTTACCACATTATATCTTATCCCATTAAACCTGAGATTAATTAGAAAAAAAGCAAAAAAAAAAGCAGGAGCATATTGTGCAAAATAATTGTTTAAGGTGAAACGGTGAGAGCGAGCCCAAAATGTGGGGATACCCAGCGAACTTCTCGTCACACAGCCATGTCTACTTACTTTACTAGAAGTATATATGTTTACATCAACTATATACTAGAAGTATATATGTTTGAATCAACTATATACTAGAAATATATATACTAGAAAACAAGTGAAAGCACTATTTTTTATCATAGACACGGGAGGCTACTCTTGGAAATGTTACTTCCAACTATTGTAAGAGTGGCCTCCCGTGGAAAATAAATTTACTATCTGAAGCACATTTTGTTCATGTTTACATCAAAAGGAATATTTATGCCTGAATTATAAAATACTGATGTAACAAAGCGATAAAAACTATCTGCGATAGCGATGAATGTCACGTAGCATATAAACCCTATGTTTAAATTACACTGGAAGATAAATCGAAACTCTATTTTCTGTAGAATCTTCACCATATACCATATATCCTAAATTGCGGTTTTGTAGGACAAATACGAGGATTCCTTATATTTTTAGACAGTCGACGTCTTCATGGAATCCTTGATCTCATAGAGTTAGGGATAGATAGATATAATTGAATAAATAAATCAGTAAGCATAATTGTTTCTACTTTTGGCACAAGGCCAGCAATTATCCGAGTGTATTACTGGAACTTTATTTTATCTACCCCGTAAGGATGAAAGGCAAAGTTACATCGGTGGGATTTGAACTCAGATCATAAAGGGCCGTAACTCATTGCTGCAAAGCAAGGTGTTCGACGCTCTACCGATACTGCCAATCCACGCCCATAATCAGTAAGCATAATATAAATGATATAGAGAATATTGACGAATTACACATAAATCAGAAACTTGTATAGGCAATTTTTAAGTATTTTCGTTCAGGAGTCTTTTGAGTAAGGTTACTCGATAGAGTGAGTATCTCGGAGATCAGAGTCTCAATCCACGTAGAGCCGCTACTTCTCTGAATTGAGAGGTCACAGCTTTGATACTATGGACATGTGGTTAGAATGTCTCAGGAAAGAATCGCTGGATATATTTTACGGGCAAAACCAATCGGCTGGTGGGCACTTTCAATCTATTGGTAACCTATAAACAAATTCGGAATATATTTCCCATGTCCCACGGCATTCTCCTTCTTTCTCCGACTGCTATCACCGTATTTAATAGTAGATTTGGCAGTATCGGTAGAGGGTCGGACGCCATACTTTGAAGCATAGAGTTACCACCCTTGCCATTCTGAGTTCAAATCCCGCCGAGGTTAACAGTCCCCTTCATCCTTACGGGATCGATAAAATAAAGTACCAGTAATGCACTGGTTAATTGCTGACCTTCTGCCAAAAGTAGAAACAATTATTTTAACTCTATCAGAATAACTACTTACCAACAAACCTACCTTCCTTGCTACATATATACCAACCTACCTACCTACATACCTATCTACCTACCTACCTACCTACCTACCTACATACCTACCTACCTAAGTAACTGACTAACTACTTACCAACAAACCTACCTTCCTTCCTACATATATACCAACCTACCAACCTACCTACCTACCTAAGTAACTGACTAACTACTTACCAACAAACCTACCTTCCTACATATATACCAACCTGCCTACCTACCTACCTACCTACCTACCTACCTACCTACCTACCTACCTACCTACCTACCTACCTACCTACCTACCTACCTACCTACCTACCTACCTACTTACCTAGCTACCTTCCTACATAACTGCCTAAATATCTATCTATCTATCTATCTATCTATCTATCTATCTATCTATCTATCTATCTATCAATCTATCTATCTAAGGGTTGACCATCGTTACCTGGATGCGGTGCTAGAAGCGGCAGGCTTCGGACCCGTGTTCAGGGGCTGGATTGCTGCAATGCACAACAACAACATCTACTCAAGGGTCAAGGTGAATGGCTACCTCTCGGAGCCGTTCCATATCACGCGATCCATCTGACAGGGATGCCCTCTGCAAACTATCCTTGAAAGGTCGAGCGGAGGTGGCAAACACGTTTATATCGTCCGTCATCTACTACCGCTTGACCGACGTGCCTTGTCCAGCCAAAACTCTCACCAAAGTGGAGCGCGCGCTCTTCTAATTCCTTTAGAAGAAACGGGCTCCTTTGGTGAGAAGATCCATCTGCTGCCAACACCCTTCAAAGGGAGGGCTAGGGATGCCGTGGCTGACGATGCGCAAACAAGCGCTCAGACTGCGGCACCTCCACGTATTCCTCACCGGACAACCGGTGTGAGCCCCGTTCGTGAGGCGAACATTCCCACGACTCGTCTCTCGCTGACCGAGCTGCAGGCCTGGATCAAGCAAAGACCAAGGAAAATGGGCAACTGGCACATCGAATGTGCTCAGGCGCTCACAGCCCCTTGACAGGCGGACCCGGCGATCAGTGGAGACTCCACTTCATCATTCTATAGAGGATTGGTCCGCAGCAAGTGCGACGACGCACTTGGAGAAACTCTAGGCGTAGAGGAAGACGAACTGGCTAGTCTGTTCGGTAGGACCTTCTGTCCGGGACCGATGGACAACTTCCAAAAGTCCCTGGCCTGGCAGTGCTACCGAGGAGCTCTACCAGTTCGAGACAAGCTCTACAGACATGGACGCTCGGGCAGGGACCCTTCGAAAAAGATCTGTCCGAGATGCGTGCGAGACGAAGAAACCGTCGCACACGCATTCGTACACTCTCCGGGCGTTGCCGACCTGTGAGGCTATGTAGAACGACTATTGTCACGGGTGGGACCAATCCGGTTGACCACCGAGTCCATTGTCATGATCAAACCGCCACCTTCCTTCAAAAAGAGGTGGTTTTCCTTCGTGTGATAGCTATGGCGAAAGAGGTTGTATGGTGGACGAGGTTAAAAGGGCTGAGGTCAGACACCTTTCTCTCCGGCCAACAACTTATTCTTTTTTTCAAATACCACTTTGGAAGAAGAATCAGGATGGAGAGAGAGGTGCTGTACCCCAGCAAGTTTTATGAAAGGCGGGTGGAAGTGGCGAGAATGGCCCGAGTGAATGGGCCTTCCCTCTATATTAGCCTATAGGTTGAGGAAAAAGAGGAAGAGAGGAGATGAGGGTTGCACATTTTTGTCGGGGGTATGTGTTACCCATATGTAATGTCTCCCCTATTGGGGAAAATCGATTAATTTTAAATTGAATTTGTGATAGTATTTTACACGTTTTTATTGTATGTAAACTTCCCCCTTTGTATTTGTCCTCTTCTTTTGTGCCCCTGTGGCTAATAAAGAAACATATCTATCTATCTATCGATCTATCGATCGATCGAACTATGCATCTCTCTCTCTCTCGATATCTCTCTCTCTCTCTCTCTCTCTCTCTCTCTCTCTCTCTCTCGATCTCGATCTCGCTATCTATCTATCTATCTATCTATCTATCTATCTATCTATCTATCTATCTATCTATCTATCTATCTATCTATCTATCTATCTCTTTATCTGCCTGACGCGTGGAACATCACCGATAAGGTTATTTGTTAATTTCTATGCAACAAACCGAACTAATTGTTTGAAAAAAACATAACATTTTTAGATTAACCCACAAGCTGAATTGTTAGCTGGGCGGCACCCCCATATTTCGCCCCTTTAGGGGCGAAAATTTAATTTAAAATTGTTTTAAAATATCAAATTTTGCCAACTATAAAACATGAATAGCTCGGAAAGAACGCTAGAGAACGTCGACAGAGAGAAGAGAGGTAGAGAGGCAGATATTAACGTTATATCTGCTTCTGCTACTATGGACGTCGCCATAGATACGACTGTCAACAAAGAGAAACAAATATTACCACTTGAAGGTTTTAAAATTTCTACCGTCGAAACGGAGAAAATTAACAATAACACACAGATAAACACAGGAATTAAACCTATTAACATACATACACATGGAAAAGACAAGATCAACAACTCCATAGATACATCTACACATAAAGTTTCACCTCGTCAAGAAATTAAGATTTCCAACACCGAGGCTAACAACGATAACAACAACAACAGCAACACCCACCACACACAAAAAACTGTCTTTCGCTGAAACAGTGAACAAAAAATAAGATTTTATAAATCTTGACATCTCCAAGGCAAGAGATATGGTCCAGCAAGGGAGAAAATGTGTAACTTTCAAAGACAAGGGTGGGTTTAGAATTAACTCCCCCCTCGAAATAAAAGAAGAGACAGTTCGAAGGACAGTCACCTTTAGTACTGTCTCCAACACAACGAGAAAGCCGATATTTGTTAGTCAAGCAGATATAGAAGCCACCTTTAAGGAGACTCTAGCAAATATTGACTTTCTCCAACGAGGAAAACAGTACGGAAGTGTTTCCGTACTGTTTAAAAGCAAGGCACTCGCCCAAAAACATTCTGTGACACCAATGGTTTCAAAAGCATTCACCTTTTTCCCTACGTACATGGGAAAAAGGACACAAAAAATAAAAATTAAAAATATACCACCAACATAAACATCTGGTGGATCTTGGCTGGCTTCGTAGAGCCAGAGACTGATATGATTCTTTCGATACGAAAGTCTATTAGACAAAGGTGGGCGGGTACTGATTTGGAGATTCTGATTCAAATGAGGCCGGAGAGAATCTCCAAAATACCCGAAACAGTCGCCATCGACGACAACAACAAAATAAACATTATGGTGGAGGGTCGAAAACTTCATTGCTTTCGCTGTGGTAGCACAGCACACCTAAATGCCTCCTGTCCTTCACAAACAGAGCACAACATCATTAAAAAAACACTATTACCAACACCAACACCAAAACAACCACCACCACAAGTACAACAGACGAAACGAGCAACCACACCAAAACAAACAGCCACTCAACCAACAACAACAGAAAAAACACAGACAACACACCTGAAGAACACAGCCCCATCCCATCCCACTCCATCAAGCACTACCACAAACACACACACCGAAACACCACCACCACACAACATACCCCTACCCCACACTCCTGACGATGATTATTCATCGACAGATGAGGCTGCTTCTCCTTCTTTAAGTGAAGAATAAGGAGAGCCTCAGAAATCTAAAAAACAAAAAAAGAGACACCACAAAGCTTCCAAAACCCCAATCACCAACACCAACACACAACCACAGACACAAATTGAAATGGAGATTGAACAATCCAATCTCCAGGAAACGAAAAGGTAAGTGCACCTTTTCGTCCTTTTCGCCAACTCTTCTCCACCAACTTGGCTAGTTAATGAGTTGGAAGCGTGAATGTGCGTGGCCGAGGGATGCCCTGTAAACAGGGTCAACCTTTAAACGACCTTAGGTCACACGGTATGGATGTGATAGCCATCAATGAGTTCATGAATCACAACAGGCAGCAACTAACTCTCATCTTCGACGACTTTGAGATATACGCATCTCTCTGTCAGCCAGGACGTGGAGGGGAGTGGCTGTCATGTTTCGGAAGAACCTGGACGTCGAAGTACAGCAAGTACACTTGGACCCGAAGGGTAGACTGGTAGTCCTAGACGTGAACAGTATTGGAGGTGGAGCCTTCAGACTGGTGGCCGTTTATGCCCCGACCGGGCAATCGCAATCTCAACCAGACTTCTTTAAGCGTCTAGAGCCTTTTCTGGGAACATCTCGCTCCTTACATTTAGTGGGGGACTGGAATGGTATCCTAGATGCACGATGAGACTATGTGGGAACATGTCTCAGTAGAGAGGGTGGTGCAACAACCTCAACACTTTAATCAGCCAATTCCAACTGGCCGATAGGTTTCGACTGGATTTCCCGACTGCACCTCAGTGGACGTGGGCAAACCGCAGCGGGACATCTAGATCGTATTTAGATAGGTTCTTCATTAGAGAAAGGGACAAGGAGATGTTAAGCAGTCAACGAATGCACAGGGTTGCCTACTCAGATGACAAATTAGTCGTCTGCTTAGTCAACCGTGATAGAATACATAGACAGGGACCCGGATACTGGAAGCTGAACGTGTCGTCGCCGCCACGTAAAGCTTACAGTGAACGGATAAGTAGACTAGTCAAGCAACAGTTAACGGGAGCCATCGTCAACAATAGAAGGGTAGTACTCTCTAAAGAAAGCAATTAGAGTAGAATCCATAGAGTTTAGCAGAGAGTTAGCCTTAGAGAAAAACAAAATAGAAAGAGAAATAGTAGCCAAGGTAGAGGAGGCACTTAGAAGTGGCAACGCGGCTAGAGTGTTAGCGTCGAGAACGGCACTAGACCAGTTCTGCGGCGCGAAACACGAAGACTACGTGGTCAGAAGCAAATCACGTGCTCTAAGAAACGAAGGAGCGAAAGCTGTCAGCTGGGCCCGAGTGGCGGAGGCAAAAAGTGGCAACAAGTCCACGATTCGGTATTTGAAAGACCAAAACGGACGCGTATTACTTGACCCCAAATAAATGTGCGCGGCCTTTCAGCAGCACTTTGCGCGACTGTTTGAGCAGAACGACGGTGAGCCGAACGGAGTAATGGACTTTAGTTCATACCTCGACGGCCTGCCGCGTCTCTCGAACACGGACGCCGAGTTCTGCGAAAGACCGATCACGGACACTGAGATACGGGACGCTCTGGGCCGCTGTGGGAAACTCAAGTCACCAGGTCTCGATGGTCTACCCTATGAGATTTACATAGGCATGCCGGACTTGTTCTCTGGCGTCCTCAAAGCCTTCTACTGGAATTGGCAGCAGAACGGGAGAATTCCCAGTTCTGCAGGCAAGGGCGTAGTAACGCTGATCAGGAAAGTCGAGAACAAGGGGGACGAAATTAACAACTTCAGGCCCATAACTCTGCTCAACACAGAGTTACAGATTTTGGCCAAAGTGCTAGCGACGACGTTGGCGCTTGTCGTTGAGAACCTGGTAGGGAGAGTGCAAACGTATGCAATCCCGACCAGCTCCATACACGACAACCTCCACCTCATGCGATACATCGTAGAGAGGGTGGGTAGTAAACCCGGCGTCGGTGCGGCTCTGATCAATTTGGATCAGTCTAAGGCATTCGATAGGGTCGACCATCGATACTTGGAAGCGGTTCTCAAGGCGGCCGGGTTCGGTCCTGTTTTCAGAGGCTGGATCTAGGCGATACACACCAGCATCTGCTCGAGGGTCAAGGTGAACGGCTACCTATCGGAGCCGTTCACAATCACGCGTTCCATTCGACAAGAGTGCCTTCTCTCCTCCATTCTGTATGTATTGACTCTAGAGCCACTACTGCGGAGATTGGAGCTGTTACAGGGCATCCCTCTAGAACCGGGATTGCGCAAAAAGCGTCGGCTTATGCCGACGACATGACGGTAGTGGTGTCGAGAACCTCGGAAATCGGGGTGATCGGCAACTTACTGAAAGAATACGAAACACTGACGGGAGCAAAACTTAACCCGGACAAATCTGTCGGGTTGCAACTCAGTACGTGAGAGGCAAACCGATGACGTCCGACAGCGTCGTTGGACGCTGGACGGACGGACCGGTGAAATTGCACGTGGTCTGGTTCGCTCCAGGAGGAGAAAAACTGGAACGAGGTCGCGGCCAAGGTGTTTGCGCTCGCCCAGAAGTGGGCAGAGTGCAAACTGTTATTGAAAGGTGGAGTGGAGGTGGAAAACACTCTCATAGCGTCCGTCATCTACTACCGCTTGACTGTCGTGCCTTGTCCCCGTGAACACCTCGCCAAGATGGAACGCATGCTCTTCCAGTTTCTGTGGAAGAAGCAGGCTCCGCTGGTGAGGAGATCCGTCTGCTGTCAGCAACCTTCCAACGGAGGGATGGGAATGCCGTGGCTGATGATGCGCAAACATGCGCTGAGGCTGCGGCATCTCCAGGTATTCCTCACCGACCCACAACCGGTGTGGGCACCGTTTGTGAGACAGGCTTTCCCACAGCACGTCTCGCTGACGGAGCTGCAGCCCTGGGTCAAGAAAAAACCGAAAACGATGGGCGCCTGGCACACTGAATGCGCTCAGGCGCTCACAGTCCTCTGGCAAGCGGGCGCAGCAATCAGTGGAGACTCCACTTCGACATTCTATAGAGGGATTGTACGTTACGAGGGCGACGACTTGCTCGGAGAGACTCTGGGCGTCGAAGACGATGAGCTCACCAGTCTGTATGGTAGGATTTTCCGCCCGGGATCTATGGACAACTTCCAGAGGTCCCGGGCGGAAGGTCCTACCAAACCAACCTGTAGAACTATGCAGAAGAACTGGGACAAATCCAGTTGACTGCCGTGTCCATAGTAAGGATCAAACCGCCAGCCTCTTTCAAAAACGAAAGAGAGGCGGTTTTACTCTGTACAGTGGCTATGGTGAAAGAAGTTATATGGTGGACGAGATTGAAAGGACTGAGGACATATGCCTTTCTCTCCGGACAACAATTGACTCCCTTCTTTAAGTATCACAAATTTACTGAAAGGTGGGTGAAGGAAGCGAAAATGGCCTGAGTGATTGGGCCTTCTCTGTTTATAAGCCTGTAGGTTAAAGAAGAGAGCAAAAGGAAGAAAGGAGCACTTGCACAACACGCTCCTGGAGTTGACGGTTGTTCTATCGACGGGGTATTAAACAACCCATTTGTGGCGCTTCCCCCCTATTGGGGATTTCGATTGTTGTAATTTTTTGTTTTATATTTTTTACACGACTGTATGTAAAATCCCCGTCATGTCTTTGTTTTGTCCTCTTTTCTTGTGTGCCCTTGTGGCAAATAAAGAAATCTATCTATCTATCTATCTATCTATCTATCTATCTATCTATTATCAGTCAGTAATTGGGATTTTATGATATTAATGGATATACATTAATATATAACTATATATTCATTTATAGGCAACAAAGTTCTTTCTTTGCACATCTGCAACATCATCAGTGGTACTTTTATGTTTCCTCTTGTTGTATTGCCATTTTTGGCGTAGACATAATAGTACCACTGATGATGTTGCAGATGTGCAACGAAAGAACTATGTTAGACTATATATATGTATTTATATCTGTATTTTTGACCGTTGGTCAGTCAATGATAAACATTGAGGACCAAATAAATTAAATATATAGATACAAAAGATACAGAAGCGAAAACCAACCAAACTGTGAGTGTGTTCTGTTATTATTTCTGGCAATATTATTACAATATGACCGCCCCAAGTTTAACAATATTTGTTTCGACACACGATTTCATATAAAAAACCTCGCAAAACAAATATATGTATATATATATAGTGATGAGGAAAGCTCCCCGCCCCCGTTCTTGCTTCCTTCGTATTCCCACTGCATTTTAAGTTACCTTAAATAGCAACTACACAACCATTTCTATTCTCCATATATTTCATCATTATATATATATATATATATATATATATATATATATATACAGAGAGAGAGAGAGAGAGAGAGTGAGAGAGAGAGAGAGAGAGAGAGAGAGACAAGAGAGAGAGAGAGAGAGAGAGAGAGAGAGAGAGAGAGAGAGAGAGAGAGAGAGAGAGAAAGCCAGAGGACGATGGATGAATAGAGAGACAGAAATAGAAGGGGAGACAGAGAATGTGAGAGAGCTGTAGACAGATAATAATATAGTAGGTAGTTATACATATTGTTTTGAAAGATTAGACCGTGTAACAAAAACATTTTTTTTCTCTGTCCTAGCCTGTAATCACTTTTTTGTGTTGCTTAGGTCCCAAATAAATAAATAAAAAAGTGCTATTAAACAGTTAAAAGTTGGGGTTTGTAAAAATTCTAAGCTATTCACTAGAATTATTTGTATGCTGGATTTTACATTGTATATAAGTTTAATTTGCTTATGTTAAATGACTTTTTTATATATGTTTCAGGTTAAATTAAAATTATAAAATAAAGAGTAATACCTAAAGAAAATTATAAAAGTGCAATAAAGTATAAAATTGTTAAAAAGTGGATTAAAGAGATTTATTGATACTGGATTTTCGCACCCTAAATAAAGGATAAGTTGTGTTTTAAGCATTCGTCTTCAGGATGAAGCAGTGGAACTTGGTCAAGGAAGAAGTGCAGGTGACAAGTCAGAGATGTCGACACGAACCTTTCTTAGGCTTTTACACTCTTAGGGGTGGCCTCTGCTTCTGCCATGACGTGCGTGGACTGTTTGACGTTATTGGGGTGCCGTTTGTTCCCAAGAAGTGGTGGCTATTTATAGACAACTCCACCACAAGTTTGAAGGCTGTCCTTCTCCACAATGGAAACAAGTTCCCGACACTGCCCCTAGTTCATTCAGTCTGCCTGAAGGAAGATTACTACAGTGTGAAAGTCCTCTTGGATGCTCTGCAATACAACCAGTACAATTGGAAAATCGTTGGAGACTTCAAGATGGGGGCTTTCCTGCTTGGACTCCAAGGAGGCTTTATCAAATTCCAATGCTTCCTCTGCTTTTGGGACAGGAGAGCCACCTCTGATCATTAAAAAAGAAAGAACTGCGAGCAACGAATAGAATTTGTAGTTGGGACCCGGAACGTCATGTGGGAGCCACTGGTTGATCCCAGGATTGTGCTCATGCCGCCACTGCACATTAAGTTGGGATTGATCAAGCAGCTTGTGAAGGCTCTCAACCAAAAATCAGGCGCTTTTAAGTACCTTTTTGATTTCTTCCCTAAGTTATCTGAGGCCAAAATCAAAGGTGGAATTTTTGTTGGACCTCAGATAAAGAAGGTGTTTGAGTCTACTAAGTTCTCCAATAAGCTCAATAGGATTGAGAGAACAGCATGGAACTGTATCAAGGTAGTTGTTAATGGATTCCTGGGCAACTACAGAGCTGAAAACTACCAGCAACTGGTGCAGGATCTGATAAAGGCTTTTGGCGCCATGGGATGCAGGATGTCGCTTAAACTCCATATGCTGGACGCTCACCTGGAAAAATTCAAGGAGGACAATATGGGTGCCTACTCAGAAGAACAAGGCGAACGATTCCACCAAGATGTGAAAGAGATAGGGCGGAGGTACCAGGGCCACTACAATGAAAAATTGGGGGACTATATCTGGGGGCTAGTGCGGGAATGCGACCTGGACTACAACCGCAAATCCAGGAAAAACCAGTCATTTCTGACGTGTATAAGTTGCTTTATAAGTGTTATTTATTTTTACTTGTTTGCTTTTGATAAGGTTGTGTAATAAAATAAATATATACTCTGTTGATTCAATTATATGAACTGATAAATAAAAAAGAAATGTGTTTTTTCTTGAAAAATATGAAAATATGAAAATTTAGAAATATCAAACTCCTGACCACAAACCCAAACTTCTGATTAAATAATAGTGTTTTTTTGATAATAATTGTTTCTACTTTTGGCACAAGGCCAGCAATTATCCAGTGCATTACTGGTACTTTATTTTATCGACCCCGTAAGGATGAAAGGCAAAGTTAACCTCGGCGGGATTTGAACTCAAACCATAAAGGGGCGTAACTCTTTGCTGC
Source organism: Eledone cirrhosa (assembly GCA_964016885.1). Classification (NCBI taxonomy): domain Eukaryota; kingdom Metazoa; phylum Mollusca; class Cephalopoda; order Octopoda; family Eledonidae; genus Eledone; species Eledone cirrhosa. The sequence continues at coordinate 42,690,196 of OZ024743.1, forward strand.
AAAGCATAGCGTCAGACCCTCTACCGATACTGCCAAATGGGATATAACAAACCATGAAAAGACAATTAGATCCGTGGAACAAAAAATATGTTACACGGTGTTATTTATAAATAGCAGATGCTTGAACGGCTACTCTCCATTGGTTGTACACTCACTACACGAGTTTCGATGAACTATAACGACCGTGAAATATATGTATACACTCCTCATTTTATGATATTGATGTAGATGTGGTTGAATCATGTCTTAAAATACTCATAGCGAGATTAAACGTATGTCTATTGTGTACATAAATATATTCAACATGGAGACATATATAAATGCATTTTGAATCACGTCTGGTTAGCGCCATTTCTAATTAATAGTATCTAACGAAGCTTGGGCCCATATGCAAATAAGATTTGAACAAATATCGGTTTACGAAATCAATAAGATTTCAATTCATCGGTAATTAGGCATAATTAGGCAGCTGCTGCATCTTACATCGATACCATGGAAGCCCTGATATACTTACGTCTTAAATACTTTAGACGAAACAACATATGTCTTTCTCCTGAAGTGTGCTGTGTTAGTTTTATTGCTGAACGTTTCAGTTTTCATCATTACCATATAGCGGTGTATTTGCAGCATCGGTAGAGCGTCGGATAACATGCTTTGTGACATTTAAGTACATCCCATTATGTTATGAGTTCAAATCACTCCGAGGTTAGCTTTGCATTCATCCTTACGGGGTCGTTAAAGCAATGCACCAGTAACGTACTGGTGTTGATTTAATTGACATTTCCTTCTCCGCCAAATTGTTGGATTTATGCCTATTTCATGTTATGTTTGAATATCTCGGAAAAGTGAAACAACGAGAACTTAAGCAATATACATAGAAGCCTCATTATAAATCTAATATTAATTATTAATGCTGACAAATAGACTGTTTAATATATAGGAACGAGTCAATTGACAAAAGAATGAAAGACATGACAGATGTCGACGCCCAATAATTAAAGTTTGAAAAAGAATATGTTCGATATTTCAAATACTAAATTAAATATTTACAGAATAATAATAATATATATTTTCTGAGGTAACATCTAATCATTTTATTTCTAAAGATTCAAGTATGTCTCCCGCATACGTTATTATTTATATTATGGAGATCTTTAAATTCTCGCATACATGCTGATACTTTTAAAGTATCCTGTATAATCAAACGATAACAGCTTCTAAATTAAGCTTTATGGTCCTCTGATTGACGATATTTCCACTTATTTATTTTCTTTTTCTCCCTTTGTATATATCTGAATTAAGAAATTAATTGTATATTCGACCAAATTCCAGAAGCCAGCAATGCTTGGATAATGGACGTGCGAATGCAGAACGGTTTCATCGCTCTGTACGCATCTTGGACACGCCCCTCTAATAGCAATTTCATGCCTCTATAGATTGCTGCAAACCGACAGAACCTCCGTTATCACTGTCAAGAGGGGGTGTTCTGAAAATATCCCACAGAAACTTGGCAAAAATGTATTCGGAACAGACTTGTTCTCGTCGACACCTCGATATCTCTGAAAACGCTGTCACTCTTTGCCACCACTACTTCTCTATAGAAAACCACCGTGGAATTTCCGCTAAAACTGCAGCTCAGTCAAAAGGAAGAACTGCGGTAGATCCTTAACAAAGGAGGCCAACACCTGTTATCGAACCTGTTAGCGAACATCCTGAGATATCTACAAATGCCGTAAACTCAGTGAATGTTTGAATATAATCAACCACGCTATGCTAAAGCATCTACGCAATGGTTGTTGGCAGCAGATAAACCGCATGACCAGTAGAACGTATCTCTTCTACATGAAATGAAAGATCGGGCACACAGACTGGTGAGGCGCAAACTTGGGCAATGCACAGAGGTGATGTACGTGTTTACACCTTTCGTCCGACCCCGGTCCATTTCTGGTGAGAGTGACTATTCTGCTCGTTACCTCGTCTCAGTTCAAAACTGGAACACGAGCAAATTTAACCAGTCCGTCGGTCAAACGTCAACAACATTATTGAATGGCATGGAGGTGCCTCCCCAAGTGCTGTGGTTTCCTAATGTCTATGGGATACCTTTGTTCTGAGTAGCAGATTGCGCAATTTTAAATATGTTTTGGGATGAGCAGAAATCAACATAATACTTACCTGTAGAGCAACTGTAATTTATTTGCTTGTATATAACACTGACGTGTTAATGTAGTTGCTTTGTCATATCAGGATACTACATCATCCTAATGTTTGTCTTTTATTGAATGTGGTGATATAACATTAACATTTCAGGAAAGTAACTTTAAACATTAAGTTCAACAAAAATGCTATGGACATGATTTCAAATATATAGCGTGTAATCAGGCAAAATGTTCGTATTCTCATATTATTGCCTAGTATGTAAAAGACAGCTACAAGCAAAGCTCATGCCAAATGCCATATGCTAGAAGAAATAGCCAAAATGAACCTCTCTTGATCTAAACAAGAAATATATTTTCAACGATTCAAAATACTATTTTTTCTCATTTGCACATCACGCTTGAACGCATCAAATCTCTTTAAAGACACGGATAAGGCGAACGCAAGATTCAAATAATTGAAAAATGAATTCTCTTGGATGAATGATGCCAAGATTGATGAATGCCTTTAAATCAGGGAAATGTTATTAGCTGAGTGATTTCACGGGGTGATGCACGATCTTGAAAAAGATAGAGAAGGCATTTGCGCGAACTTCAGGGAAATCACAATGCCGAAAATTATTCTGAAAGACCTTTTAAAAAGCAACAAAATGCAATATTTCATTAACGGTTCATTTCTTGAACTCTGATACGGACTTTGTTTCGACAAAACTTGATGAAGCAAGCGATGATATCAATGAGCATTCCCCTCAGAATATTTCGTCACAGGAAAATCGTTATCGAGGGAACTGGAGCCCCACTAAGTTTTCCGCCTACAGCTGACCTCTTAAGAGAGACATGTACGATGTACATTACAGCGGAAAATCAGAAAACCTACTTTTTATATTCAATGTGTGTATGTTCAATCTCAATTTAATGAATATATACATATATGGGTCTTAGCATTCCTCGCAAAAAACATAACCAGATAGAGCAACGTTATACACTTATTTGGATTCAGCATAATAAATCCTAAAGCAATCAGGTATTTTTTATTCTTGTTACACGAAACAAATATCTTATTCGTTCCTTAGTGTAATCGAAGAACTAGAAATACCGATAAGAACAGACACATCCTTAAAAGATTGTAATGTTGAAGAATAAGAACTTGTAGCTAAGTCGATAGAAGTAGGTTGAATGTTTTCAAAAGGTGAAGCCTAGATAATGATACACAGCAACAATATGTCTGACAAACATATGAATATGATACTAAATGCAGCCTGTGAGTTTGGGAATAGAAAAATCTGTGAGGAAGATGATATATTGTCATATGCATTTAGCTTAGATACATTCATGTTTAAGTTCATATCTCACCGAAATACCCATTGCCTTCGATGATCTTGAGGTCGATATTGAAGTAACATTTAAATACTGAAGCGAATATTAATAACTGTTGCATATATTCAAAATATTTCCATATGATCCTGTAAGAGTTACAATTTCTATAACAAAGAAAAAAGAAAAGAATCACAAAAAAACGACTGAAACACCACGACTGAAATAAAGGTGATAAATCACGTGAACCCATTGTTAGGTATATTAATGCGCATGAAGGATAAATGAAGGGGAGCTGAAAAGGAATGTATACTCTTTTATACTTATTTGAAAAGTGGATTAGCTAACGTTTATTTCGATCAGACAGGAGTACCGGTAATCCAAATTGCACAACAAAACGGGTAGATGCATGAAATTCCCCAATCCGCATATGTCATTATTTTTATAATAATACATCAAAACCTACCACAATTACACACACACGCATACATACACACGCATACACACACACTGACATAAACACTAACAGACATACATGTGCACATACACACACTATAATAACATATATGACTATATTCTACTCACGTTTTGTGCACCCATAACTCCTGATATATGTCGGGAATCTCATATATATATATAATTGGAGGCTTAGTAACATCGAATCTTTGGCGGTGTGCAAGCAAATTCGACCTACTATATGAATGAGTTAGCAAAGCACTCGACAAGGTAGGCTCTCAGAGTAATAACATACGTTTAAATAGCTTGACAAATTGAACATTGTGGTAGGCAAAATCTAACACACAATACCAAAGTAACGAAAGAACTAACAGGTTGAGCAAAAATACACCTGGACAAATGAAACGTTATACGTTTACGTTTACGTAACTGGCAAGCTGGTGGTATTCATGATCGAACAGAGGATTCATTTCATCAACAGGATTTCGTTCTACCAAAGAACGGGGCGAGATACTAAATCTTGCAGCTAGCAGCAGCGAATCGGATATTTAGTTGTCACGTGTTATTTCCAGCAAGTGAAATAACCCCCGGTATTTGGCGGGTCATTCAAAGTGTTATACAAAGGAAATATTATAATTTCCGCTAACTCTCAGAATAAGCTCTCGACCAGATGTTATTAAACAAACACAAATAATTAACCAATCAACAGAATTGTCTAATTAAATTAATTAGTTAATTATTAAATCTAGGAGAAAATAATATAATTGGAGGCTTAGTAAAATCGAATCTTTGGCGCTGTGCAAGCAAATTCGACCTACTAAATGAATGAGTTAACAAAGCACTCAACAAGGTAGGTCCTTAGAGTAATAACATACGTATAAATAGCTTGACAAATTGAACATTGTGGTAGGCAATATATATATATATATATATATATATATATATATATATATATATATATATATATATATATATACATACATATAGGATTGGTACTCTGGAATAGCGATGCCTACATGAATGTATGTATAGCATATTTGGCAATATACTGCATGTTTAATTAAAAACATTTAGAAGACCATACGCTATCAATTTTAAAGTACTGACTATGTCACTTACTTCTTTTAGGCGCAAGAAGGAAGAGAGGCGGACACTCTCTATAGATACATTCATGTATACATCGCTATTTAAGAACACCAATCCTAATACATAATTTTGCTGGACCGGCAATCGGTCTGTATAATCAGCACCTGATTATTACTGGAATTCTATAAGAATCCAGCTTCTATAATTTTGGGTGGAAGCAGGGCAGTAGGTGGCTCTGATGAACGCCAACCAGTGTGAAACAGGCTGTCAGCTTCTCTCCCTTCTTTCGCCGAAAAGAAGTGACATAGTCATTACTTTAAAACTGATAGCGTATGGTCTTCTAAATGTTTTTAATTAAACATACAGTATATATTATTTATATATTTATATATATATATATATATAATAATAATAAATTTGAAGACTAAAATCCAACGACCATTCCACTTATTACAATGAAGCTCTTGCTCGGAGTGGATTTGTCGATAAGGTAGCATATACAGAGTACGAGAGTAGACCTAGAAGAAATAGATCCCGTCGCATTATATGGTATAACCCACCATATAATATGGAGGTGGCCACACCATTAGCTAAGATCTTTCTAGCTCTTATTACGAAGCATTTTCCCCCTACACATAAATATAGTAAACTTTTTAATAGAAATGCTATTAAAATTTCTTACTCTACGACTCCTAACATTGCACATAACATCACAGCTTCAAATTTAGCTAAACTACCTAGCCATAGGAACACGTGTAACCATGTAGTTAGTACTAACTGTAATTGTAGGAATCGGGTTGATTGCCCCCCATATCCGGGAAAACCTCTCTAGAAACATTGTCTACAAATGTAAGGTTGAATCACCCACGTCCCGTAGGGTTAATCGCCAATAGATTCAAGCAGCTTCTTTACATGCACCCTCATTCTTTTCGTTACCCTCTAAGAAGGAATATGACGTCACTTTCAGCTTATATCTGGAGCCTAAAAGTCAACCACACCCAATCTAATTTACACTGGGAGATCCTAGCTAGGTCTAGATCGTATAACGGAAATAAAAGATCTTGTGACCTCTGCGCCGCTGAGGCCCTGTAAATACTCTACGCCACAGACCACATCTTAAACAAAAAATCTGAGGCAATTTTGGCTTGTAAACATAAATTGCACAAAACTTTCCTGTATTACAGCCCCACATTATACCCTAACGGATAGTACGATCTATACGTGGATATTTTACGTCTTGATGTGGTATCTAAGTATATGTTATGTTTATACCATTACTTATTTGTATAGGTAAGCATATATTACCTGTATATTTTGTGAAGGTACGTATACTTTCTCGTACGTATATTTGATTGTATATGTTATGGCGTATATTTTTATATATTCTGGTACATATGCTTTTGGTTATGTGTATACGGGAGTTTTGCGTCTGTGTGAGTATGCGGGTTCGTACGTATGTTGGGTGTGTGTATATGTGTACTTCATGTTTTGGTTGACTACGTCTCCGAACATTTGTGTATTTACATGTAGGTATGTGTGTGCGCTTGTTATATACGTATTTAATTATTTATATACGTTTATTTAATTACTTATTTATTTGTATACACGCACAAACAAACACACATATGTATATGTGCGTGGTTTTGTATATCTATGGCGAGTGTTTTCGTGTATGCTTGTGTATGTACGTATTTGGATGCGTGTATGTATTTATTTAAGTTCAATTACCTCAGTATTGTATTTTATTTACTTTATTCTTAACTCTGAAGCGGAGAATCATTCGGTTTCCTAGTTAGAAATTTTAGTCTACGACTTCTGCTATACCATTTACGTGGTTTTGTCTTTGCGTGCAATTGTTCTCCACGCTCCACATATGACGTATTATCTTCGTTTTTTCCGTTCATTGCCAGAGAACGTCTCTATGAACCACCTAAGAGAACATTAGTCTACGACTTCTTTTATACCATAAACGTGGTTCTGTCTTTGCGTGTAATTGTTTTTCACCGCTCCTATTAATGACGTATTATATTCGTTTTTTCCCGTTCTTTGCCAGGGAACGTTTCCACGAACCAAAGTATCGTCTTCCTGTCTTCCTCCGGTTGCAACGTTTTTTGAAATATCCACTTCTGCGTTTACAGATTGACTTTGTTAGTTTCAGAAGATCCCGTTAAGGGTGAAAGCAGCGATTCTTTGCTTAAACTTTAATCTGTTATTTTAATATATATATATATATATATATATATATATATATATATATATATATATATATATATATATATATATATATATATATATATATATATATATATAATAGGTGCAGACATCATGCCTGTGTGGGTAAAATGTCTACTTCTCAACCATTTAGTTCTAGGTACAGTACATTGCGTGGAGTTCTATCTTCTACTATAGCAATGGGTGTCTAATGCCGTGCAATAAGAGTTTGGTTAATCATGTAGACAGAAATTGCAGAATACCGTCATATATATATATATACAAATATAAATTAGCGAGAATCGTATTTCGGTTATTGGAAATTAGCGAAAAACAACTTCCGAGATGTGTGGCAAGCGCTCAATAGATTCTAACGAACCAGAGCTACAACATACGTTGAAAGGCCAAACACACTGAGACGATGGTTAAACCATTATCCGCACAGCTATAGAAACGACCAAGTAATTCGGGTCAAACAAAATAAAAAAGAATATGATTGAAAAATTTACCCGGACCCCTGGATGGTTGTTGAAAATCCAGCATTTGGGTTTCTGCGACTCCTAAATCAAGTACTGACCGCTTAGACAAATAATGTTAAGCTTTTGGTAAGATGATTGAACAAGGACGTCACTTTCTCAACAGGCTTTTAGTTCAAGTGCCAGGCCAAGGATTGACCGTTAGCAATACCCACGTGGGGCTCGACAAGGGAGGCAACCCTTATTTTGGCGGATGAATTCAGTAAGTGTATTATTATTGCAAAATTGCAAAATATCACAAAACGAATTAAGTTCTTAACAGAATGGTTTTAAAGTTAACAAAAGCTATTCACCAGTCAATAGAATCAACTAAAAAAAATCAAGAAAATTAACTGGTCAATAGCTAGACTCTGGAGATGAATACAATATATATATATATATATCATCATCATCATCATCATTTTATGTCCGCTCTTTCCTGCTTGCAAGGGTGGGACGGGTCTTATTCAGCACAGCATCTCTCCACTTGTCACGGTCCTGCGTCATCTCCACCGTGAGCTTCAGCCATCTGAGCTCTGTTCTCACCACCTCCGCCCATGTTTTTCGTGGTCTACCTCTACCACGTCTTCCTTCAACTGGCATTTCCTGGCACTTCTTCACCCATCTGTCATCCTCCATGCGCATCACATGTCCATACCACCTCAGGCTCCTCTCTCGCACACTACATTCTATCCCTCTCAGAAACAGTTTCTCTCTCAACACATTCATGCTGGGTCGTTTACGCACATTGACACTGCACATCCACCGGAGCATGCTTGCCTCATTTCTCTCCAGTCGCCGTATATCCTCTTCAGTTCCTGCCCATGTCTCACTACCATGCAGCATCGCGCTCCTCACACAGGCATCATATAACCGGCCTTTCGTATGCAGGGAGAAACCCTTCTTCGTCAGCAGAGGAAGCAGCTCCCTAAACTTCTTCCAACCCGTCCTTATTCTAGATAGTATGGCCTCGGAACACCTCTATCACATGCAAATCTTATCTCCTAGGTATCGGAAGCTATCCACAACTTTTATAGCTCCCGCCTGCATTTGAAAAATGTGTCTATTAATGCGACTTCTACTGTCTAATTTCCCTGTACATCTACTGCATACGTATTTATCCCTACCTGTTAGTTTGCCTGCTATCCCGCTACATCTCTTGTGTACCCAGGATCTGCATTGTGCGCATTTTATAGAATTTATGCCAGTTTCTTTTCTGCATATCGAACATGGCCATTTCCCTGACGGAATCAGAGTCGTATCCTCTTTTCTACTCATCAACACCTTTGTCTTAGCTAGGTTCACTCTCAGTCCTCTTGTTTCTAACTGCTGTTTCCATAGCCAGAATTTATTCTGTAGCTCTTCTACTGATTCTGCTATAAGAACAAGATCGTCAGCATAGAGAAGTTCCCATGAACAGCCAATCTTAAACTCCTCTGTTATGGCTTGGAGGACTATAATGAACAAGAGCGGGCTGAGGATCGAACCTTAATGTACTCCTACTTGTATCTAGAATTCCTCAATAAACTCCATTTCTACCCTAACTTTACTAACAGTGCCTCTGTACAAAGTTTGCACTGTCCTCACAAGCCATTCTTCAACACCTAGTTTCCTTAGGAACCACCAGATGACAGATCGGGGTACCTTATCAAAGGCCTTCTCTAGGTCAACAAAGGCTAGGTATAGTGGCTTATTTTTCTCTAAGAACCTCTCTTGTAATTGTCTCACCAACCAAGAAGAGGACATCTGTTGTACTCTTCCAAGGCAGAAAACCAAACTGCATCTCATCTAGTTTGACCCTTTCTCTAATTAGTTGTGCTAATATCCTTTCTGCCACTTTCATAACCTGGTCCATCAGTTTTATACCCCTATAATTGCTCCTCTCCAGAGCATCCCCTTTACTTTTGTAGCCATTTATGAGAATACTGCTGCACCAGTCTTTGGGTATGACACCACCATATATAGCCTGATTGATGATGCGTGCAACCAGTTTAGTACCTACGTCTCCTGATGCTTTCAGCATCTCAGCATCTATCCCCGATTGTCCAGCATCCTTACAATATTTCATTTCCTTAATCGCCTCTTGGACCCTATATTCGTCAATCTCAATAGCTGGTCCCTCTGTCGGATCTACTGAGGATAATTTCCATCTCTCCCATTCGTTCTCCACATTCATCAATCTCTCATAATGACATTTCCAGGCCTCCTTTTTCTGATCATTCGTGACACTAAGTATACCGGCACACTCCGGACATATTTATCTCCAACAACATCCTGATTTGCATTGACACACTGCCTTGCAATGTGGAACACCGCACGCCTGTGATCTTTCCGTCGCAGAACATTGGCAAACCTCCTACTCTCAGCCTACCTGCGTGCTAAGTACACCTGACGTCTAGCTTCTCTCTTAGTATATCCTTCCCTACTCACACCTTTTTCCCAAGCCTTCCATGCTAGTCTTTTGTCTCTAATGGCCTTATCTACTGTGCTGTTCCACCACCAGATCACTCTCTGTCTGGTTGGAGCTCTGCTCCAGCCACAAGTTTCATCAGTAGCCTGCAGTAAGTTGTCACGTAAGAAATTCCAGTTATTATCTATGTCATACGTCTCTAAATTGTCTCCTTTTTCGTCATACACATCTTGAAGGGATTTCCTAAATTTGTATTTTAGTGAAACGTCTTTTAGCTTCCAGACCTTTCTTCTCCCCACCATCCTGTATGTCTCATTCCATCTCTTGCTTACTGAGATATCAGTAACGACTAACCGATGCTGTGGGGTACATTCTTCCTTGGTATTAGACACTATCTGCCTGTCCCGCTGCCTAACTAGTAATAAGTCAATCTGGCTGATGTGCTCGCCAGATTTATAGGTTATTAGGTGGTTGGCAGGTTTCTGGAAGTTAATGTTGCAAATAGTCAGTGTACTTGCATCACAAAATTCAAGAAGTCTCACTCCTTCATTTCTTGAGCCGTAACCGTGCCCACCATGTACCCCAGTGTAACAATCCCAGAGCTGTCCAACATGACCATTGAAGTCTCCTGCTAGCATTACGATGTTTGAAGTCCCCTGCTAGCATAACGATGTTGTTTGTAAAAGTTGCTCGTAAAAGCAGTCTTTCTCTTCTTTGCCTAGGCCTGCTTGGGGAGCATAGGCAGAGATGATTGTCAGTAGTCTCCTGCATACAACTAATATAAGCTTAATTATTCGATTACAAACTCGAACTACCTCTATTCTCTTATTGATCCATCTCTCAGCCAGGAAAATGCCTACTCCCCCTAACCCATCATCCTTACCTACCCAGAAAAGCTTATAGCTAAGATGTTTGCCTACGACTAGTCTCGCAGAGGCACCTGTCCATCTCACCTCTTGCACGCAGCACACATCCACATGCCTTCTCTCCAGCATCTCCGCTATTTCAGCAGATCTACCTTTGAGAGCGCCAACATTAAGTGTTGCAAATCTGAGATGCGAGGTCTTCATATTTTGTTCCTATTTATTTGTTGCTGTGCTGATAAACGTTTTGGCATTGATACACTGGTTGGATGCCCTTCCTAACACCAGCGCCATTTTACAGCATGGACTGGGTGCTATTATTTGTGCCACCAGCACTAGAGAGGATGTCTTACTAGACTCAAGGGCCCTCTCTACCCCTCCATTTTACAGCATGGTCATTAAAAAAAAAAGAAATTCCCCTGCTAGCATAACGATATCTATATATATAAAACTGAGGTTGTCTCTTGTCTGTCTGTCTACTAAAACCGTCGGCACACATCTCCTCTTAATCCGTACGTTCAAATATCGGTGAAATTGCTACACTTATAGATGAAGGTCCGGCGGACACATCAGTCAAACATTTTTCAAATCGACCCACGCCAAGTGCAAAATCGAATTTGTAATGTATTGATTTTTCAGTTCAAATGTATAAATGGATATGAGAGATGAGTTATTTCCCTTTTATGGCGTCATTTGCTTATCTATTTACGTTACGTATAAACGACGCGGTGGACCGAGAAGAACAATTTAATGCGAAGACGAGACCAAGTTTATGGTGTAAATGGAGTAGTTAGACTAATATTCTATTTAAAATAACCGAATGATTTCCATCCCGGAGTTTAAGAATGATGTAAATAAAATTGTAAACGAAAATGACAGGTTATTAAAATAGTTGTTTATACTTTTGGCACAAGGCCAGCAATAATCCAGTACATTACTGGTACTTTATTCTATTGACCCCGTAAGGATGAAAGGCAAAGTTAACCTCGACGGGATTTTAAATTTGCCTTAACATAGTAAAAGTAAATAGTGAAGATTTAGGCTAGTACATACGTATGCGCCGACGAACATACACATACATATACATACCCACACACAAATACATACATACACACACACACACGCGCGCGCGTGTGTGTGTAAACCTTATGCATTTCTACAGTATTTTCACGAAACTTAAGACATAGGTTACTTATGTACTCTGGATGGTTATGGGCACTTTCATTTTTCCAGATATTGAATATAGGGCCTCCCGGCAGATAACCCCCTTTAACCACTTCCTTGGAGTCGACTGCAGTGCAATGCAACAAAACGTCATAACTTCTGGAGTTCGCAACCGATGTTCACAAAACTTGACACATGGTCTACGTTTGTTCTACAGATGAATTTGAACTCTCAGAATTGGCACATATTGAATAGGGGACCTCTGGGGGCAATAATCCCCTTTTGGAAAAAGTCGATGATTTTGTAAAAGTATAGTTTTCGAAGCAGCACTGAAGTATTGACATACATGGTGTACATAACTGCTATTTAATACCCGAGCAACGCCGGGTACCTCTCCTAGTATATATATATATATATATATATATATATATATATATATATATATATATATGAGTGTGTGTGTGTTTGTTACAGCTCACACCTTTGCAGGTTTAGCTGGCCTCCTCCAAGGTATATCTCGTTGGAGGTGTCTTTGGTAATTTAATGATAGGGACCCTAGTCCTATTATTTCAGCTCAGTAAACTGGAGCAACGTGAAATAAAGTGTCTTGCTCAAGGAAACAACACATCAGCCAATCCGAGGATTGAACTCACAACCTTTCGATTGCAAACCCAATACTCTAACCACTAAGCTATGCGCCTTCATATATATATAAATTGATTGACTGAAAATGTTTTTTCCTGAATCAATACATAAGTTTTCGAGAGATAACGTAGATGCAGAATTTTGTAAAATACTGTAGAAGAAACAATAAAATTGTTACTTCGCTTTTGTCATAAAATATAGGAATGAAATATATGACCAAATAATTAACGTAAATCAATTTCCTTGTCTTTGAATAAAAGTCAAAATGAAGAAAATAGGAATACAACAGTATTTGCATTATTGAATGAAGTAAAATGCCTTCTGTGAACATTGATAAAAAAACATGTAATGGAAATAATAGTGGAGCACCCATATTTGCGAATCGGACATTAACGAAGGACTCTATTCATAATATAAAGATAGTTTTTAAGTATTATTTATTGCTTTTATTGACGATCAAGTCGCCACTACAGCATAACCACAGCCTAATGAGTCACGCACAATAAAATATTGAGTAGCAAAATTCTTTATACGTAAGTTTTCGTGAGCCTTTGTGATTTGATATGCCAGAAATGAGATGTCCTTAATATTTTATAGAATTTTTTTTAAAATTACTATATTCTTAACAAGTACCGATAGGCAAAATTGTGATATAGTTCAATGTGTTATTTGAGATGGAGCGGGTGCGTGTACAGCAATTTCGTTTTTCATTTCATGCGAAATTGTATTGGGAAAATGTTTAGAAATCTAATTTGAATGGAAGAATAGTCCAAAAGTTCTAATATATTAGGAGAATTTTATGGGGCGGGTCTTAGGGAGGAAATAAAAGGCATGGTAGTGTGGTTAAGAATTATGTTGCACCACCAACTGCAAATTTACCCCCTCCCTATAATTTCGGTTTGTAAATAAAATCCGGTCGTGGAATGCTCTGTGAAAGACAGGCATGTATACACACACACACATTTATATACATACATATATATATATATATATATATATATATATATATATATATATATATATATATATATAATACATTATAAAGAAAGAAGAAACATTAGATATAAATAAAAAGGTATAATATACCTAAATTCCTTCATAATCCTCGACTACGTAGATTCGTGGCTATTATGCAAAAACATTACATCATAGAGATGCAGTATTTTTGTGAGGTTTGCCGACTTATCAAGAGGATACCTTCCTTAGAGTTTCAAAACACGTCCGTAGGACGCGAGATAGAATCCCGAAAAGGCGGAGGGGGAACTTATCACGTGATACAGCGGTCAAGAAACAGAGCTAAGCCTCTTACAACCAAGAGAAAAATACCACAAAAGGCGGAGGGGGTATTTATGTCGAGGCCGTAGAAGAGTTGGATAGGAGGGCGAGAAGTGTGATTAGTGTAAGCTTAACAGCAGTCACTATACCTCAGTGGTTAATCTACCGTAGGGAGTTATAAACAATACAAAGAAATACACAGACACATTCGAATACATACATATACATGCATTTACTCACATATATCCCTGAATTTGTGTGGTGCCAACCTTAAACGTTGTTGCTCTATGAATAATAGGAACAAAATAATCTGGATGGATTAGATTGATTCAATATCAGAGCCATATAATACATTATAAAGAAAGAAGAAACATTAGATATAAATAAAAAGATATAATATAGCTAAATTCTTTCATTATCCTCGACTACGTGGTTTCGTGGCTATTATGCAAAACATTACATCATAGAGATGCAGTATTTTTGTGAGGTTTGCCGACTTGACCGCTGTATCACGTGATAAGTTACCCCTCCGCCTTTCGGGATTCTATCTCGCGTCCTACAGACGTGTTTTGAAACTCTAAATGAGGTATCTTCTTGATAAGTCGGCAAACCTCACAAAAATACTGCATCTCTATGATCTAATGTGTTTGCATAATAGCCACGAAACTACGTAGTCGAGGATAATGAAGGAATTTAGGTATATTATATCGTTTTATTTATATCTAATGTTTCTTCTTTCTTTATAATGTATTATATAGCGCTGATATTGAATCAATTTAATCCATCCAGATTATTTTGTCCCTATTATTCATAGAGCAACATTGGTTAAGGTTGGCACCACACAAATTCAGGGATATATGTGGGTATATGCATGTATATGTATATATATTTATATATATATATATATATATATATATATATATATATATATATATATATATATATATATATATATATATATATATATATATATATATAATGTTTAAGTTTCGAGGGAGAGAAAAAAGGAAAGATAAGCGATACATATATTTAGTTGCCAATAGTCTGTGCAAATGTGCTCAATACTTGTGCCTCCAGGCTTAAATATTAGAAGCGTTAATATTTAGTGGGCGAGCAAATAAGCAGAGCGGTTGCAAAAGAAATGAATACAAATGAGTAAATACCGTTAAAATATGTTTATATAACAATGCACCTACGTACGTTTCGCCCAGAACGGGCTCCTCGGGGGCATAGAAAACAAAAAAACATGACCAGTACGCGACCCTGAGGGGTTTTAAGGTTAAATTCACATCAGCGTTCATTCTTCGCTTGAGTACATGTGTTGTTATTGTCGCAGAGCAGGCGGAGCAACTCTGGCCGGTGCTTGGATAATCTTGTCCCCCCTGGCTTTTTTACCCGATCACATTATGGTGCTACCTCTTGAAATTGTTGGGTGCAGCCCCCTATCGACAATAGCCCAGCGTGTAAAGAAGCGGATTCTGGAGTCTTTTAATGTAGTGACGTAATTGGCAAGTAACGTGGAGTGCCTTAGTTTTTTGCTCCTAAAAGAGTGGAGATGCGTTCTAAATCTCGTTTTGGACTGGCCAAACATGGCCCCTATATAGTGTTTAACTCCATTATTGCTAGTTATGGTGCACCTATAAATAACCCTATCAGTCAGACAGTTTGCCTTGAGAGGGCAGCCTCCCCTCTCACGACAGTTACATTTTCTGTCACGGTCGCTCCTAGTTGTAAGTAAAGCTATAACTATTGCTACATATGTTGTTATCTATGTCTCTAGCTCGGTCTTTGGTACTGTTATACCTCAAAGCGTGCGTGGTAGTACTATTATCCCTCCGCACGCCGCAGCCCGTTCCATTGCCGGTTGGTGACCTGTGTGGGTCGCCAGCATATTCACCAGTCTCGACTTGGTTATGTTGGTTTCGTCTACCGGGGCTGCCACCAACACTATTGGGTGCTGTTAGGGAGACGTTAGATGTATCCGTGCTAAGGTGCCGTGTTTTGAGCACATTTGCACAAACTAAATATATGTATCGCTTATGGCAACTAAATATATGTATCGCTTATCTTTCCTTAATTCTCTCTCTCGATACTTAAACATTCTATTAATGTGCTCCTTATAGTAGAGCACTATACTTTATCTGCCATGATGATGGAGAATCAACCGTTACCCATGTCTCTCAAATGTATCCCCTTACCTAGCAGAAAAAAACATACCTCAAGCAATTTATAGACGCTACTAACTCGTTTATACGGAGAGTAATATGGAAGGCCTACCACCTTGATAAGGACACCAGTAACCTTCCAGAAACGAAAGAGAGATATGGATTTAGAACATACCGAAACCCACCGCATTGCTGGACCGCTTTGAGGAGGACTTGTTAAAAATGACCAGAAACATCAAGTTTAAGAGTAAACGCCAATGCAGTAATCCATTCCTAACATCCCTGGACGCACTCATTACCAAGATCAAGAATGACCCACACCTCTTTGTTACCTCTGACAAAACCAAGAAGCTGTATAAGATGGACGTGAGCAAGTACAAACAATTCATTTATAAAGAACTGCACACAAATTATATGGACCTCAACCGCCAGACAGTCAACTTCCTGGACGTAACCCTGGAGTTGAGCACGGGCCTATACAAGCCATTCCATAAGCCCGGCGAGATTCTGTCTCATATAAACTATGCATCTAACCACCCTAAGTCTTCTCTCAACTCCAAAGTATATAGCATATCCCATAGGATCTCGAGGCTCTCCGCCAATGAGGATATCTTCAACCAAGCGGTAGAATACTACAATAAGGCCTTACTAAATGCCGGATTTAACCGGAGAATCTCCTACATCCTTAACGCTAGCTCTAAAATACCAACCCCAACATAGGACTAATGTTATAGTAAGCCATACCTATAACGGAGTACGTTGCGGCCGCGGCAGAGTCAAGAAAAATAGTATAGAGAACCACACTAAGGAACTTGGCCGCACCGTTAATTGCATGAGTGGCGATCAAGATAAACTACAGCACAGTATTGGTCACCAGATTAGTAACGCCACCCGCTGCAGCCTACTAGAATTATTCCCTAACTATAAGTTTAGCAACGGCGGGGGCCTTTTACCAACGCCCTACAACCGGCGTCTAGCCACACATAGAAATAGCGGAAGGAAGGCGCGACCACCGGAACATAAAGCGAAGGGGACGCATAACTGGCTACCGCACCGTAACAACCAATTAGGAAGCACAACCTGTAACAAACCCACGGTAAAGCGGAAACGCCACCGTAATGTCCTTTGGTTTCACCCCCTACTCTCGGAGTGTGGCCTCCGACCTACCAAGGATATTCTTCGAAGCCTTAGAGAGGAATTTCCCTCCTAATCCTAAATACAGGAAAATACTTAATAGGAACAATATCAAAATATACTTCTCTACCACCCCCAATCTAGCAGACATCATAGGATCAACTAACCACAGTAAGATCACCAAAACACGGCACCTTAGCACAGATACATCTATACCCGACAACAACACTATCAGCCTTAACGTCTCCCTAACACCACCCAATAGTGTTGGTGCAAGCTCCGGCAGACGAAACCGACATAACCAAGGCGAGACTGGTGAATATGCTGGCGACCCGCACAGGTCACCCACCGACAACGGAACAGGCTGCGGCGTGCGGAGGGATAATGGTACTACCTCGCACGCCTTGAGATATAACAGTACCAATGACCGAGATAGAGACATAGATAACAACATAGGTAGCAATAGTAATAGCTTTACTTCAGGAACTAGGAGCGACCGTGACAGAAAATGTAACAGTCGTGATAGGGGAGGCTGCCCTCTCTGGGGAAACTGCCTGACTGATAGGGTTATTTATAGGTGCACCATAACTAGCCATAATGGAGTTAAACACTATATAGGGGCCACCTCTGGCCAGTTCAAAACGAGATTTAGAACGCATCTCCACTCTTTCAGGAACAAAAAAACTAAGGCACTCCACGTCACTTTCCAATTACGTCACTACATTAAAAGGCGCCAACATCAGCTTCTCCACACGCTGGGATATTGTCGGTAGGGCTGCACCTTACAATTTCAAGAGGAAGTGCAAGCTTTGCCTCATGGAGGTTTACTTCATCATAAGAACACCCCACGAGCTCATAAACAACAGAGCTGAATCAGTCATAAAATGTAAGCACCGAATGCAAGCGTCTTACTTCGGGTGGGAAGCAACTGTGGCTTGAAAACTATAAGCTGTATCCCCCTGCCCACACCATAACACTCCGGTAGGCAGGCGGCGTAAACAAACATCTGTGAACTAAATATGCATCCCAGACCCGGCTCGAACCGGCATTAATGAAGCAGCGCCCACAAAATAATAACGCAAAACAACACAATGTGAACGGGTAAAAAAGCCAGGGGGACAAGATTATCCAAGCACCGGCCAGAGTTGCTCCCCCTGCTCTGCGACAATAACAACACATGTACTCCAGCGAAGAATGGACGGTGATGTGAATTTAACCTTAACACACCTCCTGGGTTGCATACTGATCATTTTTTTTGTTTTCTATGCCCTTGAGAAGCCCGTTCTGGGCGAAACGTACGTAGGTGCATTGTTACATAAATATTTTTTTAACGGTATATATATATATATATATATATCAATAAAGTTAGTCCTTCATCAGTGATCTTCCAACCTTCATTGTTATTTTATCGCTTTAAAGATCATATACCTCAGGTTGGTGCGAGCAACGGCTAAAGAAAGTCGTTGGGACACGTAAATAAGGGGAACGAGCGAGACTGTAAACAATCAAAGATGGTAATGCAACGAAAAGTGAGGAAGAAGGAGTCAAGTCCCAGAATTCTATGAATTTAAGTTCTGTGAAATCATGGACAAGAGAGAATAAAGACCCTCAAACCTAGTCGAAATGTGAGCAAGGAAAGAATTCCGCACAGGTCAAACGGGAGGAAGAAGGAATCTAGTCCCTGAATTCGGTGAACATAAGTTCTGTGAAATCGTAGACAAGAGAGAAAAAAAAAGGAACAACCAACCTGGTCAAGTGTGTGCGGGAAAAGAATTACGCACATATATAAAATAATTAACTCAAATATGTAAAATTTGGCTTCGTTTATTATAAATTATAGATATAGTGCTATATATATTTCGGTGACAGCCATCATTGGCTGTGACCTCTTCAGGCCGTCCGAATTGGTGTGGGAAAGACAGGTACACATGTTGTTGAAGTGTGTTTTACTCCGTCAATACATCGATATGTCCAGCTCCTGGTTGTGTTGTTATTTCTCTGAGGAACTGGAATCAGAGCTCAAGCCGTTGCGACGGCTATTTCTGGACGTCCAGAAATACCCGTTGAAACGAACAATGAAGTGGAGATGTTTTTATTTCGATTAATTTGCGCTTGTTTATATATATATATATATATATATATATATATATATATATATATATATATATATATATATATACGGATTAACAAATAATAGTTAAATGCAGTCCACTTAGGTGAAGTCCAGTTATGGTATTCCAGGTAGTGGATGATATTAACGCTTGGCTTGGTTTGACTCAACAAGGCGTTTTCATAGTGATGCTGCGGGTATGCTGTAATTCCTATGTTGTAAACACTTGGAGTAATAATAAATCAGGAAAGAAGGTTTACATGGTTTGCTATACAAAAAAGTTTTTAATCACATAGCTTACATTTATTTCACTGAACTGGTATGTCTAGAGATCGCTATCCGCTTAATTTTGTGTTACTCGATCGCCAATACAGAATTATAACCAGTCAGATCTTCGGAGCATGCGAGAATGAAGAAAATACACAGGCAAGAAAAGAAAAGAAAATACAGGCTACTATATGGAGTAGTATGGCATTCAATTAGAACAATAACAACAATTACAACAATGCTATCAATAAACTATTTAAGGAGACCCTGACATTACTTAGGTGGGGGGTATATAATGTATCTAATGTTACGGCGTGAAAACCAGCTGTCATAAGGCAAAAAGTATCGTAGTGTGTATCAATTTTAAATTATAAAGATAAGCTAGTTTTTACAGTCTTTCTCTTCATCTTCTACAGTATACATGAGTGGGACCACTGTCAAAGCTCAATAGTTGTAGAGTTAATACAGAGGTTAACGAATTAATATACGCATATATCTACGCACACACACACATATACACATACACACACACACACATATATATATATATAAATATATATACACATATATACACATGCATGTGTACATAGACACACACATACACATCAATATACACTCGTACAAAAATATACATACATGCAAAGAGAAAAGCGTGCTAATTGTAATTATGGCAAAAAGAAGGTAAAGTAACATTGTAATAGTGAAATGAGAAAAACTAGGATCTAGGATCAAATGATTGCGGCAGCTGAGAAGGAGTAAGATTGTTGGTAGATGAGGTACTTACAAACAGTTGTGTGGTATAGACTTGTGAAGGATATAGTATACTTAATGAATATATTTCTGTGGGTAGTAGGTATCCTAATTTAAAGCTATGTTATGTTGGTTCGATTCACGGAGGTTTGAATCTTATGAATTTAGTGGCTATTCTATGTCTGCAGAAGATAGATCTTTCTAACTTATTATTAAGTAGATTTTTAACATTTCTAAGGATATATAATAGCTCAAGATCACACAGCCCGCAATAGGACATCCCTGTACTATAGGTTTTAGCAGCCGACAACTTCGACCAGTTGATAGTGTAGTTAGTGTTGCTGTCCTTCAATTCCCATATTTTTCTGGCGAGGGTGGTGGAACCCATAAGTGCTCGGTTTTTCAATGAGTGCCTGTGCACATACCATCTTTTCTTAAAAGAACCCGCGGTGGATCCTATGTAATTCCAGGTGGAGTTACCCGAGATGACAGTGCACATGTACACCAGGCTCGAATCGAGACATCTGTTCGCCAATGGGCACCTATCTGGGAGGTGACAGTTGTAGTTTGAGGCGCTATTTTGTGCAGCTTTTACATTCCTATTTAGTACCCTGTTATAAGTGGGTTGTGATATATGCCCAATGGGGTTTTGCTGCTGCGCGTTTGTATGCGCTTGTGGTTGTGATGTTGTGATGAGTTTGTGCTTATGTATAGGTGCAATTGATTTACTTGAGATATTTCTGTGGTTGATCTTGCGTATGTGTGATTCTATGTTAGCTGCTGTTGAGAAAGAGAGTTTTATAGTAGATCTATTGAGTATTTGTGATATCTATGGGAGATAGGGAAGTGTTTATCTATTAGTTTAAAGAATGTAGAGGGCAGTCTAGTTTTTATAGAGGAGTTGAATATTGGGTTGAACCATAGGTATTTTCTTCGTCTGTTTCTTCTATTGTTTCTAGGGTTTATGTTATTAGTGTTTTGGCCGTTTACTCTAGGTGTTACATGTCTAACCCTATGTCTAGTCAAGCTATACCTATTATTATGTGGGCGGTTGGAGTAGAAATTACTAGGATTGTTTATGTTGTCCTTATTCACTATATACTGTAGTTTATCTTTATGACCGGCCCTACTTAATGCTGCATTATAATAGTCAGCATGCTCGTTAAAGATTTCTAGGTTTGAGGATAAGCGGGATATTCGGAGGGATATACTACGTGCTATGGATTTAATTATGGATTTGGGGTGATTTGAGTTATAACTAATGTAGGCAAGATTTTCATTATTTTTGTGGAAAGGTTCTATTAATCCAGTATTTAGATTTAGAGTTACATCTAGAAAATTTACCTTCTTATGGTTTAGTTCGTAGATAATACTTAGGCC
The DNA here is from genome assembly GCA_964016885.1 of Eledone cirrhosa. NCBI lineage: Eukaryota > Metazoa > Mollusca > Cephalopoda > Octopoda > Eledonidae > Eledone > Eledone cirrhosa. The sequence goes on from OZ024743.1 coordinate 42,712,094, forward strand.
TAGTTTTTTGAAGAATATTCTAATATTTTTCCTTAGTCTTTCCATGCTCTGGTTGTTTAAGTTCCTAGCTATAAGTAACGTGTCGTCCCTATAAATTCCTCCTTGGATGTTACTGAATTCCTTATGTAGGTTGTGTGCTATGAATAGCCCCACGATATCTGTAATTTGCGCAGAATCATTTGATCCCATTGTAATATCGAAGCTATTTATTCTATCCTTTCTTACCCAGTAGTTATTTTCAAATTTTACGATAGTCCTTCTAGCCGCTATTATTATTTCAATTTCATCGTGGGTAAGATCAGAGTTATTTTGGGCAAATATAAGCGCCTTATCTAGGGTAGCTGAGGATATGGATGCATAATAGTCGTCTATATCAAATTGTATGAAGTTACACGTCTCCCTATTTTGTATTTTATTGAACCATTTAATTGCCTCGTTGGTGTTGCCCCATAAATTGATTTCTAGTTTACCCTTTATTTGTGCGATTACCCTATCTAGAATGTTTTTGCTAATTTTACCTATGTCTGACTTGGATGGGCATATTAATCTAATGGTGGGATTAGTTTCAAAGTTATTTTTGTGATCTTTCAGGTTAAATGTAGGGTTGCACGGGGTAAGCGGTTCGGTCCTATCTGAAATTCCGAGTTTATTAACTATCTTGAGGCCCTCCATGTTTATGCTGGTGAGTGTAGATTCATTTGTTTTTTTTATATTTTTTATGTAGTTCACGCTGAATAAAATTATTGTATGTGTTAATGTCCATAGAGTATACGTTTGATGTTTTGTCTGCTTTTACTATGATACCGTTAGTGTCTTTTAGTTTTTTAAGTAATGTATTTAAGTCATTTATTTTAAGTAATGTATTTAAGTCTTTCTCAACAGCAGCTAACATAGAATCACACATACGCAAGATCAACCACAGAAATATCTCAAGTAAATCAATTGCACCTATACATAAGCACAAACTCATCACAACATCACAACCACAAGCGCATACAAACGCGCAGCAGCAAAACCCCATTGGGCATATATCACAACCCACTTATAACAGGGTACTAAATAGGAATGTAAAAGCTGCACAAAATAGCGCCTCAAACTGCAACTGTCACCTCCCAGATAGGTGCCCATTGGCGAACAGATGTCTCGATTCGAGCCTGGTGTACATGTGCACTGTCATCTCGGGTAACTCCACCTGGAATTACATAGGATCCACCGCGGGTTCTTTTAAGAAAAGATGGTATGTGCACAGGCACTCATTGAAAAACCGAGCACTTATGGGTTCCACCACCCTCGCCAGAAAAATATGGGAATTGAAGGACAGCAACACTAACTACACTATCAACTGGTCGAAGTTGTCGGCTGCTAAAACCTATAGTACAGGGATGTCCTATTGCGGGCTGTGTGATCTTGAGCTATTATATATCCTTAGAAATGTTAAAAATGTACTTAATAATAAGTTAGAAAGATCTATCTTCTGCAGACATAGAATAGCCACTAAATTCATAAGATTCAAACCTCCGTGAATCGAACCAACATAACATAGCTTTAAATTAGGATACCTACTACCCACAGAAATATATTCATTAAGTATACTATATCCTTCACAAGTCTATACCACACAACTGTTTGTAAGTACCTCATCTACCAACAATCTTACTCCTTCTCAGCTGCCGCAATCATTTGATCCTAGATCCTAGTTTTTCTCATTTCACTATTACAATGTTACTTTACCTTCTTTTTGCCATAATTACAATTAGCACGCTTTTCTCTTTGCATGTATGTATATTTTTGTACGAGTGTATATTGATGTGTATGTGTGTGTCTATGTACACATGCATGTGTATATATGTGTATATATATTTATATATATATATATGTGTGTGTGTGTGTATGTGTATATGTGTGTGTGTGTGTGCGTAGATATATGCGTATATTAATTCGTTAACCTCTGTATTAACTCTACAACTATTGAGCTTTGACAGTGGTCCCACTCATGTATACTGTAGAAGATGAAGAGAAAGACTGTAAAAACTAGCTTATCTTTATAATTTAAAATTGATACACACTACGATACTTTTTGCCTTATGACAGCTGGTTTTCACGCCGTAACATTAGATACATTATATACCCCCCACCTAAGTAATGTCAGGGTCTCCTTAAATAGTTTATTGATAGCATTGTTGTAATTGTTGTTATTGTTCTAATTGAATGCTATACTACTCCATATAGTAGCCTGTATTTTCTTTTCTTTTCTTGCCTGTGTATTTTCTTCATTCTCGCATGCTCCGATGATCTGACTGGTTATAATTCTGTATTGGCGATCGAGTAACGCAAAATTAAGCGGATAGCGATCTCTAGACATACCAGTTCAGTGAAACAAATGTAAGCTATGTGATTAAAAACTTTTTTGTATAGCAAACCATGTAAACCTTCTTTCCTGATTTATATATATTTAATATGGAAAAGGCTTCTACAAGACTAGAACGTTTCATTCGGGAGAAAACATACGGAAACAGAAAAGATATAAAAACCAGAAAAGATATAAAAACCACCATATTACTTGGACAGTCGGTTTCCTGATGATTTCTCCCGAAAGAAACAGTTATAGTCCTCCTGAAGCTTTTTCTATATTAAATATTTATACTCTGCTTTGTATTGAGTAGCTTACTTACTGTGATTACCCCCGATTGAACCATGGATAAACTTATATATATATATATATATATATATATATATATTTTTATAAGTATGTATGTAAGTAATTGTCAGTGTGTTTACCTGTCAATGTATTTCCCGTAACTTAGTAGTTTGACTCGAAAGGATGATCGAAATATATACTGGGTTTGATACAATCGACTACATCTCTTCTAGGCGGTGTCCAAGCAAAGCCACTGTCTAATGGCCGAAAGCAGTAATGTCTATAAGCACTATAGGCATAATCCGTTGATTTTCACAAGTGTGAACTACTAATTATATCAGGAAATATATGATCAAAGTCATCTGGTAATAATTAGTTGTCGAACTGTCAATGCGATGAATGGAGATTTTTTATTATGATGGAGGTAATATTTCAAATCAACGTAATAACAGCAACATAATCTTTAAAAAATAGATGTCTATAGCAAAGTCTACTGCAACTCATTCAACTTTTTGTTCTTATATTTACAATTAACGACATTCCCAACGATTTTTACATAATGTTGAAAATAATCAATAATTTATTTGTTGCTTTGAACACAATTTTACAAACTTTCTTACATAAAATAACGATGAAAGGATTTTAGACAAATAGAAGCATTTAGAATTTTGTATAAACAAGAAATACTTGAGATGTTTTGATATCAAAAGTGTTCAACTGCATTTGAGAAATCCATCAATAAGTAATTATATATAATTATTTAGAAGGAAAAAATATGTTTTCTGATATTCATATATTTCCAAACAATATGATGAGACACAATATTGTAAAATGAATCCAATCTCCGAACTATGATATATGCAGAGCTGGTTCAGCTAGTACGTCTAGTTTGTACCACTTCACTTACGTTTGCACGATTTTTATGTTTTCGGAACAATTTTATCACAATGTTGATACTTCACAAGTGATACAAAGGAATCTTTTGTCATTTTCAAGTAGAAAATAAATCATTGTATTCCACCAAAATATCACAAAATTATCTAAAGTAGTATGACAAAAAGAATTGAAGGCTTTGGGAAGATGGCAGATGTGATGAGAGAAAAACTTTATAATATATCACTAAATAGAACAGATATAGTCTAGTTTCTACCTGGATTCACCCAAACTAAATTATCACTTTACCGGTTATTCATATCAGACACTCAGATGTTTAGATTTTTTCATTTGTTATTTTCTTTTTTAAGCAATGAAATAAATCGAATGAAATTGTTCTTTCTTTTCATAATTCTTATCCCACATATGACTTACATTGTTCTCCATGAATTTCGTAACAAATAAAGAACAAATAAAGAACATAAATATAGTATATATATATCGCGTTCTACTAACCCAGAAATAGATCACCTTTATCTCTAGACAGAATATGTGTAGAAAATATACAGGCAATCATCCATATTTTATATATTCCCATGCCAATAGCTCAGTTAGGATGATGTTTATGCGAATATAAAACGAGTCGAATACATCTATTTTACTATGAATACATGTTTATGTTTATGTTTACTATGAATACATGTTTATGTAGTTCTACGTAATTCTATAGAGATACATATTTGAATGCTCTTATGTATTCATTTGTGTGTGAGTGTGAGAGCATGCGTTTTCGTGTATGTGTGTGTATTTCGCATGCATAGAACATTTAAAAACTTAAGAGAATGAATTGCTAAGAGGGAATGTGTTTGGCTTCTTCGTATGGTGCCAGATAATACATTATTGATAACTTCCGAAATATATAATTTAACATGTTATTACTGTACATCACAACATGTTTACATATAAAATGTTGAAGTTGAGATCGTAAATATTATAGGCCTTTTTATAATTCATAATATTATTTGTACCTAAAACGAGCTGATAGAACTTGAATATCAACATTATGAAATTGTCTACGTAATTTATTTATCAGCCATAAGCATCAATGTAAGAACCAAGAGGCATCAAAGGAGGAAGTCTGCTATATAGAATTCCTATGCATCAAAGTAATAATCGATTTCAGAGTTCGAGGCATATATCATTTTTATTTTTCACTGATCAGTCAGGGCCAAACCAGAAACCTAACCTGGATGATTGTATCAGGTGACGGTAGTGTTGATTGGGATAGTAGGTTACGTCTCTGGTCCAGCTTAATCATATTGGAATATTAAACGGATATTTTCTAAAGTAACTAGTGTGTGCTGCCTTTGGGTATTTCAGGGGACCGATTAAAAGATAAAAAGTGACAGAAATTTGATTACTATTAATTATTGATATACGATCAATGGATTAGCTGAATCGATGGAACGTTAGATAAAATATATTGTGGCATTTGTTTTCGTCTGTGTTTTGAGTTTAAATCCCACAATGGTCAAATTTGCTTTTCCTACTTCTGAGGTTGACAGAATAAGGGAGTAAATTTAATTTCCCTTTTGATTGCAGATTTTGATCCAGAAATAGAAACGGTGAATATATTTTACACAAATTAGACAACCTTACGCATCCCCGAGTCTTGAGTACCTAATGAAACCGTAGTGTAGCATGAAAACATGAGTCGTGTCTGGGGCATTTAAACTCGGGTAGACCGTTCCTCACAAAAAATAACAGACATAGAAGGACTGGTGAAAATGAAAGCGGTAGTGGAAAAGAAGAATAGTGAAATAATTAACTCCTGTACGCGACTGGTACTTTATTTATCGAAAGAATAAAACACAAAGTTCATCGCGGTGAGATTTAAACTCAGAGCGCAGACAACCGGAATGGATACCATCATGCATTCTATCCGTCTTTCTCCGCCTTAGATAACATTATACTTCATTTTAAGGCCTGGAAATAATAAACTGTTGTATGTCGTTGATTCCCATATAGAATTATTAGTTTTGCATATATTTCATGGACATCAGACAGTGCTACATTTTAATTGGTTTTTAATTCTACACTCAATTTCCTATTAATTACTTCTCCAAATTATTAAAAGGAACACAGCTGGCTCGCTGGAAGGAATTCAACATGAAAACAGTGTATAACAAATGAAACACAAACATTATAAAAATAACAATCCAAAATATTACAGTTACAATGTAATCTTCACATTTCTAGAAATCTCCGATTCGAATGGGGATTATTTAATGTCTGTTTATTATTTATAATTATATATATGTACAGAGTTAGCTGTGTATTTAACAAGTTCGCTTCAAAACAAAAGCTACTTAGTCTCCAGTTCAGGACAACAGTGGCAAAAGTCTTCTAATCTAACTTCGGATTTACCAATGCTTGTGAAGGAAATTTAGTAGATGGAAGGTAACTGTAATTTATATATATATATATATTAATTCAAAATATTAACAAACATAGACATTCGTGTGATCAAGTATATTTTATTATACATATTTCAGAGGTACTGAGCTATCTTCAACAGTAGGTCCTCGTCAGATAAAACAAGATGATGCATGACATACCTTGATTAAGTAGATGGTTAAAATTCAGTATATATATATTTTACTCTTTTACTCTTTTACCTGTTCCATACATCCGGCTGAGGCCATGCTGGGGCACCGCCCTTGATATATATATATATATATATAAGAAAGTGATGTTATTTTACAAAATGAAAAATAACTGAGGTGTCCTACACGAGTGAAAGTATAAAGAAATAAAGATGAAATCGAAAATGCAACTGGAGTCTTATTTTAAAAAAATATATATATTTATTTGGTTCCTTTAGCGGTTTCTCAGTTCTTCTGCTTTTCAAAAGTAGAGTTGAGATGGAGGATCTGTGGTTTTTCTCACATCTGATGTGAGAAAAACCACAGAAAAACCACTGACGAACGATTCCAACCGTGACCATCCCCACTGAAAAGTTTCGTGAAATAGTCTTTTTAAGACTATATAGAGCATTTGTAGTTTTTCCAAATTGAAGGATGAGTATTTAAGCTTTATTTTATTCTGAGTTAAGACTCTATTGGTTTTCCCTGGATTTCACAAAATCTGTGGATAAAATATGTCTTGATTTTTTTAAAATTGAGTTTGAATTATTTTCCCATATCTTACGTTAATTATTTTCCATTTTGACCTTATAGTCACTTATATATTATGAAATACTCACAATAATTTCTATATTTTCATTTATATTTATACTCGGAATGTTTCCTAGAATGCTTAAAATTATTTGTGACTAATCCCGGTCTTTTTTTTTTAAGAACCGCAATAATATTGCTATTTTGCCGAACTCCTTACATTTTGTAGAGTTTTTTCGGAATGTTTTTGAGTGCTGTTTCTTGTAAATAGAAATTAGTCTCATTCTGACCTCACCAGCCATGTCTCTCCATGTGTGTTTATTTTTATAATTCCGCACGAGGTGAACTGGCCTGCTTTTAAATTCCCTTTTTGGCATATTTTGGCAGTGCTTTAGGGTTATCGTGTTTCAGCTCTACTGACGAACGACCCCAACAGTGACCACCCCCACTGAAAAGTTTCGTGAAATAGTCTTTTTAAGACTATATAGAGCATTTGTAGTTTTTCAAAATTGAAGGATGAGTATTTAAGCTTTATTTTATTCTGAGTTAAGACTCTATTGGTTTTTCCCTGGATTTCACAAAATCTGTGGATAAAATCTCTGTCTTGATTTTTTAAAATTCAGTTTGAATTATTTTCTCATATCTTACGTTAATTATTTTCCATTTTGACGTTATAGTCACTTATATATTATATATTATGAAATATGTTGGCTTCTTGCTCACAATAATTTCTATGTTTTCATTTATATATATATATATATATATATATATAAAATAAAGTTCTTTATTTTATCGACCCCATAAGGATGAACGGCGAAGTTAACCTCGGTGGGATTTGAACTCAGATTTGAACTCGGATCAGAAAGGACCGTAACTCTTTGCTGCAAAGCATGGCGTCCGACCCTCTACCGATACTGCCAATCCACCGGCCTTATGGTAATAATAATACATGTGAAGACTAAAATCCGAAGAGGGCTCGATAAGGATAAATATATATAAAAAATATATAAAACCGTAGAGCAAATATTTATATATATATATATATCAATGATATTAATAAATGGAAACTATATTTATAAAACCATATTTATTCTATTATATATATTTCAAGAGTACCAAAACTTTGGTACGCTCTCATCAGATAAAATACAAAGTGTGTTTTATAAATATTGACATATCCCGGAAAGAGATCTTAACGGTTCAAGCAGTTATAAATATATATATTTGTTGAATTATCAACAAATTAAATATCCCTTTGCTTATATATATATATATATATATATATATAGTAATAATAATACATTTGAAGACTAAAATACATAGAGGGTTCGATAAGGATGAATATATATCAAATATATAAGAACCGTAGAGCAAATATTTATTAAAATAACAGATTAAAGTTTAACCAAAGAATCGCTGCTTTCAACCTTAACGGGATCTTCTGTCAATCTGTGAACGCAGAAGTGAATATTTCAAAAAACGTTGCAACCGGAGGAAGACAGGAAGACGATACTTTGGATTGTGGAAACGTTCCCTGGCAAAGAACGGGAAAAAAAGAATATAATACGTCATTATTTGGAGCGGTGAAAAACAATTACACGAAAGACAGAACCACGTTTATGGTATACACCTGTATGTTTTGTGAAGGTACGTATACTTTCTCGTACGTATATTTGATTGTATATGTTATGGCGTATACTTTTTATATTCTGGTACATATGCTTTTGGTTATGTGTATACGTGAGTTTTGCTTCTGTGTGAGTATGCGGCTTCATACGTATGTAGGGTGTGTGTATATGTGTACTTCGTGTTTTGGTTGACGCTCGTCTGCGAACATTTGTGTATTTACATGTAGGTATGTGTGTGCGCTTGTTATATACGTATTTATTTATTTATATACGTTTATTTAATTATTTGTATACACGCACACACACACACACACACACACATATTTATATGTGCGTGTATTTGTATACCTATGGCGAGTGTTTTCGCGTATGCTTGTGTATGTACGTATTTGGATTCATGTATGTATTTATTTAATTTCAATTACCTCAGTATTGTATTTTATTTACTTTATTCTTAACTCTGAAGCGGAGAATCATTCGGTTTCCAAGTTAGAATTTTAGTCTACGACTTCAGTTATACCATTTACGTGGTTTTGTCTTTGCGTGCAATTGTTCTCCACGCTCCACATATGACATATTATCTTCGTTTTGTCCGTTCATTGCCGGAGAACGTCTCTTTGAACCACCTAAGAGAATATTAGTCTACGACTTCTTTTATACCATAAACGTGGTTCTGTCTTTTCGCGTAATTGTTTTTCACTACTCCTATTAATGACGTATTATATTCGTTTTTCCTGTTCTTTGCCAGGGAACGTTGCCACGAACCAAAGTATCGTCTTCCTGTCTTCCTCCGTTTGCAACGTTTTTTGAAATATTCACTTCTGCGTTCACAGATTGACTTTGTTAGTTTCAGAAGATCCCGTTAAGGGTGGAAGCAGCGATTCTTTGCTTAAACTTTAATCTGTTATTTTAATATATATATATATATATATATATATATATATATATATATATATATATATATTACAGTTACTTTGCATCTACTAAATAAGTAGTTCCACAGAAGTTAATACACCATTACCAAGAACAATTTGTTTCACCTCATACGGAACATCAGCTCGGTTTAAATGAGATGACACGATAAGATGACACGGAAAAGGAAGACGATAGCACAAATAAACCAGAGTTCTGTGTGTGTGTGTGTGTGTGCAGACGTTCATGTTTATGTTGGACCCGTGGTCGTTCCGATGACCAATGTTTCAGTTGTTTGATCAACTGCTTGTAGTATGAGCATGGAAGCAACTAAAGATTTTACAGACACGTGTACCATTAACGCATTATTCAGGCACATTCAGCTTGGTAGAGTATGCGACAAGGCTGGAATTCCTGAAATTATCGTACAACTGTTTTTTCTCTTGCTGAAAACCATTGAACAACGTGAAAGAATATGTGTTGCTCAAGGACACAAGGTGCTTTAGGAAATTGAACGCACGGCCATACGATCATAAGTCAAACATCGTTATCGCTAATCCACCTAACTTTATAATTATATTTAAATATTTTATATGATTTTCAATTTTCATTTTCTTTATTTTAATATATTTATTTGACATGAATATTTCAAATGCCTTTCCATACTTCCAAGACACCCAAAATAGCAAAGTCGTTTCTCGTTAGAAGCAGTAAACAATTTTCAAGATTGAAAATTGGAAAATTGCTTTTAGAAGCCTCGTTAAAATGTTTGTGAGGTGTATTATTAGTATTAGTTATTTTCAGTAGCAGCAGCAGCAGCAGCAGCAGCAACAGCAGTAGTAGTAGTAGTAGTAGTAGTAGTAGTAGTAGTAGTAGTAGTAGTAGTAGTAGTAGTGACATCAGCAGCAGCAGCAATAGTAGTAGTAGTAGTAGTAGTAGTAGTAGTAATAGTAGTAGCAGCAGTAGCAGTAGTAGTAGTAGTAGCATTAGTAGTAGTAGTAGTAGTAGTAGTAGTAGTAGTAGTCAATATTTTGCCCTCAACGTCATTCACCTTGCCTCACTGATCTCAGATAAATTGAGAACATTTGATAAATATGTTTGCGTTTATCTACAAACACTCTCTGTTTATTATTTATTTCTAGAATTTAATTGGATTCAATTTCATTTATTTTAAATACGATATGGTGAAGAAGACATCCCTTTTGCCGTAAATTATAGAAGTTTATTAAATTGAAATACGATTTTATTTCCGTTTGAGTTTTTGTTTTTCTGTTAAATGTTTTATTTTGCAGCACCAATCGTTTCTGCTTGAAGTTTATTTCGACATCAAATTGCATTGCTTCTTTTCTATTTTTCTTTCGTCTTTTCAGGTGATTAATTTAAAACAAACCTTGTCGATGAAAGGAGAGTTCCTTGTTATATTTTCAGGAAAATGCAAGAAGGCGGAGCATGCGTATGAGTGCGAGAGAGATAGATAGGCAGACATGCAGAGTGAAAGAGAAACAGAACAATTACAGAAAGGAAGAGTGAGAGAAGGAGAGATAGGGAGAGAAAGGGAGCGTAAGTGAGTCAGTAAAGCAAAGGGACAGAAATTGAAAGACAGAGTATAAATAATGAATAAATAAATAAATGATTCCTGCTAAAGTTTGGAGGAATTATATCAAGAACCAATCCATATTACTGGAATAATGATCAAAAGAACGAAGAGAAAATATTATGATTAGAGTAAAATGCTCAGTCAGAATTTTCTTTAAAGTATTCTATTTCCGTAACTACAATAGAAAGCAACAATAATAGCTGAAAGAGGGAGAATTTTCATCTTAATTTTGACTCCTATTCGGAGCAATTCCCATCAAAATACCCGTAATACAGCAGGCATTAACACGAGGTTTATAGGGTTATTTCTGCTATCAAAGACGCAAGAAAATTTTTATTTTTTGTTTTTTTTTTGCCTTAGAGATAGATATTGACCAAATAGTCTTATGTTTTCCGCAAGTTTTGTATCATTAATAAGATATGAACTGATCATTTCATTATAATTATTTTCATTGAAGACTGTCCATGATATTCAATTAATATTGAAAGTATGATAAAAATAATTTAAATAATAATTTTAGTATTCTAAATAATATTATTTTTTTTAATGTGATATTTGTCAACCAAATATCTCCCGCAAGGCATTGGTCAATAAAAGGCTATGGGAGAACACGGTTGTATAACTTACTACGCAGTGGAGCCGATCTCCAAACTACGTGGAAGGGAATCGAAGTTCGAAAACTCGCAACAACGGTTTTGTATATACACATAAAGACACCCACATACATTCATGTACAAACACACACATATATATATATATATATATATATATATATATATATATATGTGTGTGTGTGTGTGAATACGTGTATATGCATAAGCATTTTTTCATGTTTTAATATACACACACACGCGCACACACACGCACACACAACAAAACACACACACACACACACACACACACACATATCACACACACATATATATATATATATGCTGATGTCCTCCAAAAGTAATGGTCGCATTTTGAAAGGGTACGTCAATGCTTATTTGTAAAACTGATATATATTGTATTTTGTCTGATGAAGGCATACCATAATTTAACTTGGTATCCTTGAAATATGTATAATGAAATAAATATGGTTTTATAAATATAGTTTCCAGTTGTTAATATCGTATATCTACTCCAAATACTTGTCGAGTGCTTTATATCAGTTATAAAAATATTTACTTGTTGTATCCCAACAATTTAAATAGAACTTTTGCATATATATATATTTATTTATTTATTTATTTATTAGTTTTGCGAGGTTTTTGATATGAAATCGTGTGTCGAAACAAATATAGTTATACTTGGGGAGGGTAATATTGTTGTAATAATATTGCCAGAATTAATAACAGAACACACTCACTGTTTGGTTGGCTTTCGCTTTTGTATCTTTTATATCAGTTAATTCATTCGGTCCTCAATGTTTACCATTGACTGATTAATGGTAAAAAATACAGACATAATATAGACACAAACACATATATATAGTCTAACAAAGTTCTTTCGTTGAACATCTGCAACATCGTCAGTAGTGCTATTATGTTACTTCTGTTGTATTGTATATCTACGCCATCTTTATTTAATCTGTTTATTTATTTATTTATTTTTATCTTCTTCTCTGCGCTTGCGTTGTCGTGTGTTCGCGTTTGTGTGACTGTTTTGGTTATTGTATTCTATCTTAGTTTACTAGTGTGTGTTTAGATGTGTTTGTTGTTATTGTGCTTGTGTATATATATATTTATTTATTTATATTTCTCTTAGGTCAGTATTGTTTGTTTGGGTGTTGTTGTTATTCCATTCATTTTTTCTGTTTAGCTTTGGCCTTCTAAGTTCTATTTCACTTGCCTCTCTGATTTGCCTATCTGTTGGGTCATTTCTGTTAAGATATTATTTTAATTTCTATGCTGTCTATGCTGTTACCGGCATGTTGTTGTCTGGTGTGTTCGTATAGAACTGAACCGTTTTGTCGTCCTTTTAGTTCGCCCTAGTGTTGGTCTATCCTTTCACCTATGCTACGAGCTGTCTCGCCTATGTATGTTGTCATGTTTCTGCAAATAACCTCTGTACATCTTCTGCTATAGACTACGTTTCTAGTTTTACAGTTTATCCGCAAGTTTACAGTTTACATCGCAAAACAAATATATATATATATATATATATATATATATATATATATATAACGAAGAAAATGTGGTAAGCAACCAGATGGACTATAACGCACCAAAGTACTCAATACTCGGGTGGGCGAGAAAAGTACGCCGACAAAGAAAAAGAACTGGGGTAGAAGGACTGGGGAGGGATGGGGAGAAGAAGGAAATATAGAGGAAGCGATAAAAGAAAAAGAAAATCTTACGTCTCCCTTGGCAAGCAGGGGTTACCCATTACAAAATCGGCAAGTGGGGTCTTATAACCCTAGTCTAACCCCCCGGGTCATTATGGAGTTTGAGGGCGAGGTAGGTCCTACGCAATCTATGTTTACATGCAGTAACCAGTTCATCTTTCTTATTTAGGAGTTGGTCCGTCGAAAACAGCATTTGTAAAGTTTCCTCCGAGCATAAATTGCACTTACCTCGCCCTCAAACCCCATAATGACCCGGGGGGGGGGGGGGGGGTAGACTAGGGCTATAACACTCCACTTGCCGATTTTGTAATGGGTAACCCCTGCTTGCCAAGGGAGACGTAAGATCTTCTTTTTCTTTTATCGCTTCCTCTATATTTCCTTCTTCTCCCCATCCCTCCCCAGTTCTTTTCTTTGTCGGCGTATTTTTCTCGCCCACCCGAGGCAGCTCTTTGGCCGCTTGCAGCCTCAGTACCCCCACCCCCTCCCCTAGTCTATGATAGATTTGGCGGACTCAGCTTTTTATAGCAGTTGTGTTAGACCTCGGATACTTGCCCCCTTATCCGACCGCTCCCCCTTTTTTCCGTGCCTTCTATATTTCTTAGTGGCACCTCTGCCTTAATTTCTCGTTTCAGTATTTCTTTCTTCTCTTTTCTTTTGGGCAGAGTGGATTCTGAATTTATTTTTCCGTATTCTACTTCTACCTCGTACGAACTTTTATGCAGCTTGTATAAGAACTTTTGTAGCGTGGCGGTACCATTAGAGTTAGCATTAGTATATTTTTTTCGGGACTCAGAATTATTATCTCGTACTAGTTAACTTTTCTGCACTGGATGGTTGCTGGCCTTGTGCCCGTGGTAGAAACCTTTATTAATTATTTCGTCGTAGTTTCTTTAGTATTTTGGCCCCCATTGTTGACCCGTCACCGTATGATATACGTACTTATACCTCTTAAAAGGGTCCTTTCCTATTCCGTCCCACCTAGTTTATTTACTTATTTTTTTATTTCTTTATTTCTTTATTTCTTTATTTCTTTCTTTCTTTCTTTCTTTCTTTCTTTCTTTCTTTCTTTATTTATTTATTTATTCATCTAGCCTAGCAATAGCTAGAGACTTAGGTCGTAGAAATTGCTTATATATTTTTTTCTTTACATTTATTCGCTTTTTATCACTCTCAGTATTTTTTTTTTTCATATATATTTTTACCCTTCATTGTTCTACTTACCGTTTCGACTTCCTCCCCTTCCCCTCCCTAGTATCTTTTGTGACCTCATGCCCAGCTGTAGCTGGCACTACCAACGCATGATTGGGTCTTCTCCACCCCTCCCCTTTTTCTCCTACTGGCAGGTTTAGCCACCCTCTCCCCCACTAATTTGCCATCACAGCATTTCTACTAACTTGTGACCAATCCTTGTGAAAATCACTTTGACCATATATGGAATTACCCCTTGAGAAGCTCGGCTATTTATATACCAGGATAAATTTTCATTTAGTCCAGAATTAGCCGTCGAAACGGCTTGAGCTCAGCCGTCGGGGTCTTACTGGTTCCTTTATATAATATATATATATATATATATATATATATATATATATATATATATATATATATATATAGTAATAATAATAAATTTGAAGACTAAAATCCAAAGAGGGCTCGATAAGGATAAATATATATCAAATATATAAGAACCATAGAGCAAATATTTATTAAAATAACAGATTAAAGTTTAAGCAAAGAATCGCTGCTTTCACCCTTAACGGGATCTTCTGAAACTAATAAGGTAATAAGGTAGTAATACATTACTGTCTTTCACTATTTAGGGTTTAAAATATATATAGCTATAAAAGGTTTTAGTATATACATAACCATAAATAGTATCTTTAATACTATATATATATATATATATATATATATATATGTAGGAGGTGAGTTTTATTGTAGTACAATAAAGCAATGCAGATATCGGATAAGAAGCACTCTACAGTTTGTAGGACTGGAGTATACATAATATATAAGAACAAAAGATGGTTAAAAGAGTTCCATGTATTTTATTATGCGCATTTCAAAAACAAATATCATCATGCAATAATATTTGTGTTTTCATCAGATAAAACAGGAAGACATGATATGAAGGTTAAAAAACACTTGTGGATAGTGCAGTTTTAAATCAACATATGAAAAGTAGTTTTAGATTGATGTGTGATATTGGGAAAAATATTTTATTTTGAGGGGGGGTGGGGGTGGAAAGGATGAAAAAGAGGGGGAGATGAGAGTAAAAAGTGGAGAGGGAGGAGTATAATGAGGAAGGATTCATGCTCATCTCACAATATATCCTTACTTAAATTACCTGTTGTTCTTTTTAATAATACATATCAACATTTTCTTTCCATCGCACATATTATTAAACCCTTAAATATTATTCTTAATACATATTAACTTTTTCTTTTCATCGCACATATTATTAAACCCTTAAATATTATTCTTAATACATATTAACATTTTCTTTTCATCGCACATAATATTAAACCCTTCAATATACAAACCTTAACTTTACATTTTTCTCTTCGTTAATTTTCAAATTCTTTTAATTTATACATTATCTTCCAACGGTTTTCAACCTCTCTATGTAAAACAATATATCTTTCTCAGTTATAAAAGCTATATCTCTCTCTCTATCACCAATCTCTCCTCCTATCTCATCCTTCCTCATTATACTCAACTCTCTCCACTTTTTTCTCTCATCTCCTCCTCTTTTTCATCCTTCCCACCCCACCCCCCAATAAAATATTTTTCCCAATATCACACATCAATCTAAAACTACTTTTCATATGTTGATTTAAAACTGCACTATCCACAAGTGTTTTTTAACCTTCATATCATGTCTTCCTGTTTTATCTGATGAAAACACAAATATTATTGCATGATGATATTTGTTTTTGAAATGCGCATAATAAAATACATGGAACTCTTTTAACCATCTTTTGTTCTTATATTTTATATATATATATATATATATATATATATATATATATATATATATATATATATATATATATATATATATATATATATATATATATATATATATACCATATAACACATGCCAAAGTACTGCCAACCACAACAACGAAATCCACAGTAAAAAAATGAGATAGACCCAACTGTGGCATTTGCATCAACCTAATAGAGGGTTCGGAATTCTATTTCAAAGAAGGATAACGTTTTATAGTAAAACACAATTTCACATGCGCATCAGAAAATCTAATATATCTATTAACTTGCTCAGACTGTCGAGAACAATACATAGGCCAGACCAAAAACAGGCTCCGCCAACGTATGACTGTCCATAGATTCCAAATTAAAATACGTGAATACACGAAAATACCACTGAGTGAACACAGTGATACCTGTGCCGCCCAAAATCACCCCATATGGTCCACCCCCACACACACACACACACATTCTCACACACACACACACACACACATATATACACACACATATACACACGCGTACATCAACATACAAAGAGACACACACACAGACACGCACGCACACACACACACACACACACACACACACACACACACACACACACACACACACACGCGCACACACACACACACACACACACACACACACACACACACACACACACACACACACACACTTCTCCGTATAAGACAAGAGCTGAAAAATATCTTTTAACATGTTAAAATATCCCCCACTCACTTACAGACACATTCATACTGACCATCCCTCTACCACGACTTACTCTGCTACACACACACACACACACACACACACAAACACACACACACACACACTTGTCTTAATAGGCATTTGAATTGTCAACAGGCTGCGGTTCGCACACACATCCCTGCTGACCATTATCACAACAACGAACACGTTACTACTACTACACACACACACACACACACACACATATTTGTTGTGAAAGAGTTATTTCTCAGTCAGCCGACACGAACCTACATTTGGCGCAAAATCAATTTTTTACATTCACATGACCTCTACCGACCACTTAAAATTGTTTTGACCACAAGAATTTTTGCAACACGAATTGGCGCCAAACATATTTTAATACCACTGGAGCCACTTTTTTAACTTAAAAACAGGTAGAATTCCCAAAACTAATCAGATCAGAGCAAACATCACGGACGCTCTATCTCAAAATTATTTTTGAAAAGCATTAGAAATGCGCAACCGGTAAAACTTAAAACCAAAACTGAATACTAACCAATACAATTACTAATTCTCACTTATTCCTAATTAAACTATTTTTCACTGTGAACAATTTGTCAACATTTTCTATTCCGTTTACATATATATATACACACACACAGACACAAACACACACACCCGCAGAACAGCACAGGAATGCAGGCTTTCACTTAATAATTGTGGCGAAACAGATTTAGATCTGTCCGGGTATCAAACGGCTATTGCCCAATATAGGTTTGTTACTTTTATTGATTTAATACTTTAAATCGAGACAGGTAAACCATATTGTTTTAAATTAGTAGTTTTAAACGTAGCTAACTTGGTCATTTGCAATTCGAACACATGTATACTTGTATCGGTGTTCTTCCTTCTCATATTTTTTATATATATTTATATTCGTATATATTTATATATATATATATATATATATATATATATATATATATATATATATATATATAGGAACCGGTAAGACCCCGACGGCTGAGCTCAAGCCGTTTCGACGGCTAATTCTGGGTCCAGAATCAGCCGTCGAAACGGCTTGAGCTCAGCCGTCGGGGTCTTACCGGTTCCTATTACCCACTCTACTACCCCAAGTATTGAGTACTTTGGTGCGTTATGGTCCACCTGGTTCCTTACCACATTTCCTTCGTTATATATATATATATATATATATATATATATATATATATATATATATATATATATATATATATATATATATATATATATATACATATATTTATATATATAAATATATATATTAGAAAGTGTGTTTTTTTTTACAAATTGAAAAATAACCGAAGTGTCCTACACGAGTGAAAGTATAAAGAAAAAGAGATGGAATCGAAAATGCAACTGGGGTCTTATTTTAAAAAAATATATATATATATATTTGGTTCCTTTACCGGTTTCGCAGTTCTTCTGCTTATCAAAAGTAGAGTTGAGATGGAGGGTCTGTGGTTTTTCTCATATCTGTGAGATGTGAGAAAAACCACAGACCCTCCATCTCAACTCTACTTTTGAAAAGCAGAAGAACTGCGAAACCGGTAAAGGAAGCAAATAAATATATATTTTTTTTAAAATAATAAGACTGCAGTTGCATTTTCGATTTCATCTCTTTTTCTTTATATATATATATATATATATATATATATATTTATACTCACACACCTAAGTAAACACAATCATGCACATCTATGCATATGAAAATATACACTATGATGAACAGCGATATATCATAGTTACTTTTTCCTCCAAGCAATATGATAAAGAATGAAGATAACATTTCTCTCAGGTTTCGTTCAGATAAATCAAATTTTCTATCAAATAAATACTTGAGAATATTCTTATCTACTAAGGTATCCTGATACATCTCATGCAGTCACTTTTATGAATAATAAATTAGAGTTGCTCGCGCATTATCTAAACTTATCGTCCCATTATCATTAGAAGAAGACAGAATATTTGAATCCACATTATTCACTATAAGAACACTAATCTCTGTGAAGCATGGATTTTCACTATTGAAGCACTGGTTTCATAGTAAAGGGTGTTTCAAACAGATTGATGTTATTTGAGATGTAAATATCCATAAATTACGTCTAGGACAACATGATAGGACAGGCTTAATGTTGAGCAAGATGAAAGGTTTTGCTCAAAATATGTCATTATAACACTGATTCACGATATATATTTTAATATGACAACTCTGGGAAGAGGCATGATATCAATGTCTTTGAAACACCCTGTATTGTTACAACATCCAATAATACGCCTTGTGTCATTCTGAGTTCAAATCCTAATTAGATCAACCTTGCGTACTAAATATTTAAAATAATTATATACTCAACTTATTTATTCGAATTAATAATTAGTATATGATCTATTCATCTCCGATTTCTAAATTGAAAGACTGTGCATGGACCTATATGGAAGTACAGTATTTCATCATTCTGAAGTACAGTATTTCACCATTTCACTGAGTATGTCCAAGAGAAAGAAAACGGCCGATTGATTTTGGTCCCCTCTTATCGCGAACGTAGCCTTTAGAACACAAACCGCCTAATCACATACTACATATCATCTCGTTCGAGACCTTATCTTATCCGCCAATTCCCTGCAATAAATTGGTACTTTATTTATCAACCCCGTAAAATAACATTAGCTGGGAAGTTACCTGTTTTTGTTTTTGTTTTGCTGTCTTCTGCTTCTCTTTTATTGTTTTCAATCATTGAACTACAGTAATGCTGGGCGTCACCATAAATATATGTATTCGACCATATCCACCTCAGTACTTATTGTTACAATCATTTTGTCGAACAGTTATACTACGGGACAGTTGCAGACACAAATGTATGCATTTGTGTGTGTGTGTGTATGCAGATACAACTGTGTGTGTATGTATGAAGACACAAATGCTTATGTGTATGTATGTGTTCTTGTGTGTGTGTATGTGTGTGTGTGTATGTGTGTGTATATATGTGTGTGTGTGTATGTGTGTGTGTGTATGCAAAATGCAAACATAATTAACACGGTGCAATGAAAACATATATTATTAGTTTTACGCTTGATATAGTGGGAAAAGTTTCTTAACATTTCAGACGCTAGTCCTTCATCTGAAAATAAAATAAAAATTAAAGAAGCAATAGAAAGGTAGAATGGACTCGGCAATGGCAGAAACGAAAATAAAAGGCATTCTCGAGAAAACACAGGTCTGTTCACGTCCACATCATTTAGAAAATTGTAGATACTGGCGTTTTGTACAAGACAATCTGGTTTTAAACCGCGGTAATCGAATGTATCTGGCTACACGGAAATGTGTTAATATATATATAAATCCTTGCATATATGAAGATTGTATCACAACATGATTGCCGATTATAGATTTGATTCTTGTAAAAATACATATAAGAAGTCATATGAAGCTTACAACACCACATTAAATCTCTCTCTCTCTCTCTCTATATATATATATATATATATATATATATATATATATATATATATATATCCAAAATTAATATAAATATAAATGAATTTAATCTAAATCAAAATTATGGGTGGCATGCCAGAAAGACATGCGCCATATCACCCGCAACAGGGAAGATTAATCATATTATAAGGTATCTATTTTTGAAGTTCTGGTTAACTTTATTTAGTTACCTACCTAGCTATGTGTGCTTACACACTTGTAAAAATTATCTCCTGTGATTATTCATGTTTATTTATATGTTAATCAATTTCTAGTTATGATATATATATATATATATATATATATATATATATATATATATATATATATATATATATAACAATATGCAAATCTGGTCGATCAGTCGCTGTATATTTTAGGGAATAGCATATATTTTCACTAGCTCTGACAGTTGGCAGGTGAACAGTGAGCTGTACTGATGAAGGGTGATACCCAGAAATACTAGTTTCTGCAGTTCTGTTTACATGCCAACACAAGAGCAAAATGAAGGGTTCATTCTACTGTCATGGCTTTAAAATGAGGCTTGTTTGCATAATTGCAAACGAATCGAATGTTATAAATATTCGAAAAACTCAGATTACATTTATATATATATATAAAACCGAGGTTGTCTGTCTATCTGTCTGTCTACTAAAACGGTCGGCACACATCTTTTAAACCGTACGTTCAAATTTCGGTGAAATTTCTATACTTATAGATGAAGCTCCGGCAGAGACATCGGTCAAAAAGGTTTTCAAATGGACCCACGCCAAGTGCAAAAATCGAATTTGTAATGTATTGATTTTTCAGTTCAAATGTATAAATAGAGATGAGAGACGAGTTATTTCCTTTTTATGGCGTCATTCTGCTTATCTATTTATGTTACGAATAAACGACGCGTGCAAAAGTACAAAAATACACGAACAACTTTCGAGCCAGCTACATTTTAACCTGCAAAATTCATAAGTTCGAAATTTCAACGTTAAGCTTCCATTTTGATTCATTTCCATTAAAACATCTTTTAAAACAATATTTTTACTTGAAAACAAGCCTATTTTAATACATCGTAAAACAAGCAAATATTTTGTAAAAAAAAGCATTGATCTCGAATAAAGCCTTATGAGATTTTCATTTAGAAGCAATGATTTTAAACGACAGACAGATAACGCATTTTTTTGTTTTGTTTTTCATATCCATCCAATTTATTGTTTTAAAATAACTGATAGTTTGGTTACGCTGATATTTTTCTCTGAGACAAGTGTTACAGTGTTTACATTTTCGATTTTTGTTAATAAATTACCAGTGCAGTTTTTTTTATCCCCAGCATCCTCTTTTGTTTTAACATTCGGGTTATGGTTATGTTTATTTAACTTCATAAGTCATACTGTTGGTTGAGGGAATATTAATCAAAAGCACCACATGAAAGTCTACACTGTAGATTCTACAGCTTTTAAGCCAAGAAAGGAACTTAACATTGTAACTTTAACACAGCTACTGAGCAACGCCGGGTTTTACTACTAGTATATATATATAACTCTAATACATGTAAACGAAATGTTGAATTCTGAACGCTGTGTCACTATGAATGAAAATAACTTTAAAAATCGTGTACAATACCCATAAGGAAAGAAACTAATTGGCCTATATCCAATAAACTGTTGAGTGGGTTGGCCATATTTTTCTCACTTTAAAGGTATTTATTTCTAAAGCTAGTTCTATTTATAATGATTCTGTTTGAATTTCAACGGTTCAAATTTTAAAATATACAAACACCTCTATAAAGACGTGAGAAACCTATATATCTACATATACAAATATACAAATATACAAATATACTTATATATTTGTATATTTGTATATTTATATATATATATATATATATATATATATATATATATATAAAATAAAGTTAAATAAAAGTCAAATGATTAAAATTTAGCTTCGTTTATTACTGCTATATATATTTCAGTGACAGCCATCTTTGGCTGTGACCTCTTCAGGCAGTTTGAATTAGTATGGTATAGACAAGTACATATGTTGTTTAGGTGTATGATATTGTCAATACTCTGATATGCCCAGTTCCTTGTTGGGTTGTTAATTCACTGGGGAACTGGAGTCATATGACTCTTCAGGCAGTTTGAATTAGTATGGTATAGACAAGTACATATGTTGTTTAGGTGTATGATATTGTCAATACTCTGATATGCCCAGTTCCTTGTTGGGTTGTTAATTCACTGGGGAACAGGAGTCATATGACTCCAGTTCCCCAGTGAATTAACAACCCAACAAGGAACTGGGTATATCAGAGTTTTGACAATATCATACACCTAAACAACATATGTACTTGTCTATACCATACTAATTCAAACTGCCTGAAGAGGTCAAAGCCAAAGATGGCTGTCACTGAAATATATATAGCAGTAATAAATGAAGCTAAATTTTAATCATTTGACTTTTATTTAACTTTATTTTACACTACTCCGGAGTAACCAAACCAACCTGCGCACTTCGTCGAGTGCTCCAGCGTGCATACTGAGGTGTTGGTATACAACCAACATAAACTCAATATATATATATATATATATATATATATATATATATATATATATATATATATATATATTACTATACTATATATATATATATATTACTATACTATATATATATATATATATAGTATAGTAATATAATAATACAAAGACGATTTGTTAAGCCTTCATTACGGCGTTTATAGATTGGTGACGCACGTTTCACTGTTGATCAGCTCAAGGTACGATGTGTATCGATCTGGCCCGACTCTGGAATCAAAAGCTCGTCGGACCTCTGCTGTTGTAATGACATTACAACACCACAGGTCCGCCGTGCTTTTGATTTCAGAGTCGGGCCAGATCGATACAGATCGAACATTGAGCTGATTAATAGCGAGACGCGCGTCACCAATCAATAAACGTAATTAAGACTTAACAAATCGTCCTTGCATTGTGATATTGTTATATTATTATCTTACACTATATCTAGCCTTCCGCCTCGCTACTGACGTGAACCCAAACACCTAGTGCTCACCTGAGTGAAACTATAGTAGCTTCAGGTTACACTCCCTAAATATATATATATATATATATATATATATATATATATATATATATATAATATAAGATCAAAAGATGGTTAAAGGAGTTCCATGTATTTTATTATGCGCATTTCAAAAACAAACATCATCATGCAATAATATTTGTGTTTTCATCAGATAAAACAGGAGAACATGATATGAAGGCTAAAAAACACTTGTGGATAGTGCAGTTTTAAATCAACATATCAACATATGTTGATTTAAAACTGCACTATCCACAAGTGTTTTTTAGCCTTCATATCATGTACTCCTGTTCTATCTGATGAAAACACAAATATTATTGCATGATGATGTTTGTTTTTGAAATGCGCATAATAAAATACATGGAACTCATTTAACCATCTTTTGATCTTATATTATATATACTCCAGTCCTACAAACTGTAGAGTGCTTCTTATCCGATATCTGCATTGCTTTATTGTACTACAATAAAACTCACCTCCTACATATATATATATATATATATATATATATATATATATATATATATATATAGTAATAATAATACGTTTGAAGACTAAAATCCATAAATAAATCAATATCTTAATAGCTGACATTGTAAGTGATTGTCAGTCGCTTACAGTCATCGTAATCTAGAACATGGCGACTCTTTTTAAAATATCGAAATGAAAACCATATACACACAAATGACTTAACAAATGTTCAGGCACTTTAAGGAAGCAGTATGTAAACCCATACTAAAAACAAAGCAGGGATGGAATAGCATCAAACCACAACCTAGTGACATATGGCAACCATATAAGGACATATATGGATTGTCAAACAGGAGAGTGTAGAGATACAGCCACAAGCGTGGAAATGTGAAAGTATCAATCCACATGTACACCAATAGAGAAATAACCTCATACGAAGACAGAGGAGATGTTAACAATCTAAAGACAAATGCACTATTAACGCACATGTACATATACACCGAAAAATTCCCACTATATAAAGGCACACATGCATGCACATTAGGGCGTTTCATATTTATAGGGAATAATGTTTTATGTGCAAATCTCCTCATGTCTATTGCGACTTGAATCGACTTCACAAGTAAAAATACGACGCGATATGGACATATATAGAGCTTGGTCATTTTGGTGCTTTTTTCGCTGTTATGCCCCTTAAAATGAAAAACATTGGCTTCAACACTTGTTGATTGTAGCCAAGTTTCAGTTTTTGTCCGTTTTTTCGGTGTACATGTTGCAGACATTTTTATCTTTTATAGGATGCTAAATAAAGAAGTAATAGACCATAAACTTAAACTATGTTTGTAGAAATAAATTTAGTTCGATGATTTATTTTTATTGTACATACAAATAAGCAGTATTTGGTATCATGTAGGTGAGGGGAACTTCCCTAATTCTATTTTGGTAATTCAACAAAATAATGAATTAACAATAAAGTTATCATGTAAGGTACATTGTATTGTTGATTCAGAGGTGCTTTTGGTAGTGTGTAGTAATCACCTTGGTTTTCGTCAAGTTCCATCGGTTATTTTTTACACACACACGCACACACGCCACACAACACACACACACACACACACACACACACACATATATATATATATATATATATATATATATATATATATATATATATATATATATATGTGTGTGTGTGTATATATGAAAAGACGGCTGAGCTCCGGCTGTTTCGATAGCTAGATCCGAACTAAGCGGCTTGTAATAGAACGGCCGGAATTTAGCTGATCTTAGCAAGTGGGTACAGTTCATATATGGGCAAAAAAGCAAAGATAAGACCAAGCAAACATTCTTAAAAGCATGTTGTTTTTCTTGTGTGTCACGGGGAGTGGTCAGTGATCCGGAATATCATGTAAATAGTTTATTTTAAACAGGTAGCTGTCACGGGCCTAGTGAGAAATCTTAGAGGTGGTGGAGATTCTGCTTTAGGTTTCAATCCAGCACGAGAGATACATGTAGAGTTTCTTATTAATATATATATATATATATATATATATATATATATATATATATATATATATATATATATATATATATATATATATATATTTATATATCTGTTTCTCACCTTCTCACTTCCTTCCGTTCGCTACTAGTGGGGTTCCTTCTTTCTCACACCGCACTCACGGCGTACTGCCTGCTTCTCTGACCGCTCATGAAATTCACCCACCTTATGCTGATCGGATAACTACCATGTGGCTTGCTGTTTTCCAACCTTCGGTTTGCTTTTCCTTCTCTTGTTTACTTGTCTCACTCGCTTTACTCGTTTCACTTGTCCCAATAGCTTATTTTAGTTATTGCTCGCACCAACCTGAGGTATCTGATTTTTAATGCGATGAAATACCAATGATGGTTGGCAAAATCACTGATGAGGGACTAATTTTATAATATGTAATCTATGTGCAACCATGCAGTATTCTTCTTCCCCTTGTTTTTCATATATATATATATATATATATATATATATATATATAATTCACTTGAGACTTTCAGTAACATATGACATCCCATCTGTTACACACTATATTAGTAATTACATTAAGTTTATGAACATTTTATTATTACAGTTCATGTTATCGCAGGCATACTCAATAATGCTATTATATATATATATATATATATATATATATATATATATTGTTATACTTTGGGAGGGTGATGTTGCCAATAAGATTATATATATATACGCACAAAAAGTACATGTATAGGTATATAATATAATAAATGATTTTAGTTTATATAAGAATATATATATATATATATATATATATATATAAGAATATATATATATACGCACAAAAAGTACATGTATAGGTATATAATATAATAAATGATTTTAGTTTATATATTTCTTATTCTTTATATACTTCGATTGCAATTCAGTTCGTAATATATTTGAAGTTATTGACAAGTAATTCAATTCCATTCAATTGAATTAAATGAGATTATATTAAGAATAGAATAATAATCAAATAAATTTGTGAGAGGGATTCGGAATAATATCGTCCCTTATTTCTTAGAGAAAATACTGTTCTATATAATGTACATATATATATGTGTGAAAGTGTATCTATAAATGTGTATCGCTATTGTATGCTATATTTCTATTTTACTCTTTTACTCTTTTACCTTTTACAGCCATCCGGCTGAGGCCTTGCTGGAGCACTGCCCTTGTTGCTACACATTTTATCTCCAGCCTGTATTGGTTGGCCACCGGTGTAAGAGGGAGTTTGTTGCTGCTGCCCTTAGGTTTCACCCGTGCCTTGCTGTGAGCTCATCCGGGATCCTGGATAGCAAGGTGTCAAGATGTTTCTTGAGGACAACCACCTCCACACCATGCAGATCTCTCAGATCCCTTGGCAGCTTGTTGAAGAGTTGAGGGCCCTTGAATCCCATGCTATTGCAAAATCTGCTCCTTATTCTAGATGTGGAGGACGGCAGCACACAGTGACGTCCTGTTCGACGGTTGGTGCAGCTCCCAATGCCAAAGTTTGGTGCTAGTCCCTCAGGATTTTCGACATGTAGATTACTGCGTATCTCTCCCGCCTTCGTTCCAAGGAGTAGACGTTAAGTTCTTTTAGCCTCTCCCAGTAGCTTATCTCCTTCATCGTGGCAATCCTCTTGGTGTAGCTTCCCTGGATTGCCTCGAGCTTCGTGGTTTGTTTGACACTATGGGGTGACCACAACTGGGAGCAATAGTCCAGGCGGCTTAGGACAAATGTCCTCCATAGTTTCAACATGGTGTCGCGGTCTCTTGTCTGGTAAGTCCTCAAGATCCAGCCAGCGAGTCGTCTGCACATTGTAGCCACTTTCATGATGTGTAAGGAACAAGATGCATCATCGCTCATGTCTATACCCAGGTCTCGTATCGATTTTGACACAGGGATATCGGTCCCCTCTGGTCCTGCGTAACTATGTTGTACTGTATTTGTGTTTGCAGGTTTGTATTGTAGGGCTTGCAATTTGCCAGCATTGAACAGCATGTTGTTTTCTTCCGCCCATTTGTATATGGCATCCAGATCTTGTTGTAAAAGGGCAGCGTCAGCCGGGTTTTTGATTGCCTGTGCTACCTTAGTGTCATCAGCATAGCTAGTGAGGGATGTTGTTGTATGTACTACAGAGGCCATGACTGAGAGAGCCACCAAAAACAGTAGTGGTCCCAGGACTGTTCCTTGGGGTACCCCACTTGTTATTGGTGTTTCCTTTGAGAAGGCCCCGTTTTCTGCAACTGTCTGGCTTCTGTCCTTTAAGAAGTCATATAGCCACTCACCTACTTTTCCAGTTATGCCGAGTCCGTGTAGTTTGTGATATATCATTCCGTGGTCGACCTTATCAAAGGCCTTTGCAAAGTCAAGATATATCACGTCCACGTGTGAGCTGTCTAGCAGTTGTTTCAGAACCCAGTCATAGTGATGTAGCAGCTGTCTAAGGCAGCTTCTTCTTGGGCGGAAGCCATGCTGCGCGCTAGTCAGGCAGTCATTTTCCTCGAGGAAAGTGATCAGTTTCTTTCTGACGACTCGCTCCATGACCTTACTGATATGCGACGTCAGGGAGACTGGCCTATAGTTTTTGGCCTCTGCTCTGCTACCTGTTTTATGGATAGAGCATATAGTGCCTTCTTTCAGCTCCCTAGGAAGTATACCGCTAGCCAAGGAGCTTCTGAAGAGCATCTTCAGTGGAGTTGCTAAGGCCCGCTTACATGTTTTTAAGAGGGCTGCTGGGAATCCATCAGGTCCAGCAGCTGAGTCTGTTCTAATTTCATCTATGGCGTATACCACATCCTCCGTTATGTCTATGATGGTCGCCATTTCTTCATGTAGTGTTGTGGCATCAAAGAACTCCTCTGACTTTGTTATTTGCATGTGCCTCAGTGGACATGTGAACACACTTTTGTACTGTTCGTTCAGTATTTTACATATCTCTTGGGGATTCTCCGTTAATGAACCGTCTGTATGGAAGAGTGGTCCAATATTGCAGTGTACCGAGGCAGTTTCTTTTGGAAATTTAAAGAAGGCCTTAGGGTTTGTTTTAATGTTTTCTGTGGCCCTGCTTTCTTTCTTTGCCCTCTCATTTTCATGGGAAATTTTGAGTGCAATCTCGGTGCCAAGTAGTGCACGTTTCAAATAGGATTCCTTCTTGTTTTTGTTTTCTTGTTGTGCATTCAAGTGGTTTGAGAGCTTGGTTCTACGTCTCATAAGGATTTTGCTATCTTTGGGAATAAGATTTTTGTGTCTGTTTGCCTTTTTCTCCGGGACAAACATTTTGCATATAGTGTATATCGTTGTCATAAAGTGTTGAAATTGTGTGTTGGTGTCTTGTGTGGTGGTCTTTTCGCTCCGTGTTTGCTTCCAGATTTCTCTCTTGATCTTTTTTTAGTTAGTCTTGTAGAAGATAAGGCTGGATAACGTCCTGGTGCTTCTTGATGGTTTTGTCTCTGTTGGTTCTCTCGGACCACATATCATTAGTTCTACTAAGTTATGATCCGAGAAAATTGTTGGTGTCACCTTTACATTGTGGACGAGCATTTCATTGTTTGTAAAACAGAGGTCCAGCACAATTTCGCCTCTTGTTGGAAGGAGTATTGCTTTTTATGTGAACATATTGCCTGTGTGTGAGGGCCAGCAGGGATTCCGTCTCTCTATGTTCTATTGACGTCATTCCAGGGAGGAGGTGGCCCTCAGGCCATTTGACCTTTGGCAGGTTGAAGTCTCCCAGCAGTAGAATGTTGAGTCCCTGGTCCAGTTTGTCAAAGACCTCTTCTATCCTACTGAGGCTTCCTCAAATTTACCCTCATGACTGGGGGCATCGTGCGGCCGATATATGACACATATTACTGTCTGTAGTTGCTTCATATGCACTATCAGTGTGTCACAGACTGAGTTTGAATGTGTCAATAGTACAATTGGTGTGACATCACGGATATACAGAGCAACCCCACATGAGTTCTCTCCTTCCTGTCCGAACGAAATACAGTATATTTCGGTATATGTATTTCTGCATCTGATATACTGCTTGTCAGGTGCGTTTCGGTTAGTGCCATGCATAATGCTTGATTGCTTATGGCTAAGTCTCCCAGGTAGGACATTTTACTCATGTTACTGAGTTTCATCAGGCCTCTGACATTCAGCAGCAGCACTGGTGTGGCTTTTGGGGTGCCAGTAATGGCTGTCGGTATGACACCTGGTCTGGTGTCAGCGGCGGTCACTCTCAATCCCTTAGATGTGGTGGTCTCGAGTACTGGTGTGGGTGACCCTGGCTCTGGAAACGATGCAACCAGGTCAGCTGTCCCACAATCTTCTCTGCCATCACTAAAAAAATGTTTCTACTCTGCTGCTGCCATCTGTATATCGTCGGCATGTGCGTACCTTCTTTTGTTGGCGCGGCACGCGCAGCATCAGCATACTTCTGGAGCGGCTTGTTTCGGCTTTGGCTGGGGCATATTGCGCGAGTAGAATGGGCATAGTTCGTGGGCAAATCTGCATCCCATCCCTGTCTCTCCATGCCAGCAGGTCCCGTTCCTGAAAAACTTGCACATTACGTGGGTTTTCTTGCTCCCAGTGTCTCGGTGCTTTCTGTTCTTCCTTTGAACAGTTGTCCACTGGTCCCGCTGCGTTTGGTTCTCCTTCGGAAGGTGATTTAGCTTCTCACTTTTACCTTTTGCTTGTTGGTTGCCCGGCCTGCCATCCCTGACTGTTGCGGCGGGTTTCTCATGTTCTTTGAGGTCCGTGCTTGTGCTTTCTTTCTTTTCTTTTTCTTCTCCTTTCTCTTCGTTTTTCTCCTCCTTGAGGACACGGCTTAGCATCGCCATATGAGGACATAGGCTTTCTCGATTGCTTTTCTCTTTCTCTCTATCTTTGCCAGGGTCCTCAGAAACCCATGGCTCTTCAGGGTCTCCGCAATCTCTTTGCTTGGTGGTGACCCATCAGCCAGGCTCCACCCCTTGATTAAAACCGCTAGTTCCATCTTTGACCAGTTTCGCTGACTCCTAATTTCACATTTTCCCTGTATGCAGTCCATTTCCCTATGGAGGAGAGAAAGAGAGATAGTGGGAAGGGTAGGGTAGAGGTTAGAGAGGGACAGAGGGAGATATAAGTCCAGTGAGAAATTTAAGGAGTGATTTAGAGGGAAAGAGAGAGAGAGAAAGAGAGAGAGAGAGAGAGAGAGAGAGAGAGAGAGAGAGAGAGAGAGAGAGAGAGAGAGAGAGAGAGAGAGAGAGAGAGAGAGAGAGCTTGTGCGATCTAGAGAGAGAGAAAAATAAAAATAAACAGAACAAAAGAAAGGGGGAGAGAGACAGAAAAGAGGAGCGAGAGAGATAGCGGGAAGAGTGGGGGCAAAGGTTAGAGAGAGAGGGAGATAGATAAGTCCGGTGAGAAATTCAAGGTGCGATTTAGAGAGAGAGAGTGAGAGAGAGATAGATAGAGAGAGAGAGAGCTCATGTGATCTAGAGAGAGAGAGAGATAGATAGAGAGAGAGGGGAAGGAAGAAGGAGAGAGACAGAGACAGCGTGAGAAATAGCAATGCAGAGAGAGAGAGAGCGGTCAAAGAGAACTATAAATATTAGTAATTAATATCGTTCAAATAACATTTCGCGCTTAAAACACCAAAAACAAAGTGAAAAACAAATGATATCAACATGAAATATAAAAGGAGACAGAATAAATTAAGATAAAATAAAATAAGATAAATTTAAAATAAATTAAATGAATGAACCCCAAATAAGTTAAAGATATAGAAACACAAAGATTTATGTAAGTTGTATATAAGCTGATTTCAAATGTTTGTATATAAGTTGATTTCAAATGTTTGTATATAAGTTGATTTCAAATGTTTGTTTACAAATATAAATAACAGGAACCGTATATAGTGACCGTAGTTATTGTAATATCAATATGTCAAACACAACAACAAACACACATGCTCACCGAGTCAAAAATAAAAATAAAATAATATTAAATTAAATTATGTTACTAAAAAAAAACAAAATAATACAAAATTTACTTAAATTAAATTAAATTACGTACTAGCTTTCTATACTCTGTATGGTAGACAAAGAAAGAAAGAAGGAAAGCACGTGTGTCTGTTGCTTTTAGAAGAATATCACACAGTGAAAATAAATTCAGTTAAAACGCTAATATAAAAATAATCGCGTCAAAGCACAAAAAACTTATTTTTTTGTATGTTTTCCTTGTCTTCTGAAAAATTACAGCAGTACATAAAACCGATTACTGTCGTCTTAAAATTTCAAGTGTCGACGCTCAGGAATGCACGTTCGTGCCAACAAGCTGCCAAGCCTATATATATATATATATATATATATATATATAGGAACGAGTAGGACCTAGACGGCTGAGCTCTAGCCGTTTCGACGGCTAATTCTGGACTGAATTAGCGTCCAGAATTAGCCGTCGAAACGGCTTGAGCTCAGCTGTCGGGGTCCTACTCGTTCCTATTACCCACTCTACTACCCTAAGTATTGAGTACTTTGGTGCATTATGGTCCACTTGGTTCCTTACCACATTTTCTTCGTTATATATATATATATATATATATATATATATTAATAAATGGAAACTATATTTATAAAACCATATTTATTTTATTATACATATTTCAAGGGCAACCAAGGCAAATTATGGTGCGCTTTCATCAGATAAAATACAGATTTGTTTTATAAATAAATATTGACATACCCGGGGAAAAAAGACAACCTTAACGGTTGGAGCTTCCTGGATAGTGGAGATATTACATTTATTGAGGGTGTTACAAAATTATGAGTGAGTATGCAAATGAGTGTCCGAAAGGTTGAACAGATAACGGTTTATTTAAATTAAACTGTTGGAAGAAGGTGATATGTAAGGGAGAGAGAAAAAAGAAAAAAAGAAAGAAAAAAGAAAGGAGAAAGATAGAAGACGAAAGAAAGAACGATTATATATATTGACAGTGAAAATAGAGTGCATGAAGAGATGAGTTTCAAAGGATAAATATACACAGCGTAAGTATATCTAAGGAGAGAAGAAGTGAGAATAAGATGGAAGAATAATATTTATAATGCAGGATTCATGACGTTTTGATTATAATACTTACAATGATAGGTTGAAAAATTAGATTAAAATTAAATTAAAATTAAAAAATTAGAAATCAAAATTAAAGATTAAAATTTACCATAATATTAAAGATTTAATTTAATAATTTAATATTAATAATTAGTTTAAATATGTATGTTAAGGATTATAAATTATTTAAATAAATATATAGTATTTTACATTAGAGCAAATCTAGTATAGTTTGTTTTATTAAAAGTTGTAAGTCAAAAATTTAAACATCCAAATAATTCTAAATTTATGAAAAATCTTCGAGAGTTTACAAATGAATAACCACTTAGTTATATTATAAAAATAGTAAGGAAGTGTAAAGGAAGTTAGAAGTCATTTTTTAAGAACTCGGATGACCCTAAGGATTAAATGTTATAAAGTTAAAAGGTTAAACATTTTTTATCTTAAGAATATAATTAAAACATGAACCATATCTTATTTTATACGAAGTCATAAATTTACTTGCTATAAAGTTAAAACATTTAAACAATTTATCTTAAGAATATATTTAAAGCATAATCCATAGGTTGTTCCACATATATATATAAAAAAATCATGTTTTCCACATATATATAAACATTTGGATATATATATTAAAAAAGTTTGAAGATATTAGAATATAAAAATATAACAATATAAAAATATTGGAAGGTATGAAAATAATGGTTTTTCTATATCTTTCAAAGGAATTTTCAAAAGATTTTCTTAAAACCTTCCGTAAGATTTTCAAGAAAAAAATTTTCCTTAAAGGAATTTCAAGCAGTCATATAAAGAAATGTTATAATTTATCGATAGGTGTAATAATATATATGTGAAGTAGAGATGATAGAAAGTAAATTAAATAT
The DNA here is from genome assembly GCA_964016885.1 of Eledone cirrhosa. Classification (NCBI taxonomy): domain Eukaryota; kingdom Metazoa; phylum Mollusca; class Cephalopoda; order Octopoda; family Eledonidae; genus Eledone; species Eledone cirrhosa. The sequence continues at coordinate 42,745,517 of OZ024743.1, forward strand.
ATGAATCATATATAGATATAGAAGACATTATGTAAAAGAGATAAATCATATATTACATTTTATATATATATTTAAAAGTAGAGTTTAAACGATGTTTGCAGGAACTGAATACATTATTTCGCAAATTAATAGAGTTCTTACTTTTTAGTATAAAGAATATTTCTTCAGCACAATGGGAGCAATTTTGGGATAAAGCTGTGTATGAAGGAGCTTGGGAAATAATTTTCCAAAATAAAGAATAGTTAATGTA
>OZ024743.1:42753266-42768818 GCA_964016885.1 Eledone cirrhosa
ATTTGATAAACAACTGTGATATAATTTGGCAGTCTATTATTCAGGCTGGAATGTCATTTACTTTCGAATTCGTACTTTAAATTTCTCCAGGTAAAGAAAAAGATTATTAAAATGTCATGTAATATGTAGAAGAAACAAAGAGGTTAAGAAATGTATTGTGACATGATGGACACATATAGTAGACACACAGGTATAAGAAGCACAAAACTAAAACAAAAAGAGCTAATGATTTAGAACTCAGTATTGCCTAAAAGGAGGAAAGCTGTATTAGATACCATTGAAGAGAGAAAATTAAATACATTCGAGCCAAATTAGAAAAGAATACGTAAAGGTTGTAGAGAACCATCATGAATTGAATGGATGGATAAACTAGGTAAACTTAAAATACAGTGAATGCGTAAAGGTGCTCAAGAAAACTCTGTATGCTTATTCATGATATTCATTATGATGGTGATAAAGGATGTATGTATAGTACGCTTACTGTGGCATTATTTTCAGGCGGTGGATTGGCAGTATCGGTAAAGGGTCGGACGCCATGCTTTACAGCAAAGAGTTACGGCCCTTTATGGTCTGCGTTCAAATCCCGCCGAGGTTAACTTTGCCTTTCATCCTTACGGGGTCGATAAAATAAAATACCAGTAATACACTGGGATAATTGCTGGCCTTGTTGCAAAAGTAGAAACGATTATCTTCTTTTCATTCGGTAGATTGGCAGTATCAATAGGGCGTCAGACACCATGCTTTGCAGCATAGAGTTGTGACCCTTTATGTGCTGAGTTTAAATCCCGCCGAGGTTAACTTTGCCTTTCACCATACGAAGTCGATAAAATAAAGTACCAGTAATGCACTGAGATAATTGCTGGCCTTGTGCCAAAGTAGAAACAATTATCTTCTTTTCAATTCGTTCTTTCTAAATATGCGTATCTCTAAAATATCAGATTTTACATGTGTACAAATATATATTTGATGCTTTCATCGGAAAGAATTGAATGGATGGAAATCTCTGAGTTCAAATCAGTAGTGCTAACGCCACCTTAAATAGCAGCGAGTACACTCTAAAATTTATGCAGTTTTCGGAAGAACAAACAGCGCAGTAGATGCCATGTACGTTAGAAATTTCGAATGAGAATGTTCCCTATATATGCATGGAAGTCGTAAACACTGAATTACAAAGGAATGGGATCATATAGATACGGTCAATTTTGAGAGAGTGGTGAAGGCGGATGAAAACAGAGTGTGGCATGCCATATAATAATACAGGGCATAAAAGAAGCTGGCTTTTACTCATGATTATTTAAATGAAGATTATACTTTAAAATGAAATATAAATGTGTGTGTATGCGTGTGTGTGTGTGTGTGTGTGCATGTGAGATATTTTCAAATCTTAACTATAATAAAGGAAGGTCTGCGGGATTGCGTCCAGAATATATTTTTTTTACCCCGTTTGTAAAATAAGTTGGATTACTTTGAATAAATAATTGTTTCTACTTTAGGCACAAGGCCAGCAATTACCCAGTGCATTACTGGTACTTTCTTTTATCGACCCCGTAAGGATGAAAGGCAAAGTCAACCTCGGTGGAATTTAATGAATGAATATTACATAATTTATTTGCTAAATTTCGTGGCTGTTGATTAAATACATTTTATAGCTTATTTAAAGATCTTTAAAATTCAATTCTTTAAAATTATCAAATGTCAACACTTCCGGTTAGCCGCCGTTATATTATAACACTTATAAAAATATCGCATATATTCCCGTCGCTAATTTTCTCCTAATGCTGTTTATATATAATGTCGTCTTTTTTTTAATATATCATGGATTACTGATTACAGAAGACAGTGTAACATAGGCTTCGTTCAATTTCTGTGTATATTGTCAGTTACGATTTTATTTGATGTATGATATTTACATGCATATATATTTGTGTATAATATCAATATACACACTACACATGCAAGCAGAAAACCACCCGTTGGGTGGTTTTTCTGCTAGTCGATGTAATAATGAAAATACACAAATAGAACTTACATAATTTCAGAAATACGTGATTGATAAAATAATAAAATGAATAAATATATAAATATTTGAAGTATTTGAGGGCTCAATTGAAAATTGAAAATATATACATGGTAAGGATAAGATATTTCCCAGAATGTTTGAAGTGATGATAATAATTGTTTCTATATTTGGCACAAGGCCATCAATTATCTCAGTGTATTACTGGTACTTTATTTTATCGACCCTGTAAGGATGAAAGGCAAAGTTAACCTCGGCGGAATTTGAACTCAGACTATAAAGGGCTGTAACTCTTTGCTGCAAATCATGGCGTCAGTCCCTCTACCGATACTGCCAATTCACCGCCCTGAAGTGATAATAATAATGGTTTCTAGGCATAGTTGTTCTGCTTGAGAACGAGTCGTAGGAGAGTTATAGCGATACGGCCACCAGATGTGATGTGTACTTGCAATATATGTGGAACATTTCCTGAAGAATAAACAACTACGGACCAAGATAGGCACATTACAAAGGCAGATAGGGCAATAGTTGACTATTAGCTTCCAAGAAAAGTCTCATAATCCCGTGATATAGCTATGACGAACCGAGTAAAGGCCGCCTCTAAAAACACCTACATTTGACGGGTCTGAGAAAAATTAGAAAATTGGTGACAAACGAAAATTTGACCAACAGAAATCTACAATTACATTATTTATACTGCATCGTCCTTTGCGCAGGATATCAAAGGATGTGTTCAGGCCTTATGTAGAACAGCCTGATAGAAAATATTTTGCAGACAACATTTAACGCTGCCAAGATTGGTGATGCACTTGTGAATGTCCTATGTGTAGTGAGATGGACGCACTCGAGACCCCAAAGAGAGTTCGCAACGGAGCAAACCTTTGCAATTGTTATTTGGAAGATTACAACATTTACAGATAAGAGACGGAAACCTATGGAGGAAAGCAGATGCATCCGGCTAGATGTACTCTGAATTTCCGTTACAAATTACCGTGGCTCTGATACTGTAGATTTGCCTGGAGGATGGAAAATCCACAATCCATGTGTGGCCCAAGAAATGAATGCACAGGCGGAGGTGAGATCATTAAAAGCCCTCGGCTGATAGAATTTGTTATCACCTGAATCCCATTTGGAGGTTGGATTTGCCTCCTAAAGCTTAGACTGAAAGATATGTCTCTGTGCGTGGTGCAGCTTTATGCTCCAAAGAAACATCCGAATGCAGATCCTTACTGCGGCGTTAGATTTATTTAATACATAGTAATCTCTATATATAAAACTGAGGTTGTCTGTCTGTCTGTCTGTCTACTAAAACGGTCGGCACACATCCTCTCTTAAACCGTACGTTCAAATTTCGGTGAAATTGCTACACTTATAGATGAAGGTCCGGCCGAGACATCGGTCAAAAACTTTTCAAATCGACTCACGCCAAGTGCAAAAATCGAATTTGTAATGTATTGATTTTTCAGTTCAAATGTATAAATAGAGATGAGAGACGAGTTATTTCCCTTTTATGGCGTCATTTGTTTATCTATTTACGTTACGAACAAACACGCGTACAAAAATACGCGAACAGTTTTCGGGCCAGCAAAATTTTAACCTGCAAAATTCATGAGTTCGAAGTTTCAACATTAAGCTTCCATTTTGCTTCATTTCCATTAAAAAATATTTAAAAACAATATTTCAGCACATCAGCCTCGCCATTACCCGAGGAAACGCTGCGAGTGTGCTGGCTTGCCTCAAAAATCATTAGAGAGGTTGCCCAGTACTCGCGACGTTGCTGTCTTTTGCTCTGGTGTTGGCTCCGTTGTTCACTCCTTCCTTTGCATTTTCTTTAATATTGAAGCATTGAAGGAATATATCCTTCATTGTATCATCCTTTGTAGTGTTACCGAGGCATTTGTAATGTTATTTATGTATATATTTAAAATATATTTGTTATGTTATTCTACTGTAAATTTATTTATATGCTCTGTTTATATTTTCATTCTTACTACCCTAAAAAATCTATGAAACTACATACATGTTGCAACTCTCTCTCTCTATATATATATATATCACACACACACATATACATATACATCTAAAGAGCGAAAGGGAGATGTAGAGAGAGTGAGTGAGATAGGTCGTTATACAGAGACGGGTACAAGATAATCAGATAGAGAGACAGAGAGAGAGAGAGAGAGAATGGCGACGAACGCTGGTTCACACACACAAATATATATAAAGAGAGAGAGAGAGGAGAGAGAGAGAGGTCTCCGTGTTCTTTATTGTTCCTCATTCTGTAGAGGAAGAGAGAGAGAGAGAGAGAGGGGGTATGAGAAAAAAGGGAGAGGGGTTGAGCAAGAAAGAAAGTTTAAGCAAAGAATCGCTGCTTTCAACATTAACGGGATCTTCTTAAACTAATAAATTCAATCTGTGAACGCAGAATTAAATATTTCGAGAAATGTTGCAACCGAAGGAAAACAGGAAGACGATATTTTGGTCCGTGGAGACGTTCCCCGGTAATGAACGGAAAAAAAGCGATCATAATACTTTTGGGCACTTTCATTTTCCAGATATTGTTTATAGGGCCTCCCGGCAGATAACCCCCTTTAACCATTTCTTGGAGTCGACTGAAGCACTGCAGTGTAATGCAACAAAACGTCATAACTCTGGAGATTGCAACCGATTTTCACAACACTTGACACATGGGCTACGTTTGTTCTACTGATGACTGTGAACTCTCAGAATTGGCACATATTGAGTAGGGGGCCCCTAGGGGCAGGCACTCCCTTTTGGAAAAAGCCGATGATTTTGTAAAAGTATAGTTTTCCAAGCAGCACTGAAGTATTGACATAAATGGTATACATAACGGCTATTTAATACCCGGGCAACGCCGGGTACCTCTCCTCGTATATGATAATGGGAGTTGTTAATGCACATGATGACACTCACTATTTGATATGGTGAGTTCAACACCATCACGGTGACGTCGCCCACATATGCTCAAGCGGGATGCCTTACTACAGCTCTATCTTCTGAGGAAATGGTTCGAGATTCAACAAATATAGAAAGTAGAGAGAAGACATCCATGATGGTCCGAACGCCTGATGTGAAACGGTTGCGATAGGTGGCCATGTTCTCTGTCAACCGGGTAGATGCCACTGGGCATTTCTGGGATTCAGCATCTGAATATGGGACCGAAGCCAGCTGCCTTGAGGACAGCTTCCATGTATCGATGATCGACCCTATCAAAAGCTTTCAATTGATCTAAATTGCTCGGAGCCCCAGCGACGTCAAGTTTACTCACTACCATATCTATGATGGATTACTTGAGTATGAGGTTGTTGAGGTCAATTTTGATTTGATTTAAATTCCATTATCAAATGTATTCGAATACACTCTATATGTTGCACATTGGTGTTGCGTACGTAAGGAAAATTTATATATGCTGTATCTTCCCTCCGATACGTTGTGGATAAAGATCCTTGTTGAAATGTCTCTGGTACGAAGAATTTTTATATTATGTTTTAACAATAATTGTAATGTTATGTTTCATAGCTGGTTCTCATAGCCCTCCCAACACCCGAGTTCCTATCCCTCTCACCTACCACCCCACCACCCTATCACTCCGGCGACATATCCTCCGTTCCTTCCACATCCTTTCTTCTGACACCGTCACTTCTCGCTTTTTTCCAAACCCACCTGTTACTGCTTTTAAACGCGCCCGCAACCTCCTTGTCCACCCGGCTCTCATCCTTGTTCTCGTCTCCGCTGTAACGCTTGTCCCTTCCTTTTCACTCTCACCACTCTCACCGACCCTAGCGGGTCTTTCCATATCCGCCACCCTTTCACCTGTACATCGACACCCACGTTGTCTATGCCCTCTGGTGTTCCCTTTGCGGGTCTTTATACACCGGACAAACGGACCGTTTTGCTGAGTATTTGAGGAACATACGACTCGGTTTGGATATTCCTGTCATCCGTCATTTCTGTTCTCCTCGTCATTCTTCCCTACATGTTTCAGTCCCGAGTGTCCTTCTACATCGTGGATCACAGGTTTCGCGCACCAGGACTGCACAGAGTCTAATTCAACGCCTTGGGTCCTATTCCCCTCTTGGACTCAATTTCTTTAATACCCTGTCCATTAGCATACGCGCTTGTACATTCACCCTTAGATTCCTATCGCTCTCTCATGATCATTAAGATCTTCTCTTACAACTAATACAGACCGACTAAATATGGTCACTCCACTTTTCCCTCCACTGCACCCTTATATTAACATACTTTTGCTCATAGCTTCGTACTTACACACACACACACTCTTTTACTTACATACACACACACACACATTTCTTCTTAGCTTCACACGGATGTATACTAACACACACACAAATACACACACAGACACACACAAGCTTACGCACGTGCTCAAGTATAGCTCTTTTTACAAAACGGTTTTTTTCCATTTCAGGTAGACGCGCACCATCATCTACTTTTCTAAAAAAATAAATCACACACAAAACGCCAGCACCAACAGTTTTCCAAGAGATGTTAACATGAATGATCCTGTTATTTTTAACTAAAGACATTTTTTCCAATCCCAATCCGCCTGTCCGCTCAATCTATCTTATTTCTCATTCTTTCTTCTGATGAAAGACTAGCGTCCGAAACGTTTAGACCCTCTTCCTGCTATTTCAAGCGTTAACCTAATATATTCCTTCCATATACTGTACCGATTGTGTTGTTATTTCTGTTTACCTTTTACATACATATATATATATATATATATATATTATATATGTATATATATATAAACACTACACATTAGTTGTGTTTTATGTGAGAATTAATTACCTAAATTTCGTTCTTCGTCATTTAATTACAACTGACATTTCTTTTATACCTATAGCCTTTCTTAATCCAAGTTATTGTCAAGGGACTGTGTTTAATGCATATTTCATTGCTATCATTCATATATTTATGTAACGTTTTTGTGTTTTAATTCTCCCATAAAATTAAGAGTGTCCAGAATAATTATTCTTGAATGTTTCATTGTGTTATCATATAACGCCTTTTAAAATGAACACTATAAATGTTCTATGATTCTCCGGAGACCAAGTACACCATTCTGACTCAATAGATATTTCAATATAATGAGCGTTCAATTAAATGAATTTGGCATTCAAAATAATTGTTTCTACTTTTGGCACAAGGCCAGCAATTACCCAGTACATTACTGGTACTTTATTTTTTCGACCCCGTAATGATGAAAGGCAAAGTTAACCTCGGCGGGATTTGAACTCAGAATGGCAAGGGCCATAATTCTATGCGTCAAAGCATGGCGTCCGACCCTCTACCGATACTGCCAATTTACCACCCTATTTGGCATTCAAAATAATGAATAAACATCAGGTTACAAACGTATATTGAGCATATACTGTTGCAGTGTTCATATAGCAATATTCAATCCACTCAACTAGATATCCGTAACAAGATTTATACGTGCTTACCTGCAGTTATCTATCGATATTAGATATTGATCAATTCAGATATTAATATACAGTGCATTGAAAATTTCATTGCAAGCTGTTATCCGTGTGAATAGTTCTACCCCTCCAACAATATGTTCTGAGGTCAAGCATTTGAATTATCCAAATACATAAGGGACAATCTAAAATACTGGTTCGTTAATCATAGTTTATATATTATCATATATCAACGTTCAGAATATTTATCTCGTAAATACAAATAAACGTCACTACGCATTTTAACATTGAGAATTGATCATTCTGAAAAATGTGAGTGGGTTTCGCTGATATTTGGCCATTTCTGCGATTATATAATCGATAGGACGACGACAGCAGATTATTTACGAACACTAGTCAAAGGAAATATGAAAGAAAGATATATATTTATCTTCTTTACTGTGCTTGATTATAGTTAATACTAACCGCATTGCAGTGGCCAAGTTCTGATCGATATATAATCCCTAGATTGAAACAGAGATCGATAAGTACAATTCATATATGTTTGCCTTTCATGTGTACTGGCAAATGATTGAAAACATATGGAATTGTTGCCAAATCCGGTGTATTTTGAACAGAGAGACCTCTGTAATTATATAATGTTTGCAAGAAAATATAAAACTTAATATAATCTTGAAGAACCGGTCGCCATTAGAATATCTATTTTAGAGTTTAATCCGCTGCTATATATGTTCTATCACTACCGTTCACTCGGCGACTCTGTAAGCAGCGTTAAAGATGTTTACAAGCGTTAGCAAAATATTTTGTTCTCATATATTAGCGTATATTTCTACATTAGTGGAATTGGAGTCGTTAGAGCGTCAGATTAAATGATATATGATGCTTGACCGAGGAAACTGCTCTGTGAGTTCAAATTCCACCGAGTTCAACTTTGCCTTTTAATATTTCGTGGTCGAGAAATAATCTCCCCACACACATACACTCTAATATACACAAAAACGTTTGCCTTTTGTCTAAATTAGAAACAATTTTATTAGTAGTCGAATTGGCAGAATCGCTCTAACTTTTGAGTGTGTTCTGTCTGTCTGCTCTCAGATTTCATATATCAGTGAGGATAACTTTGGCTTTTGGTCTATGAATACATTATTAGTTAAGAGGGGCTGTATTGTTAAAATGTGTCAGAATATTTTACAGTATCTTAAACAGCTTCGTGCTTTCCGAGGAAAAATCTCAGCTTCGTCTACAGGAGATGTAACCAGTGGCCTGATCTATCAGTTTCTTTCGTTTCCGGAAACCAGTTCGTTGGAAAATCTAATTCAGAGCTGTTGCTGACATTTATATTTTTTTAAGTTGAGTAGATAGAACAATGGGAGATGAAATGACTTGCTTAAGAATACAACACGTAGTCCGATCCATGGACAACTTAATGTTCGCAAGACGAAAACACTAACCACCAAGTCAGGTAATTTGATATAACTAAAACGAATACCGGCTCCTTTACTTTCTTGTTTACTATATTTGTAAGCTTAAAGGAGTTTCTAATTTTATATATTACGAGCATAAGTTCGTATTGCGAAGATAAAGGTAACATAAGAACGATTATGTTCTATGTGTGTGTGCCTTTAAATATCTATACATTATGCCCCATGACGCAACTTCCACCGATTTCCAATACCATATAATGTTTTGAAAATAATGGTGTTAAAGTTATATATATTGAATGGTGTTAAAGTTATATATATTGAAAATGAATTAAATATTCATGATTTTACACATATATGGTGAATAAGAACTTCATGGATATTGCCAAAAGAAAAATACGTCAATTCTTAGATTTAAATTCTAGTATTTCTTTCTAAAACAGACACCAGGGAAACGTGCGTCAATTATATTGTAATCGGTACTTAACTGGAACGTTTAACTTGTCGTGTCTGGGAGGATGAAAGGTACTTTTGACCTTAGGGAGATTTGAAATCAGCAGAAGTATAGTGATAACTAAAGACTGTAAACATTTCATCTGCTGCTCTACTGATAATGCGAAACCAACGCCATATTTACTTGAAGGAAACGTAGGCGTGGTGGGTTAATATACACCGTTTCTGGGTCACGTTTTAAACCTGGTGGAGTGCATCCCTTCTCCAGGTCTAAACAAAGCCGATTTCTTCTATAGAAGCGGGAGAGAGAGAGAGAGAGAGAGAGAGAGAGAGAGAGGGGGGGGGGGGGCAGAGAATGAGATATAAAAGCTGAATCGACCTAGTACAGGACTACTGCCTTTTATATAGACCCCGAAATGATGAAAGGAAAGTTGACTTCGGTGGAAGTTGAAATCAGAACACAGACAACTGAAACGAATATCGCAAATCAGTCAATTCAACGTTCTAATGACTCAGCCAATTAACTGGTTTTACTTGTTAAGTATAAAAATAATGTAATCGTTATTGGCCACAAAGTCAGAAATATGGAGGACAATTCAAAAGACAGTGACAGTGGAGATTTACAAAACATGAAAGGGTGTAAATAAATAAAACAGGTAACAATAAACAATAAATTAATAACAAATTAAAATTCCCAATAGAAGAGAGCACCAGACAAGGGAAACATATGAACACCACAGACCCTAAATCACTTTAATTTCCAAGAGCAGCATAGACACGTGCCTCTCTCCTCTCGAATCTCTCTAGCTTACAGGTACTTGGTCAGAATAAGCCATACCCTTTAGGCCATTCTCGCTACATTCACCCGCATTTAAACAAATATAATGGGGTGGGAGCAACACATCCCTCTCCATCCTACCCTTCCTTTCCAAGTGGAACGTGAATAGGTTGATGAGGGCATAGCCGAAGGGTAACGTGTTTGTCTTCAATCCTTTCAGCCGCAATCAATACACAACCTATTTCACTAGAGCCACCAGACAGATAGAAATTGATTGAAATTCTGGTCAAAAGAAGGCGGTGTGGCGAAGTTCATGATGGTGACGTCCGATAGCCGGAGCAGACCTAGACACGATACTATCTGTTTGACAAAATCACACAAGTCAACAATGCTCGGCTACTTGCCGAGTGCGTGAAGAACGGTTATATTACCCTGCGTGCATCTCAGACAGATCCATCTGACAGCATTTCCATGTCTGTTGCGTTTGTCTCCAGCTGGCTGTGCTTCGTGGTAGCAATGCTAAGCCAGGGGCTTCTGAAAATTGTCCATATTCCCCTGTTTGAAATTTCGAGTGATAATAAGATCATCGGAGTGCAAACAAATAAATGATAATAATAATAATGATTTCTAGTATTGGCACAAGGCCAGTAATTTCAGGGAAGTAGAAAGTAGATTAAATCGACCCTAGTGCGTTACTGGTGCTTTATTTTATCCACTCCGTAAGGATGAAAGGCAAAGTTAACCTCGGCGGGATTTGAATTCAGAACATAAAGGGACAATAATGATTGTATCGAACATAGAAGGCAATATAAAGACTGGCAGTGGGGTTTGATATAAGGTCGGGTTACAAAATCGATTAACAAAAATTATAAATAACAGATTCGCCAATATGGTGATAACCACCCAAGAGCGACTCAGATACACCACCAATCCTGAACCACACGGTGCTTCGAGAGTACCGGGCAGGGCAATCCTCTACTGTTTAATATGGCCAGCCTACAGGCACACGGCCAGTGTAGGCCCATTCACGTGGGCCATTCTCGATACATTCACTCACAATTTAAGAAATGTACGGGAGGAGGATTCACTTCTCTCTCCACCCTCCTTCCTTTCCAAGTGAAAATTGAAAAAGTTGATGAGGGATTAGCCCAATAGAAAAGTGTTTGTCTTCAGTGATTTCAGCATCATCAACCACATATCTACTTTCACTACCGCCACCAGAGAGAGAGGGAAGCTACCTGCCCTCTCCAGAAGAAGGCGGAGTGGTGATAATCACTATGGACTCGTTCGTAAGCTGGATCGGGGCTTCATCCGACAACAGCTGTTTGATATAACTACACGTCAGTAATGCATGGACACTGGACAGGTACGTGCAGAACGGTTTCGTTGCTCTGCGCGCATCTCGGGCTGGTCCATCTGACCCTACTTCCATACCTGTAGAGTATATCTCGAACTGGCAGTGCGCCCCGCCCCCGGTAGCACTGCTATGCGAGGGAATTCTGGAAAGTATGCATAGTCCCAGCCTCGAACTGATGAGTTCAATTTCGTCTACGCCCAGTGACTCTCCAATATCTCTCAATAGAACTCTGAAGTGGAATTTACAGTGATCGCATTGCCCACCTGGTGTAGGGTAGTGAGCACCTGGCAACATTCCAAATGTCAGCCACCATGTCTTGGTCTCTTCTTGACTCAGTTAAAAGAGACGAACTGCCTAAAAACCCGTCTCACAAACAGTGTCCACACCTGTTCACTGTTTACGAATATCTGAAGATGCAGTAGCTTCAGCACTTGTTAGTGTATCGTCATTTACAGCCTGCCTATCCATCCACATTGTCGGTGCTGACAGCAATGGGTCTTACCCCTTCCACAAAAGCAAAAGAGCAGACGTTCGATTTGGTTGAGTAAGAGCGGGAACAAAGCATGACGGTCTGGCGGTAGCAGATGATAGATGCGATGTACGCGTTCACCACCTCCACCCGACCGTCCAGGGATAGCTTCATCTCGTTCTATTTGTGGGTAAGAGTGGTCACTCTGATTGTCACCTCATCCAGTTCTTATCCACCTGGTGGTCCATTCCGAACCAGACCCCGAACACCTTCAACGCCGTTGAACAACATGGATTTGCCTCTGGAAATTCCATGCTGGAAACCCACCGACTTTTCCTGGTTCAATAATGCTCCCGTCAACCTTTTATATTGTCGTAGGATGACGTTGACAATGTCGATGACCAAGGTGCTCGACACTGTCCTGGTGATATTGTCTGAATATGCCGACACAGCCCGTCCACGTCCCGGTTCGAGTGGGATCCCTGGAAACTATTGAAAGGCCAGTTTTAATCTTCTGTGCAGAAATTGTTATTAAATTACAGTCAGGGATTTGGGGTCAAGCTTCTTAATTTTGGTCGCTTGTTTGTGAATATAACCTTAGGGAAATATATTGTGAAGTGTTCTTTTCAGAACTCTACTGGGATTAACCCTTCAGTTATTTTGTATAAGATATTCTCTCTCTCTCTCTCTCTCTCTCTCTATATATATATATATATATATATATATATATATATATATATATATATATATATATATATATATATATATATATATATATATATATATATATATATATATATATATATAAATATATATATATATATATTTCTCTCTCCCTTTATATATATATATATATTTCTCTCTCTCTTTATATATATATATATATATATATATATATACTACCGCCTCTGTTGGTCAAAATTAGCAGAGAGCGAAAGAGAGCCTCGGACAGAAATATGAACTTTTCTCTCTAAATATGTATGTAAAAACTAATAATTTTTTATCTCCATTTTATTATTATTCGTATGAATATGCAATGTAACTGCACTTTACATTTCCGTCATTGAAAAAGTATATAATGCTGAAACCATGATTAAATGCTGAAATCCCCACTTTATAAATAAATGATTTGATATTATACTGAAAAAATCCCTCCAGCATTTTCTACTATATTTTTTCCTTTTTACTATTTGTTTATGTATATAGATATACCCCCCCCCCCCCCATATATATATATATATATATATATATATCGTTTCTGACTTTGTTTAGCAAGATTCTTTATCTGAAAACGTCTGTTGAAACCGATATTGTTATACTTTGGGAGCCTCATGTTGCCAATAAGAAACACACGCACCAGATGGTTTCACTTCAATTTATTATAATAAGTTTATAAATTTAGGAATCTATAAATTTCCGGTTGGTTGGTTGGTTCCACAACCAGATGGTTGTTTATATATTGTCAAAGTTCTTTCGTTACACATTCTGTGACCTTTTCAGTGACTGGGGATTCTTTTCTTTGTTTTTTGTGTTTTGTGTGCCTCTCCTTTGTTCTGTCCTACGCCATCTTGTGTTTGTGTGTGTGTCGTGTGCTTAGTTTGCGCATGTGTTACATCCGGGTGTCTGTGTGTGTTTATATTCGTTTATTTATTTGTTTATTTACATGTTACTGGTTGGTTGTTTGTTCTATGTTCGTGTGTGTTTTCATTTTGTCCTTAATTGTAAGTTGTGATGTTGCTGTCCCCACTCATGTTTTCTATTTAATTTTGGTTGTAATTCATTTATGTTTATTGCCTCTGATTTGTCTAAACATTGCGTCTTTTCTGTGTGTAGATTCTATTTTTATTTCTATGTTCTCTAATTTACCCTTATGTTCTATTTTAGCATGTTGTACTAGACACAGAGCTCTGGTTAGATACCATTAATAACAAAAAACAAATCCCCCATTCCCATTATGCCAAACCCATGACTTCCAAATATCTGATCCACCGAATTCGACGAACACGCGACTCTTTACAACCAGGCCCTCAAGCGGAGTGGCTTCCGGGAGGAAATATCCTTTTATCCAGCTTCCCTTAGCGGAACTAGCAGGCGGACACCGCCGCTCACGCAACGTAACGTGGTTCAATCCTCTCCACAATGCCGAGGTGGCAACACCTATCGGGAAAATGTTCTTTAGACTCCTCGAAAAACACTTCCCACTACAACCCGCTACCCACAACATAATCAACAAAAACCATCAAACTCTCCTACCGTACCACACCTAACTTCGCACAAAACATCGTCTCCTCAAACAACAAAAAACTCAACCCCTATGGAAGAAATAACCTGGATATCAGTGGAGAGCCGACCAGGAGGTGTAACTGCCCTGATAGATCCATGTGCCCCCTCAACAACAAATGCCGAGAACGTAAACGTGATCTACCAGGGACGTGAGGACGGACACCTCCAACAAAGCTTATATAGGATTAACCCGCGTGTGAGTTCAAGACCCGGCTCTACCACACGACACACTTTCCGAAACACGGTTCGGCGACATGCCACTACACTTTCGGGCCACATCTGGGACCTCCAAGATAACAATATAACCTACAATCTCACTTGGAGCTTACTGTCCAGAGCTAACTCTTACACGGGAGGACGCCGTCCGTGTAACTTATGCTCGGAGGAAGCATTATAAATGCTGTTTTCGAAGGACCAACTCCTAAATAAGAAAGATGAACTGGCAACCGCATGCAAACACAGATTGCGTAGGACTGACCCCCGCCCTCAAACCCTATAACGACCCAGGTGATTAGACAAGGGCTGATACCCCCACCCCACACACACACACTTGCCAAATAAGTTAAGGAAACCCCAGCTTACATAGGTAAATGTATCTCTTTTCTTTTCCTCTGTGTCTCCTTCTTCCTCCTGTCTCATCCTATCACTTCCTTCCATCCCCTATTTTCTTCCTCATCTGCTTTCCCCTTTCGCCTACCCCGATGCAGCCCATCGGGCCTTGTAGCATCAGTTGCCCCACCTCTGTTATTTTAAGATAGAATTGGCCGAATACGTTTTACTAACTACTTATTGCATATGCGTTAAAAAACCCTTTAAGTTTGTATCTGTTTTGTAATTTCTATAAGTTTTTTCTATAGTCAACTTATTACCTGTAATTGTAAAATAGCATTGTGATTTCTTTATTAAATTTCTCACTATCTAATTTTATATATATATATATATTTTTTTATTTCTTTCTAGTATCTTTTATTGTCTCCTACTCTCTTTCGATTTACCTATTCTATAACCTACCTCACCCACTTCATACACTATCCTTAGAATCTGATGTATACATATCACTTTCAACGCTTGACCGCTCCACTCACTCCTCTATTGTTCTACAGGCAAGTTCAGCCACCCCTACTTCCTACCAAATGCCATGATAAACTTATTTGTGTTTACAACAAATTTTAACCAATCCTCTTGACAACTACAAATCCTTCCCATATAAGGAAGTAACCCCCTTGAAAAGTTCGGCTATTTATTCACCAGGCTAAAAATTCTAATTTAGTCGAGAAATTGCCCTCTAAACGGCTTGATATCTGCC
>OZ024743.1:42769018-42776518 GCA_964016885.1 Eledone cirrhosa
GTGGTCGCGATAACCACAGATGTGGGTTCGACTCCCATGTACGTCAATACTTCACATCTTTTTCCATTTATCTGAGGGTTCTAAACCCCGTTATCAAGCTAAAATTCCTTTAGTTAAAAATACGGTGAAAGCTATATATTTTCTAATTTCAAACTCGCTCACTGTTTCAAAACATACTTACTTGCGATATATATATATATATCTATATCTATATATCTAGAGAGAGAGAGAGAGACTGAGAGAGAGATAAATGTAAATCTGAGCTTTTCGAAATTCGATTCGTTTGCAATTACGGAAACAGTCTCTTTAAACCATGTAAGTAGAATGTCTCCGTCATTCTTGTGTTGGCATATAAACAACAAGGCAGACTCTAATTTTCTGCGTGATTATTCTTCTTCAGTACTGTATACCGCTTACCTACCAACTGTCAGAGCTAGTGAAAATATATGATATTTTCTGGAATATACAGTGACTGATCGGTCTGATTTGCATATTAGCAGACTGGCTGATCAGTTAGATTTGCATATAACAGACCCACTGATCATCTAGATTTTCATATCAGCCGATATACCAGCCAGTTTCATGTATACGAGCGATTAATGGCCGGCTTTTTCATAGTTAAATAACTAAGAAATAATTTTATCGCTCTATGCTATTCAAAGACTGAAACGTTGGTTGATCAAATAATCTACCGCCTTTAATAGTAAATAGACGTAAAGCACGCCATGACTAGTGTTCCTTAAAGTATTATCATTAAGTTCATCAAACAGAATGTCAATTTTATAAAGACGAGAGACGGTTTAAATGTACACCCTCTATCTATTAAATATGAGCTCGGCACTATCCAATCTCATATCGAGAATGAAACAGATCCGTGTACAATTCTCTCTGTCTTGGTGCATGCTCGCAAAAGCGTTTCCATATATAAGTGGATCTCTTTCGCGCGGACAAGATCTTTCCCGCACTGAAACTCTACATATTACACCAGGTAATTAACAAATGATCTGACCTCTTTAATACTTGTATGCATACAATATATAAAACTTACATTATATTAGTTAGTTAGTATATTCCTTAGACATTAACGTTCACCTACACTTTAACACAGTCACTAAACCTAAAAATTTCGATGTGTCATTGGAAAGTTATACTTGCATCTCTTTCTCTACTACTGTCATGTTCTGCAATATGTTCTTAAATATATATATATATATATAGTTTTAATATAGATGAGATTCTACAGGACTAGAACTGTTTCATTCATTACCTCCGATTCAACCCGGAATAACGTATATATATATATATATATATATATATATATATATATATATATATATATATATATAAATAAACAATTTATTCGGACTAATTCTTTGACATATATGAACTGGAGCAACTGACTCCTTTGATAATTCGATACCTTAGCCTACCTAACATCCTAAGAATTTTATTGAAAGTAGTATGTAGCGCATTCTGCCTGCTTACAGAAATAGTCGTAATAGACAATTGCCAACATGCTCTGTATTCCTGTAGCATATCAAAAACAGAAACTTTATAACGTTGCACCTGTCTGATGGGAACACGCCAACGGTTTATTATGCAATCATTTTGATGACTTTGAAATACGTATAACAGGATTATTCAATGCATAGAGGATGTACATTTAAAACCGCCTTTCTTCTTTTTATATACATATAATTGACATGACTTTTATGAAGATTACATTTGTCACTGCCATCTACATGCTGCAGGATAGTTTAAATAAACACATCATTAATATAGCAATTGGAAACAGTGAATTATTCGTTCATGAATCTTCATAAAATCATTCAGAAATTCAATGCTTCAGGAAATAATTTTTCTCTATGCATAGTGTTAACGTATTGTACTTCATCACAACGGATTACAAACCTTATTTTTCTCATTCATTGCAACTTCCTGCACGATTTTTATTGTGAGGCATTTGGCAGCAAATTCTTTTGTTTGTTTAAGAGACATAACATTTGAGTGGATTACTCTAGCAAAATATGTCAACTCCGATAAACTCTCCTTTTCATGGAGATAATAATATCCTTTATTAGTTATTTAAAATTAGAATGAAAATTATATCCTTTTGTTACGATTTCAATGAAAGAGGATTGGAAATGAATACTTTAGCTGACATGGAGAAATCTTCACGATTTAATGAATCAAAATGTGATATGAATCTATGGTTGAGCACGGATGTGTTTCTAATGTAAAGTTTTCTTTAAATCCGATCAGGTTCCAAAGCAATTAGTCTATACCAAATTTTTATAATGAAACAAACGAATAGATGAAAAAAACATATTAAAATATATAATAATGAAGAATGCATTAGTTAATATGTTTCTTTAGAACTGTGTTTGATTTTCATCAAAGTATAGGCAGATTAAATGCTGCGTATGAATATAAATTTACTGACTTAGTTTAGGGCAATCGGCGTTAAATTATTCTTACATATCACTTCCAAACATAAATTGGCGTCCTTCGAATTCTGACGACAAAAGGTAACAATTTTTTAACAACAAAAAACATTTGCTTGAGTCCTTGTTGAGTAGGTGGTTGAATGCCCCACAGAAACGTATATCATTAACCAGGACATAATTAAAGGTACTAGGTATTCTGGACTAGAGAATATGTGATAACGATTTGCAAGAATATTGATGAAAATGAAATTATAGCATTTTAAATTTTGACAAAAATGCTGGCTCATTATAATATTTAAGTACATATTTAAATAATATTATAAACTGGACAGGTACCTAATCAACTAAGAGGCATTGAGCATCCATCTACTTAGCCTATAAGCAAATTCTATACTCCATTTAACGCAATTCTCCCATTTTCAGAGATTTCTTAGTCATAATTATAGGAAAAATTTGCAGATTTGTCGTCGGTAAATAGTAAGTAAAAAACCATTACAAAACCTAAATTGGTTTAGTACATTCTTCTTCACAGCATACCTTTGGTTATTAACCTGAATAAAATAGAGGTAGAGATAATAACTATTTATTAAAATCGTGAAAAAATGTATCATGGGAAACGTTACGTTGCGACTGTGTCACATGTCAATCAAAATATAAGGTGGTTAAATATGAATTTACTGATGTATTTTTGTGTCAATTCGCATCTGTTAACTACTATATAGGTAATAGCGATGGATTATTAGAATCGTAAGAGTGTCACGCATAATTCCTTGTAAAATATATACTAGCATTTTGCCATTTATTTTTCCAGTGTAGATAAAATACCAATCTTTTACTCTTGCCAATGTAATTATCGATTCCTCTCCGCATAATTTGTGACACAATATCTATATTGGAACATATAAAATGTGTATAAATTATCATTCCACGCAAATGATGATGGGATATACACAATCTAATATCTATCATTCTCAAAGATGTGTTACATGTTCACTGTTTCAATTCTACCACTACCATAGAGGCTGCAGCATCACAGAGCTCGAACGTGACATATCACACCTAACCAGTACTACTCACCGTAATGATGGTGCTCAACTTCACATTATGTTGAACCAATCTACCACCGTAGGTTGTTTGTATATTGTTAAAGTTCTCTGTGAACTCCTGAGTGACTGGGCTTTTATTTTGTGTCTCTCCTTTGTTCTATCCTACACCATCTTGTTTTTGTGTTGTGTGCTTTGACAATATATAAACAACTACGCAGTTATCAAACCAGCCAAAGAACCGGAATTATATAGTGAATTGAAGTGAAAACCAACTGGTGAGCGTGTTTTATTGGCAGCATGACCATCCAAAAGTACAACAATATCTATTTAAAAATAGGCAAGCAATCTTGCAAAATATATTCAAAAACGAAGAAATATATATTTATATATTTCTTTGTTTTTGAAAACGAGACATCCGTCTGGGAAGAGATATATTTGATATATCTCATATGAAATGATACAGCCAATTTTCCACACAATACAATTAGTTAGCACCCCGAACGTTTAATTGGGAATATACTCAGGTATTTCCTAATGTTTGTTGAGAGAGTTGGAATTTGGCCGGAGTATCGCTATTAGCTTTCTCCGATTATGTATTTATATATATATATATGAATACAAATTAGAAAGAGAAGCCAGGACTATCCATCATCAGTGATATACTAGCCATCATAGGTATTTCTTCGCATTAAAGATCAGATACCTCTGGCTAGCGCGAACAATAATTAAAATAAGTTATTGGGATAAAAAGAGTTGGCTCTTTCTCCACCCAATTATTTTTATCCCAATAACTTATTTTAGTTATTGTTCGCGCTAGCCTGAGGTATCTGATCTTTAATGCGAAGAAATACATTTTATGGCCAGTAGATCACTGATGATGGATAGTTCTGGCTTCATTTCTAATTTTTATTCATATGTATCACATTTGCAACAACACAACACGCCATTTTTCATTCCTATATGCTTGCCCCTTCGCTATGACCTGTCTTTTTCTCTTCCCTTACTGTTATCCTCCTTCTATCTCCCCCTTCTTTCTCCTTTTACCTCTTACTTTCATTCACAACCCTCTGCTAGTCCCCCTCTCTCGGCTAACCTCTTCCTCACACTTTCACTTACTCACTCTCTGCTACTCACCCTCTCTCTCACTTCCTCCATCGTCCCACACCGTGCGAAATTCATTTCTCGCTCACTTTTCGTACGGCCAAGATGTGTCTTTCGTCTTCTCGTCAATGATTCGCAAGTTCTTATGTTCACATGAATCAGTGACTTGATTTTCTCATGTTTTCCTCTTTTTACGTTGCCTCACCATTCTTGTTTGTTTACCTGTCTCTCTTTCTCCACCCAATTCTTTTTATCCCAATAACTTATTTTAGTTATTGTTCGCGCTGGCCTGAGGTATCTGATCTTTAATGTGAAGAAATACCTATGATGGCTAGTAGATCATTGATGATGGATAGTCCTGGCTTCTCTTTCAAATTTTTATTCATATGTATCACATTTGCAAAGCCATTTTTCATTCCTATATATATATATATATATAGTTTTGCGAGGTTTTTGATATGAAATCGTGTGTCGAAACAAATAATGTTATACTTGGGGAGGGTGATATTTGTGTAATATTGCCAGAATTAATAACAGAACACACTCACTGTTTGGTTGGTTTTCGCTTTTCGCTTCTGTGTCTTTTATATCGGTTACTTTAATTTATTCGGTCCTCAATGTTGCCATTAACTGACCAACGGTAAAAAATACAGATACAATATAGACACAAACAGATACATATAGTCTATCAAAGTTCTTTCGTTGCACATCTGCAACATGTCAGTGGTGCTATTGTTTCCTCCCGTTGCATCGTATGTCTACGCCATCTTTATTTAGTCTCTTTATATATTTATTTATTTGTCTATTTTTTGTCTTCTTTGCGCATGCGGTTGTGTGTGTGTATAGTGTTTTGTTTGATGTGTGTTCGTGTTTGGGTGACTGTGTATTGGTTAATATATTCTATCTTTACTAGTGTGTGTGTTATATGTGTTTGCTGTATTGTGCTTGTGTATGTATTTATTTATTTATCTATTTATTTATTTATTTATATTTCTCTTAGGTCAGTGTTGTTTGTTTGGGTGTTGTTGTTATTCCATTCATTTTTTTGTTTAGCCTTGGCCTTCTAAGTTCTATTTCACCGGCCTCTCTGATTTGCCTATCTGCTGGGTCATTTCTCTGTTTAGATATTATTCTAATTTCTATGTTGCCTATGTTACCGTCGTGTTGTTGTCTGGCATGTTCGTATAGTACTGAACCGATTGTTCGTCCTTTTAGTTCCCCCAGTGTTGGTCTATCCTTTCACATATGCTACGAGCTGTCTCGCCTATGTATGTTGTTGTTATGTTTCTGCAAGTACCCTCTGTACATCTTATGCTATAGACTACGTTTCTAGTTTTACAGTTAATCCGGGGGTTTACTTTACATATGATAAATTTCCTATTAGTACAGTGGGTTTTCTTAAAAGGGTAGGTTTTGCTGATCAGGGATTTTATGGTGGTTCCTGGCTTTTCTACCACCTTTATTTTTAAGTGGGTCTTTCTCAGGGCCTTTCTACACTGGTTAGCTAATTTCCCTCCAGGGTTAGCGTCCACAAACATGAAACTCTGGTATCTCTGGTTGTCGTACCATGTAGTGGCTTTCCCTATCTTATCTCTAGCCCTATCTAAGCTATTCCATGATTTGCTTCTGTATAATGCGCAAATTACTTTCATGTCCAGTTCTATGAGGGTCTTATACTTCTCCGTGGCTCCTTCGTATACTCTGATTCTGTCTCTTTAGTTGTAGCCAGAGAACTGCATGCGGTTGATGAAGTGTTGGATGTGTTTTTCCATTTCTTTTGGGTCGAACATGCGGGGCACGTTCTTCATCACTCGTACCAAGTCTGCGATCAGAATATTAAACTTAGCACTACTGGACATTGCTGAGTTTTTGTGTATCAAGTTTTTGGAGGCCATGGGTTTAGCATAGTGTGAGTGGAGAATTTGGGCTCTCTCGTCTATAGTGTTAATCCAGAGTTCCGTGTCTAATACAGGTAGTCTATTGTTAGGGTGTTTGGAAGAGTAGTCGATAGTTACAGTTATACTCTGGTGCATGGAATTAGCTATCTGCTGGATGCTTTCCATTGTGCTACGTTCTAAATCAAACTTGTCAGTGCTCTCTTGTGGGGATGTTCTTATTACTATATTGATATCGTCTACGTAACAAGAGTACATGATGAGGTCTATGGAGCTCTCATCAATGAGATCTTTAAGTCTCCTTTCCCACCATACCATAAACGTGTGTTCTGTTATTAATTCTGGCAATATTACACAAATATGACCCTCCCCAAGTATAACAATATATATATATATATATATATATATATATATATATATATATAGAAAAAGAGATGAAATCGAAAATGCAACTGGAGTCTTATTTTAAAAAAAATATATATATTTATTTGGTTCCTTTACCGGTTTCGCAGTTCTTCTGCTTTTCAAAAGGTGAGTTGAGATGGAGGGTCTGTGGTTTTTCTCATATATACATTTATAATCGATAAAATAATGTATCAATATTTAGATTGCACATATATATACCAATGGTGACTTCCATCGTCATCTATAGATAATTGTGATAAGTAGATAACAATAGGTTTATGCAAAGTGTGTTGGGAGTCAACAAGGTACGAGGTGTACAATGCCACTAAATAATTGTTTCTACTTTAGGCACAAGGCCAGCAAATACCCAGTGCATTACTGGTACTTTATTTTATCGAGCCCGTAAGGATGAAAGGCAAAGTCAACCTCGGCGGGATTTGAACTCAGATCGTAAAGGGACGTAACTATGCTGGAAAGCATGGCGTCCGACCCTCTACCGATACTGCCAATCCACACTAAATAATGGTTTGATTTAATTCATTTTGAGTCCATTAAAGTTGGAAATATTAATGTTGAATATTTGGAGCACATTATTTAAATAGGCGG
>OZ024743.1:42786518-42806518 GCA_964016885.1 Eledone cirrhosa
AACGTCCAAATCATCGACGGTAGCTATATAGGGATCTACTACCACATTGGGATGTCCATCGCAAAAGGTCGACAAACCGTTCTCTCATGTTGTCTTGTAGCGCACGGAGGTGAGCGGTATAAATTTGGAGTTGGTCATCGCTTACAATGTTTTGAATATTGTCGAAACTAGGAAAATTATAGAATTCCCGTCAACAAAGATTCCTTTCGATGACATTCAATTTGGCCAGGAATGTTTTCACAGCATTCCTTGCTTTAAGCAAGGTGATCGTCTTGCCCTGCAAAGCCAAAATGACGCTATCGCATTTGTCGACGATGTCGGTGAGGTAGGCGCAGTTTTTCCCCATATCGAGGGTTTTCTTGTACAGTTCTGTGTTGCGTCCTCGCAGAAACTCAATGATAGAATCAAACAGTTCAAAGAAGTGAGTAAGGCACTTGCCCTTTGAAAGCCACCTCACTTCATTATGAAGGAGCATCTTGACGAATTCTTCGTCATTATCTTGGCACAGTTGCCCGAAAATTCGTTCATTGAGGGAATGCCGTTCGATAAAATTGATGACATAAGGGAACACCTGCAAAGGACTTGCTCAGTGGCTTGCTGAGTTTCTTCACAGCCAAGTGTTGTCGATGAATGACACAATGAACAACAAATACAGATAGATTTTCTCTCTTCAGATGATTGACGAAACCCTTATGTTGGCCGACCATTGCTCTTGCGTCGTCCGTAGCACAGGATACAATGTGTGTTGTATTTGGTCCTAGATGTATGTATTACCTGCCTGTGTGTTGTAGGTAGTCATATATGTATGTATGACCTGCTTATGTATTGTATGTGGTCCTAGATGTATGTATTACCTGATTATGTGTTGTATGTTGTCCTAGATGTTTGTATTACCTGATTATGTTTTGTATGTGGTCCTAGATGTTTGTATTACCTGCTAATGTGTTGTATGTGGTCCTAAATGTATGTATTACTTGCCTGTGTGTTGTATGTGGTCCTAGATGTGTGTGCTACCTCCTTATGTGTTGCATCTGGTCCTAGATGTGTGTATTACCTGCTTATGTGTTGTATGTGGTCCTAGATGTGCGTATTATCTGATTATGTGTTATATGTGGGCCTAGATGTGTGTGCTACCCGCTTCTGTGTTTTTTTCTTTTTTTATTTGTAATATTATTTATACAATAAGAAATAAAATAGATCTAAATAGTGTTAACTCGTTACGGTTGAGTCAATAATTTCAGACATGAAATACATTGTTATCGGTGAAGGAAAAACAAGATTCTAACTGGCTGCGCTTGAAGTGTCCTTGACCCAGTTGACTGTGGGTTTTACCATTGTTAGGATCTCAATTGCCGGTTATTGTCTAAACACGCCTGTACACCTGCTCACAGCTGCAGTCAGACCATAGTTATGCTGTCTGCATGCTCATTCAAATGCATTCACACTGGCTGTCTCAAAGACATATAAATATGGCTTATAAAACTTACCAAAGTAAAGAGCCTTCCAGTGCACTCCAAAGCTCCAAACTCCCCCCTAAAGCCCCCTCGCTCCCAAACGTCCCCTGGAGTTCCGAAACGCCCCCTGGGTGTGCATATGCCCGCCGTTGAGAACCTTTGATTTAAGCCAATGCCACGGGCAGCTCCTCTTACAATTATTAACAGTGACACTATTACTGATATGCCCTCTGTCACCCCTTCTGCTTCGCCCACCCCTTCTCTGTCTTCCCCTTCCTCCCTGTCCACAGCCCTGGTATTATGACCACACCAATCCAGTCTTCTTCGTCATCGTCTTCTTCTTCTTCTTCTTCTTCTTCTTCTTCTTCTTCTTCTTCTTCTTCTTCTTCTTCTTCTTCTTCTTCTTCTTCTTCTTCTTCTTCTTCTTCTTCTTCTTCTTCTTCTTCTTCTTCTTCTTCTTCTTCTTCTTCTTCTTCTTCTTCTAATACCTCAACAGTCGAAGCCACCAGATTGAACAGAACTGATTCTTCCCTGCCGCTACCACCACTGTTGATAAGGCTAAGGTCAACACTAAGAGAGAAAGAAAGAAAACTAAAGACAAACATTTTCTCCCGAAATATGTATGTAAAAACAATTTTTCCTTCTATTCTTATTAATATGAAATTTAATTGCATTATACACTTCCGTCATGCTTGCCAACATGACTCGGAATTTGCGTTACGCTTCGCTCTTTCTACCTGCCGAAATGCGATTCTCGCTGAATTTATATTTGTATACATACATATATATATATATATATATATATATATATATATATATATATATATATATATATATATATACATACATATACATATATATATATATATATATATATATATATATATATATATATATACATACATATACATATATATATATATATATATATATATATATATATATATATATATATATATACATATATATAATATGTATAAATATTTCGTATCACCAAGGAAATAAGGTTTTAGGAAGCCGTAGCTATGCAAACACCGGGGGGGGGGATAATGCCGTCTGGTGATGTCCAGCAGAAACAAGGGGGACAACCGTCTATGCATTTCAGGCTTAAGTGGCCTCCATCAGGACGGTCCCTCCCACCGCTTGCGACTGCTGGACTAGAAAACAGGCGAGAATATATATTTTTCTCGTCTGTATATATATAACGAAGGAGGTGTGGTAAGGAACCAGATGGACCATAACGCACCAGAGTACTCAATAATTAAGGTGGTAGAGTGGGTAATAGAAAAAAACGTGACACCGACGGCAGAGCTCAAGCCATCTCGACGGCTATTTCAGTCCAGAAATAGCTGTCGAAACGGCTTGAGCTCTGCTGTCGGGGTCACACTTTTTTCTATATATATATATATATATATATATATATAAATATAAATATACACGGGTGTGTATGATTGTGCATAGAAGATTATATTAATTAGTTTGCAATTTTCAACGGTTGAAAATTGCAAATTTGACTGTCACCACTGAATATGATCTTGAAGATTGCGAAAGCATGAAAGAACTTATTCAGTTAACACTTAACATTTGATATTCTACCATACTATTTCATTATAATATCATTATAATTTTAAAGGATTGTAAATAAAACGAGTAAATCAGACAAATTTGGAATTCCTTTAATTAATATATATATATATATATACATATATATATATATATATATATATATATATATATATATATATATATATATATATATATATATATATATAGAACACATATTTTACCTGCTACATTCTACTATACATTGTAACACGTGGATATTCTATTTCATTAGATATTTGGTAATAAAATGTTTAAATATAATCTTTAGACAGCGGCTCAATCGTTGATGTTGTATAAAGAAACTTAAAAACTATTATACAAGCTTGAAGCGCACTCTGTGATATACAAATAAAATAAAAAATAGATGCAAATTTCCAGTTGGTTAGTTCAATAACATGATGGATGGTTATTTATTGTCAAAGCTCTTCCGTCACACATTTTATGACGTCCTCAGTGACATATTTGTTGTTTTGTGTCTCTCCTTCGTCCTGTGCTTCAACATCAACTGTATTTTTATTGGCAGCCTAAGCCTCCCAAAGTATAACAATATCTGTTTCAACACGTTTTCAGAGGAAACATTTCCCAAACAAATTCAAATACGAAGTATATATATATGTCCCAAGGCTCTGATAGCATCAACACCATAAACACAGAGCTGGCATATCTAACAACTGACTAACTGCCTGATGAGGTCATAGCCATTCAATGGCTATCATCGAAATATATATAGCAGTAAATAAAGGATTATGAGTTCATGTAATTGACTTATGTTTCGTTACTATATATATATATATATATATATATATATATATATATATATATATATATATATATATATACACACACACACACACTCACGCACTCACGCACACACACATGTATATATATATATATTATATTACATGAAAGAATACTAGTATTTGAATACGCAAACTTAAGTTAAATTGCTGAGTGATGTCTAGAATTAACCATAACAAAATTTGTTTTCTATTCTTTTGAAAGATGTCACTTTGAATAAAAATTGGAAATCGATATGAGTAAAGAATACAATAAATAAGTTGATACAGTTTTTTTATTTTACTATTTTGTTGGTGTTGTTGAATTTGCCTCACGCCGACAAAAGAAAAGATAATATTAATTTCAGTTGTCTTCTTTTAGTATTATAAAATTGTTATATCCTATATTTTCCTCTCATATCCACTCTTAGAGTTCATTGCCATATAGGAACTGAGTACATTTCCACCTCAACGATCGCTTTATATCCGGATCTTCATTTACTCTCATCTGCTTTCTATCTTCAAAGCAGCTAATGGGCAGAGTAGCGAGGACGTCAGGTTATATGCATAGGTATATGTTTCAGTTCTTATCACTCTGAATTCAACTCCCGCCGACGTCAGTTTTGCCTTTCACAATTTCGTGGTCACTAAATTGCTAGTTCATTACTGAGAGCGATTCCTTCTACATTTATCTTTACCACTTTCTCACCTACAGTCTCGCCTGCGGCAGATCTTCAAGAAATATGACTGCGTTCCTCGAGATCTGCTGTGGAATGTTCTGCAGCAGTATGGGATCGATGGTCAGCTCCATGATGCCCTGTCTTTACTATACGTATGTTCAAATATTTGTGTTCGAAAACATGGTGCTACATCAAAACCATTCAATGTGGGAGTCCGAATTCGCCAAGAGTCCGTTTTGTGTCATCTCTTGTTTATTATTTTTGGCAGTATCGGTAGAGGGTCAGACGCCATGCTTTGCAGCAAAGAGTTACGGCCCTTTATGGTCTGAGGTCAAATCCCGCCGAGGTTGACTTTGCCTTTCATCTTTACGGGGTCGATAAAATAATGTACCAGTAATACACAGATTTAATTGCTGGCCTTGTGCCAACAGTAGAAACAATTATTTACATGAACAGGATTGATATGCGCAGCCAGGTTGGAAGTGGTATCTGTCGACTGCAGACAACATGGTGTTACTTCACCCAACGGGAGGTAACCTCCGAATTCCACTCGATATGTTTGATGCCGAGTCCTGCGTAGCTGGAATGAAAATTATATCAGTGCTGAGAAAATTGAGACTCTCTCTCTCTCTCTCTCTCTCTCTCTCTTTCTCTCTTTCTCTCTCTTTCTCTCTCTTTCTCTTACAGACAAGGAAGCCTGCGAAGTGCACGCTACAAAATGGAGGTCCACTGAAGCATGCAAAGTTTAAGTATCTCGGGGCTACGTTCACGAGTGATGGAAGACAGGAGGCTGAATTAAATGGAAGAATTGTAGGATCCGGTGCAGGAATGAGCCAGCGTCAGCTTTCAGTAATCAGAATCAATTCGCTATTCGTACCAATATTTACCTATGTCATGAAACCTTTGGCAATGACCGAAATAATACGATCGCGAATAGAAGCGGCCGATATGGGGTTCCTTCGAAGCGTTTTTAGCATAGGGTCACTGGATAGAGTGTGTAACTTAGAGATGAGACATTCACTTCAGGTAGAGCCGCTCCTATGGGTATGTGGTTAACATTTATCAGAAAAGTATTGCTGGGCAGATTTTACGGGCAAAACCAACCAGAAGGAGTCCCAGTTGTAGACCCCATATATGTGTATGTGTGTGTGTGTCTGCGTGAAAATAGGTGTTTTCTGAACAGAACGGAAGCATTGCATTAATAGACACGATAGGTTTTATTTTATATAGAAATTATTTCATCAGGAATTGATATGTTTCATTCGTTTGAGAATCAGATAATTCGTGTCAAGTCGTATACTTATATATGTGAAGTCTGCGTAGTAGTAGCAGCAGCAGCAGCAGCAGAAGAAGAAGAAGAAGAAGAAGAAGAAGAAGAAGAAGAAGAAGAAGAAGAAGAAGAAGAAGAAGAAGAAGAAGAAGAAGAAGAAGAAGAAGAAGAAGAAGAAGAAGAAGTATTATTATACTATAAAAAATAAAAGAAACACAACAAAAAACAAAACTTATAGACATGTATATAGTATTAAAGTATACTAGCAGAAAAACCACCCTCGTGTGGTTTTCTGCTAGCATGTGTATTGTGTATATTGATATTATACACAGATATATATGCATGTAAATAAAATCGTAATTGACAATATACACAGAAATTGAACGAAGACTGTGTTACACTGTCTTCTGTAATCTGTAACGTAATCCATGATACATTAAAAAAAAAGACGATATTATATATAAACTGCATTAGGAGAACATTAGCGACGGAAATGTATGCGACTGGAAGTGTTGACACTTGACAATTTTAAAGAAATGAATCTTAAATAAGCTATAAAACATATTTAATCAACAGCCACGAAATTTAGTAGATAAATTATGTAATATTTATTCATTATTTATTCAAAGTAATCCAACTTATTTTACAAACGGGGTAAAAAAAATATATTCTGGATGCAGTCCCGCACTCCTTTCTTTATTATAGTTAAGATATCTAAAATAATTATTTCTACTTTTGGCACAAGGGCATCAATTATCTCAGTGTATTACTGGTACTTTATCTTATCGACCCCGTAAGAATGAAAGGCAAAGTGAACCTCGGCGGGATTTAAACTCAGAAAACATGGCGTCCGACTCTACCGATACTGCCAATCCACATCTAAAATAACATCCTGTGGGTGGCCATATACATAATGACTTATGAAAAAATTTCTTAATGAAGAAAACTTTGCTTCTTAGATGTGAAGAAATTACAAAGACATCTGCAACTTTTTACAACCCTTGATTAAATGATGGATCATTTTCATGCAGCAATGTATATATTTCCTAGAATAGTTTATGCTTAGGCTTAGAATAATAATTTATATATCCCATTCAATAACGCATTTATTACCATCCTGAATGATACCACCTATGACTGCATAACAAATAACCTCTAATTGTAAAGTGCTCATTTTCAAATTAACATTTTTCATTATAATCTTAATTTAAAATATGTTCACAACACCCCACTAAAAACGAACAAATTCATATATTTTACTAAATAATTATAAATACCTGCTAATTTCCACTATTCGTTTTAACACATGGATAGTCTATTTTGCTTGATTGATGGTAACAAAAGATTTCAATATAATTCACACAGTCGCACAACAGTTGGGCACGTAGAAAGAAAGTAAAATCTATTATACCTCACTGAAGAATGCTCCATTATCTAGATATAGCAAAACAGAGTTTCAAGGCGCCCCGCAGTGGAACTTAATCTGACACAACCTGGTTGTGAAACTAACTTTTGAAAACGCCCACAAGTACATTTCGGTTTTTATATACATATACACATCCATCCATACATACATACATACACACACACGCACACGCACACACACTCACATACACACACACACACACATATATATATATATATATATATATATATATATATATATATATATATATGTATATATGTATATATATATATATGTTCATATATATATGTATATATACATATATATATATATATATATATATATATATGTGTGTGTGGGGGGGGGGGGGGGGGTATTTGTGTGTGCGTATCCCAGGTTCAATCGGGGGTAACCACAGTAAGTAAGGAACACAATATGGATGAAGTATTGTATTTGTCTCTCTAGAGAGACACATACAACACTTCATCCACCGTATGCAGTTCTCTGGCTACAATCAGAGAGAAAAAATCAGAGTGTATAGAGGAGCCAGAACTAAATGGGAAAAAATGGTAAATAATGACATAAATGGGACCTGCCCCTTGTATAGGAGCAAATTTTGGAATAGAATAGAAAGAACTAGGAATAAGGCTAATAGAATAAACTCATGGTATGATAGCAATAAATACCAGAGTGTAATGTTCCTCGATACAACCCATACAGGTGAATTAGCTTACAAATTTAGAAGGGCCCTAAATAAACATAAACTCAATATTAAGATAGTAGAAAGACCAGGTACCTCCGTAAAAACACTTATTAGCAAGACATACCCTTTCCAAAGACCCTCATGTATAGATAAGAAATGTATAACCTGTAAAATAAGCCCCCATATTAATTGTAAAACTGGAAATGTAGTGTATAGCATAAGATGTACTGAAGGACAATGTAGAGACAAAAATATAGTGTACATAGGTGAGATAGCTCGTAGTGTAGGGGAACGGATAAATGAACACTGGCGAGACCTTCAAGATAGTAAAGAATCATCTGTACTCTACCAACATACTAAAATAGAACACAAGGGTAAATTAGAGAACATAGAAATAAAAATAAAATCTACACACAGAAAAGACGCAATGTTTAGACAAATTACAGAGGCAATAAACATAAAAGAATTACAACCAAAATTAAATAGAAAATATGAGTGGAACAGCAACATCACAACTTACAATTAAGGACAAAATGAAAACACACACACACATAGAACAAACAACCAACCAGTAACATGTAAATAAACAAATAAATAAATGAACATAAACACACACAGGCACCCGGATGTGGCGCATGCGCAAACTGAGCACACAACACACACACAGAAACAAAATGGCGTAGGACAGAACAAAGGAGAGGCACATAAACAAAGAAAGGAATCCCCAGTCACTGAAGAGGTCACAGAGTGTGTGACGAAAGAACTATGACTATATATAAACAACTATCTGGTTGTGGAACCAACCAACCAACCAGAAATTTATAAATTTATAAAGTTATTATAAATTTATTATAATAAATTGAAGTGAAAGCAACTGGTGCGTGTGTTTCTTATTGGTAATATGACCCTCCCAAATTATAACAATATCGGTTTCAACACACCATTTCAGATAAAGAATCTTGCTAAACAAATTCAGAAACGAAATATATATATATATATATATATAATATAAATATATGACCAAAAATTAATATGGTTCATTGATTACTAAATGACTAGTTTTACAATAGATTAAAAGAACTCTACAATGAAGTTTTCTGGAGTTATTAATATTATTCAAAATATTAATCAATTTTACTCTAATCATCCTAAAAGTGTTAAAAATGCAATACTCAATCAGTAGTGTCCATCCAACAACGAATATCCAGACTATCTGCTAACAGATCCATTTTTAATAGTAAAGCTGTATATTATAATGAAGCGTTACATAAAGCAGGATATAAAAAATAATATTGAATATGTAGAAAAAATAATATTAATTATAAACACAATATTCATAATAATAAGAATAAAAATAAAACTGACTATAAAAATAACAACTTGGAGAATAAATCGGGGAAAAATATTAGGACTAGATCTATAATTTGGTATGCCCCACAGGCATCTTTAGCTATTAAAACACCTTTAGCACATTTATTTTTTAAAGCCTTGGATAAATGTTTCCCTAGATCCCATTAGTATTACTCTATCTTCAATAGACACAGAGTTAAACTCTCTTATTCAACAACTATGAATATTGCTCAAAATATTGCAAAAATTAATAGCAAAATTCTTAATTTGAGCCAGCATATAATTAGCGTTAATAACAATAATAATAACAATAATAATACAGTAGTTAATGTGAATAACAATAACAATAGTTAAAATAGGAATAATAGTAGAACACCTAGAAATAATAGCAATGATAATATGAATAGTTTAGATTATAGAAATAACACGGAATTGAACTGTAACTGTAGAAGGAAATCTGATTGCCTTTTACAAAATAATTGCCTTGATGAGAATTTAGTATATAAATGTACCATTAATACACATAATAATAATAATAATACTTATAACTACATTGGTGCCACTTCATAGAACTTTAAGTTTCGCTTTTCCAATCATAAACATTCTTTCTCAAATCCAGATAAAAACATTTTCTACTTCATTATCACAATTAATATGGTCTTTAAAAGAGAAAAATATTAAATACTCAATTTCTTGGTGTAAACTTAGGAATTCTGATTCCTATCGGAACGCTTCCATTTCACCAAAATGAAATCTTTGCAATTTAGAAACTCTATTAATAATTACCAATTATGGTAATTTAATTAATAAAAAAAAAAAAATATTTGCAACTTTCCATAAATCTGGAAAGACATTTCAAGCATCATACAAATTTAGAAAAAAATATTGACTATTATTAATAATACTTGAATTATTATTATTATATATATAATGTTTTGCCTTACCTTAAAAATTGTATATCGGGTTTTTTATATAGTTAGTTAATCTCATGATGTGACTCACGATCCTAAGTTCGGGTTTTAGAATGGTCATTGTACAACTAGAATTTTCTGAATTTGCAGTTTGAAATAACTTCTGGCTTTCAAAGCACTTAGTTAATATAAATGATCACATATGGATTACCTTCCCTTGTTTACATTCTTCGTATATAATTTTCGTTCTATCCAAATGGATTAATAATGTATATTTAACATGATATTAATCCTTAAAGGGAAACTACATATATTATGATATTATGATATAGTTACGGAATTAAAATCGAAATAATAATATTTTCAAGAGTAAATATAACTACTTGTTAATCCTATAAGTAAATGACAACTGTTTATAATGTAAAAAGAATAATTCACATAATAATTCTAAACATTATAAAAAATGCATATACTGATGGTGATATGCGAATAAGTTGTGGTAAATATCCTTATACATATTTAATATGTTTCTAAACTTGCTTGATAGGTAAAAATGTTTTTTGATTTTTGAATTTTGTAACAAAATATTGAATATATTTATTAATTGAACTATGCTTCTGATTATTATAGAAAATATTTTTATATTGTTTAATTTTGATATAATATATTAGAATAATTAGCTCAAACATAACCAAATACAAAATATATTAAAAATTTCACGGTATTTAATTGGTCGCTTCTAATTGACTTAATATTTGAAAACAACGGTCACGCATCATGTCCCTTTCTTCTTTCTTTCTTTCTTTCATTTTTTCCTTTTTGCAGTTACGTCTTCCCTCTTCTCTCTCCTTTTCTCTCTCTCCGTCTATCTTCTCTTCTTTTTTCTCTCTTCTTTTTTCTTCTCTTCTCTCTCTCTCTCTCTCTCTCTCTCTCTCTCTCTCTCTCTCTCTCTCTCTCTCTCTTTTCTTCCTTAACACAGATATTTATGCTTTAAATATATAAATATTTATGTACGTATGTGTTTATTTATTTCTTCTTACATTTCTCATACTCCTTATACTTATATCTCGCTCTACATCCTCTTCTTCGTCATATTTAAGTTTATCATGTTATTATTTGTATATATAAATAGTGAGATTTGTTGTAATAAATCACTGCCAATACTGGAATTGAACCAGCAAGACAGTTGAGATATGTCATACATCAATACATATATTTTATCTGATGAGGACGTACTGAAAAAACAGCCCAGTACCTCCGAAATATATATAATAAAACATATTTTGATTATGTTGAACGTCTTAATTTATTAATATTTTGAATAATATTTTATATAATTATATATATATATATCAATGATAATAATAAATGGAAACTATATTTATAAAACCATATTTATTCTATTATATGTATTTTAAGGGTACCAAAACCTTGCGTTTCGTTTCGCTTTTTCTACCCGCCGAAATGCGAGTCTCGCTGAATTTATATTTGTATTAATCTCCCGAGTCTTACAATTAACCTATTAATAATTCTATCGACAGATTAATTGCATAAGTTTATTTTAAAACTACCTGGTTGAGTGCTTATTAGATTTGTGTTAATTATGCAATTGTTTGCATGACTTATACATACTTAATTCATTTGCCAAAGTTTGGGGTTTTCGGCCTTTGAGTTACGCCTGTGCTTTTACAGAGCTCTGTGTCATTCAAAAAGTTGGCGCAGAGTAAAATACCTGTTGATAACGTGATATTCCTTGTTCCATCATTATACCAAAAGCTTATAGTTTTAAGCAGACAGTCTTATTGATTTAGGTATCATAGAAACCCTGCATTTGGATTTTTCCATCAATTCCAATGGGTCCAGGTCGGTTCTATATGTATATATGTTTATTTATATATTTATATATGATTTTATCATTTATTTTGTTTGACCTGTTGAGCTTGACTTGTTTTTTGGCTTAGGTGGTTAATGCCTTATTGACCACTTTTTCAGTTTGTATGGCGTTTTAACTTATATGCTTAGCTCTGGTTTTTAACTATAGAACGCTTGCCAGCATAACTCTGATTTTTCGTTTCGCTTCGCTTTTTCTACCCGCCGAAATGCGATTCTAGCTGAATTTATATATATATATATATATATATACAGTGTATGTGTGTCTGATGGTAGCTAAGATGCTTCCATAGGCGGTATGCCGGTTGAGCACTCTATGTTATAAAAGAAATATAAAATATATTAAAAATATACATATAACGTCACATAGAGATAGATAGTGAGCAATAGATGAAAGGGTGTGCCCAGGTGTATGTGTCTACAGAGATGTTGTTACGTTGCGAACATGGATCAAACCACATATGGAATCTTTGCGCAAAGCCACATATGTGTGGTAAATGTTCTGTTGATTGTCTTGTGTTAATAGGATTGATGTGGTTTCAGGGAGAGAGGCTGAAAGAGATGTTAAGAAATTTATGATCTAGTGACCGGTCGGCTGTTTGAGAGCTAATAGCGGTGTGATGGTATGTATTCCGTACGTTAGAATCCATGTGGTTCAGTTCTAATTTTGCGATTGCTGGGTTGAATCACGGTGGTTTGAAATTTGTGAACTTGGTAGCTATTTTATGCCTGCAGAAAATTGATCTTTCTATTTTGCTGGCAAGCAGCATCTTACCGTACCTTAAAATATGGAATAGCTGCATATTGCAAAGTCTGGAGTGGGATATTCCATTGTTGTAGGCCATTGTACATCTGTAACTTCTTTACCTATTTGTCACATATTTTATTATTGCTGTTATTGTTTTTATTATACGCTATTTCTCTATATATATCTTGCCATGTATGAATTATTTTTGTATTCTGAGGATTTGATCAGAGGTAAATAATGTAATGGAGATCGAGCGACGCAACTTCGAGCGATTAGCAGCCTCTAGACTCACCTGATCAATGTAACAATTTTTAATACCAGAAATAAAGCCCCTTGTTGTACAGTCAACCATGTTACTCTTCATTCTCTCACTATTATTACTCCGAGTATAACCTGTATAGCAATTCCCGCTAAATCGCTGCCTAACTATGGAAACATCTTGTTTAGTCAAACAAAGCCATGCGTTAAAACTATCCACGACACAGAGTACTCACAACCTCTAACTGGATTACCTATAACGATAACTTGTTATCCCATATATATATATGTTATCCCATATATACAATGATCGCGTCTCGAGCTGTCCGCCGGAGAAACAATTGTAACACACAATAAATTGAGTTCAGATGCATCACTGATGTTTCGTATTCTATTCTATCATACTCTGCTCTGTAAGAGCATAGAATGCTCAACCGGCATACCGCCTATGGAAGCATCTTAGCTACCGTCAGACACATATATATTTTATATATCATATATATATATATATATTTATTAAAATAACAGATTAAAGTATATATATATATATATACACATATGTATATATATATATATATATATATATATATATATATATATATATATATATATATATATATATATACATATATATATATATATATATATATATATATATATATATATATATATATATATATATATATACATATATATATATATATATATATATATATATATATATATATATATAGTTTTGCGAGGTTTTTTATATGAAATCGTGTGTCGAAACAGATATTGTTATATTTGGGGAGGGTCATATTTGCGTAATATTGCCAGAATTAATAACAGAACACACTCACTGTTTGGTTGGTTTTCGCTTCTCGCTGTCTTTTATATATATATATCTGCGATCTAACTTACTCGGTCCTCAATGTTGCCATTGACTGACCGGCGGTCAAAAATAAAATAATACAGATACAATATAGACAAACACATATATATATAGTTTACATAAATCTTTCGTTGCACATCTGCAACATCGTCAGTGGTGTTATATTCATTGTTCCTCCTGTTGTGTTGTATGTCTACGCCATTTTTTTTTTTTTTGTTCAGTCCGTCTATATATTTATTTATTTATTTGCTTGTTTGTTTATCTTATTTTATTTTGTCTTCTTTGCGCATGCGTTTGCGTGTGTGATGTGTGACTAGTGTGTATAGTGTTGTGTCTGCTGGGTGACTAGTGTGTGTTTATGTGCTTGTGTATGTATTTATTTATCTTATTTTATTTAATTTAATTTACTTATTTATTTATACTTCTCTTAGGTCAGTGTTGTTTGTTTGGGTGTTGTTGTTGTTCCACTCATTCTTTCTGTTTAGCTTTGGTCTTCTAATTTCTATTTCACTGGCCTCTCTGATTTGCCTATCTGCTGGGTCATTCCTATGTTTAGATATTATTCTAATTTCTATGTTGTCTATGTTACCGTCATGATGTTGTCTAGCATGTTCGTATAGTACTGACCCGTTTTTTCGTCCTTTTAGTTCCCCCCAGTGTTGGTCTATCCTTTCACCTATGCTACGAGCTGTCTCACCTATGTATGTTGTTGTCGTGTTTCTGCAAGTACCCTCTGTACATCTTATGCTATAGACTACGTTTCTAGTTTTACAGTTTATCCGGGGGTTCACCTTACATATGATACATTTCCTATTGGTACAGTGGGTTTTCTTAAAAGGGTAGGTTTTGCTGATCAGGGATTTTATGGTGGTTCCTGGCTTTTCTACCACCTTTATTTTTAAGTGGGTCTTTCTCAGGGCCTTTCTACACTGGTTAGCTAATTTCCCTCCAGGGGTGGCGTCCACAAACATGACACTCTGATATCCCTGGTTGTCGTACCATGATGTGGCCTTCCCTATCTTATGTCTAGCCCTATCTAAGCTATTCCAGGATTTGCTCCTGTATAGTGGGCAAATTCCTTTCATGTCCAGTTCTATGAGGGTCTTATACTTTTCCATGGCTCCTTCGTATACTCTGACTCTGTCTCTTTGGTTGTAGCCAGAGAACTGCATGCGGTTGATGAAGTGTTGGATGTGTCCTTCCATTTCTGTTGGGTCGCACATGCTGGACACATTCTTCATCACTCGTACCAAATCTGCGATCAGAATATTAAACTTAGCACTACTGGACATTGCTGAGTTTTTGAGTATCAGGTATTTGGAGGCCATGGGTTTAGCATAGTGTGAGTGGAGAATTTGGGCTCTCTCGTCTATAGTGTTAATCCAGAGTTCTGTGTCTAATACAGGTAGTCTATTGTTAGGGTGTTTGGAAGGGAAGTCTATAGTTACAGTTATACTCTGGTGTATGGAATTAGCTATCTGCTGGATGCTTTCCATCGTGCCACGTTCTAAATCAAACTTGTTAGTGCTCTCTAGTGGGGGTGTTCTTATAACTATATTGATATCGTCTACATAACGAGAGTACATGATGAGGTCTATGGAGCTTTCATTAAGGAGATCTTTAAGTCTCCTTTCCCACCATACCATGAAAAGGTTGGCAACATCGCCAGCTATGCTGACGCCGATGGCTGCTCCCTCATTTTGGGTGTAGATTTTCTCATTGAACTTAAATATGTGGCCCTTTAGGGTAGTTTTGATACTAGCCCCTATTGCATGTGCGACCATTTTTCTTACCTGATCAGTGTTTTGGGGGGTCCGTATAGCTTTGGTCCACCCAATCCACCTTCCTATGGGAGTCTTTTTAGCCATTGAGGTTATGGTGGGGGGTCTACCTCTTATAGGTCTACTAGGGCAGAAACATCTAAGGTCATGGCTGTCTAGGTAGTCAGTGTCGTAGGTAAGTCTAAGTAGGAGGCCCAGTTCGTCTGTGTCGACGTCGCAGAACTCCACCTCACTCTCAATGATCATCTCCACACATCTTTTCACAGCAAAATCAATGTTAATGGATGGGTACAGTGACACCACATCCATGCTGCCTATTATGCAGTTGGATAGGCTCCTGTTTTTGTTGCACTCACTGATTCTGCTGAGGAGGTCCTCTGTACTTTCACATACATCTGGGGACATCTTGATTATGGGGCGTATAACCATTGAGAGGAAGTAGGAGATCCTGTAGTTGCTAGCTATATTAGCTCCGCATACAGGTCTTGTTGGTGGTCCTGTTGTCGGGTCGTCGACTGTCTTGTGGTCTTTGCGGAGCCCATACAAGGGTGGTATGCCATTGTTAGACGCATGGAAGTTGTTGGCAGTGCGTCTGCTTGGCTTTAGGATGTCAGTCCACATCATCATGTGAGCGTTGAGGATTTTTTCTCTCCCATCGTGTGTTAGTTGTGCAACTTCGCTCGTGTTGGTGATGTGGGGTTGCATTGCCTCGATGTAGTTCGGCATGCTATCTATTGACATCCTACCAGACTTATCTGTGGGTAGACACACTACCTCACCATCCCTTGTGCGCTGCTTGAGGCTAACCAAGCCTTCTACAGGTTTTATCCCAAGTTGTTGGGCCTCTGGTCTGCTCTGTCTCATAGTGTACCTGTCTACTACTTGTCTAATCTTATTTCTAGCTATGGTGAACTGTGCCTCCGTCTCGTCATCTATTTGTTGTGGTATGCAAACTCTTTTATTAAAGGGTAACCTCGTAGGATAGATATTACCCATCTTATATGTTTTGTCAGCTGGGTTGAAAAATAGTTTCTCTAAGGGGTTGTCGTTATTTCTATCGTCATAGTTGTGTGTGTTGCTATTATTATTATCATGGTGGTTGTTGTTGTTTCTATCATTAGCTTTAATATTATTATTGTTATGATTGCTAGATGTATTGTTGTTTACTTCACCGTTATTGTTGTTGTTGTTACTGCTATTTCTACCATTGTGGTTGTTACTATTATTATGTTTCTTGTTTTTGTTGATGTTGCTACATGTACTATTTCCATTTCCAACAGAAATGGAAGGACACATCCAACACTTCATCAACCGCATGCAGTTCTCTGGCTACAACCAAAGAGACAGAGTCAGAGTATACGAAGGAGCCATGGAAAAGTATAAGACCCTCATAGAACTGGACATGAAAGGAATTTGCCCACTATACAGGAGCAAATCATGGAATAGCTTAGATAGGGCTAGACATAAGATAGGGAAGGCCACATCATGGTACGACAACCAGAGATATCAGAGTGTCATGTTTGTGGACGCCACCCCTGGAGGGAAATTAGCTAACCAGTGTAGAAAGGCCCTGAGAAAGACCCACTTAAAAATAAAGGTGGTAGAAAAGCCAGGAACCACCATAAAATCCCTGATCAGCAAAACCTACCCTTTTAAGAAAACCCACTGTACCAATAGGAAATGTATCATATGTAAGGTGAACCCCCGGATAAACTGTAAAACTAGAAACGTAGTCTATAGCATAAGATGTACAGAGGGTACTTGCAGAAACACGACAACAACATACATAGGTGAGACAGCTCGTAGCATAGGTGAAAGGATAGACCAACACTGGGGGGAACTAAAAGGACGAAAAAACGGGTCAGTACTATACGAACATGCTAGACAACATCATGACGGTAACATAGACAACATAGAAATTAGAATAATATCTAAACATAGGAATGACCCAGCAGATAGGCAAATCAGAGAGGCCAGTGAAATAGAAATTAGAAGACCAAAGCTAAACAGAAAGAATGAGTGGAACAACATCAACACCCAAACAAACAACACTGACCTAAGAGAAGTATAAATAAATAAGTAAATTAAATTAAATAAAATAAGATAAATAAATACATACACAAGCACATAAACACACACTAGTCACCCAGCAGACACAACACTATACACACTAGTCACACATCACACACGCAAACGCATGCGCAAAGAAGACAAAATAAAATAAGATAAACAAACAAGCAAATAAATAAATAAATATATAGACGGACTGAACAAAAAAAAAAAATGGCGTAGACATACAACACAACAGGAGGAACAATGAATATAACACCACTGACGATGTTGCAGATGTGCAACGAAAGATTTATGTAAACTATATATATATGTGTTTGTCTATATTGTATCTGTATTATTTTATTTTTGACCGCCGGTCAGTCAATGGCAACATTGAGGACCGAGTAAGTTAGATCGCAGATATATATATATAAAAGACAGCGAGAAGCGAAAACCAACCAAACAGTGAGTGTGTTCTGTTATTAATTCTGGCAATATTACGCAAATATGACCCTCCCCAAATATAACAATATCTGTTTCGACACACGATTTCATATAAAAAACCTCGCAAAACTAATTCATCGCCGCTATGGCATTAGCTTGTGCCAAGCTGAAAGGTTATTGAAAGACACTGTTTTCTGTTATATAAAAACTACAATAACAACAGAACAAATCCGCTTCTTAAAACACTGTGTTTCCTCCAAAACATACACAACAAACATATCAAAACAAGTAAATAATTTATTATTGAACAAAACACAAGCTGAACGGCTAAAACACACAATAACAGTTAATATGAAAAGAACAACATACACAAAAGTCAACGCACTCTACAGACAAAAACGCATCAACGGTAAGGAAATCCGAAATCTCATCACAGCAAACGAGAGAGATGACTTCATGAGCGTCATCCGACGCGAAACGAAATATGCTCAAAACGAATGCTGTAGGCATTTCAAGAAAAAATTAGAATGGATGAATAAGAAAAAACTACAAGAAAGGAAAATCGAATATTCTCAAAAATATCCAGATAACATCGACAACATCCGTATGAGTGATGTAAAACTAC
Source organism: Eledone cirrhosa (assembly GCA_964016885.1). Classification (NCBI taxonomy): domain Eukaryota; kingdom Metazoa; phylum Mollusca; class Cephalopoda; order Octopoda; family Eledonidae; genus Eledone; species Eledone cirrhosa. The sequence continues at coordinate 42,805,345 of OZ024743.1, forward strand.
CGGAAGAATTTACCAATGACCACACAGTAAATATCTATGGGAACACTTTAATCAGTGAACAAGAACAACAAATCCTAAAGTTACCACCAAAATTTGCCATCTACAAAAAGATTAACCCTATGGAATGCAAAACTGAACTGGAAAAGTGTTTCACAAAAATACGTTGGAATGCAAAGGTAAACAACAACAACAATAATAACGGTAGTAGTAATATAAACAATAACTCTGGGTATAGAAATAACAGCCATAACCATAACAATGGCAGGAATGTGAGAAATAGTGATAATGGTAATAATACTAGCGATAGACAGAACAACAACAACCACAATAATAATAATAATAGAAACGTTAACCGCAGACACAGCAACAGTGACCACAGTAGTAATAACGGTAACAATACGAACAACAACAACAACAATAACCACAGTGGTAATAATGGAAATGGAAATAGTACATGTAGCAACATCAACAAAAACAAGAAACATAATAATAGTAACAACCACAATGGTAGAAATAGCAGTAACAACAACAACAATAACGGTGAAGTAAACAACAATACATCTAGCAATCATAACAATAATAATATTAAAGCTAATGATAGAAACAACAACAACCACCATGATAATAATAATAGCAACACACACAACTATGACGATAGAAATAACGACAACCCCTTAGAGAAACTATTTTTCAACCCAGCTGACAAAACATATAAGATGGGTAATATCTATCCTACGAGGTTACCCTTTAATAAAAGAGTTTGCATACCACAACAAATAGATGACGAGACGGAGGCACAGTTCACCATAGCTAGAAATAAGATTAGACAAGTAGTAGACAGGTACACTATGAGACAGAGCAGACCAGAGGCCCAACAACTTGGGATAAAACCTGTAGAAGGCTTGGTTAGCCTCAAGCAGCGCACAAGGGATGGTGAGGTAGTGTGTCTACCCACAGATAAGTCTGGTAGGATGTCAATAGATAGCATGCCGAACTACATCGAGGCAATGCAACCCCACATCACCAACACGAGCGAAGTTGCACAACTAACACACGATGGGAGAGAAAAAATCCTCAACGCTCACATGATGATGTGGACTGACATCCTAAAGCCAAGCAGACGCACTGCCAACAACTTCCAGGCGTCTAACAATGGCATACCACCCTTGTATGG
>OZ024743.1:42811518-42836518 GCA_964016885.1 Eledone cirrhosa
ATCATATATAATACTTATGTATAGATATAGACATACATAAATACATATATACATACATAGATACGTGCATACATACAGATATACATAAATACTTATATACATACATAGATACGTGCGTACATACATACATAAATACATATATACGTACATATATACATATATACATACATAAATACGTGCATACATACATACATAAATACATACATACATAGATACATAAATACATATATATATACATACATACATACGTGCATACATACGTGCATGCATACATACAACATACATAAATAGATAAATAAAAGCATACATACATACATATGCAGATTTATGCGTAAATGATTGTCAATATTTATTGACCAGACAGATTCGCATATATGTATAACTAATAGATATGTAGCCAGCTTTAGAAATCTGTAAAATCTGTCAACCAAGAGGTATATATAATTTAATTTATACATATGTTTGCATATATGTTTTGAAGATAAAACAAATAGCTTGATGCTTTATTCGCATGATGTATCAATTTATTTTCCATTCTAGGTTACAAAACATATTTGAAGTTCTAAATTATATATATTATATAGCATTTTGCTCGTAGTATGCTTGCAGCTTGCTGTCTTCGTCCTAAATATTGTTTTACTTTGACCTAATACCAGGCATTAAACGATAGATTCTTTTGATACCAGCTGATTACAAGTTAGACCTCCGTCTGGAATTGTCGGCTCCTGTACAGCTATTTTCTCTGCCAAATCAGGACGAATTGAAAGGCTGATATAAGAGGTATCTGCCTTCTCCAGTTTGGGAATATGACATCACAAGTGAGGTAGAAGCCTGAGTGCAGTAAAATGTGTGCTGAAGTGTGTAACGCTGGCTCTTCTGTGCAGCACAGATTTCATCATCTTTTCCACGGATGAAATATACTTTCTAGGGAAGTGTCTACTTCGTTTATTCACCCTTTTCTTTGTCATAATTTCTTTTAATTTGATTTTGATATATTCAGAAAAATAAATACTAAGATATTTTGTGGCAAAATAGGCTTGCTATTTTGTATTCAGCCATTCATGAGTCCTTAAATCAATATGGAAGCGTAAGAAATTGCCCGTGAGATACGTCTTCACCATTCGAACTTGAATTCAGTCAAATCTCTAGGGAGAGAGATAAGGATGAAAATAGAGAGAATGTGTGAGTGTGTGTTTATGAAGGAGAGCGTGTGAAAGGAAGGGTGTGAGAGAGTTTGTGTCTGTATGTGAGAAAAATAGATAGATGTAAAATCGATTCCAATAGTAGAATGGTATCTTATCTATTGAAATGATAAGGAGCAAATTTGATCTCGGATGGATTTGAACGCAAAGTGTAGACAGCCAGAAACGATGCGATATTTTAAAGAATTTGAATAATTCGCTGCCTTATAATATCTTGTCTATTGAGAGGTGTATTCTAATAGCAATCATTTTCTTAAATTATATTTTCTGTCTACTCTGGCTAAATCCCATAACGCCAAGTTAAAATTATTCTAATCACATTTTCTTACTAATTGCATACCTAGAGTATTGACAATTATTACCTTATAAGATAATACATTTATAATATACCGTTCAAACATTTCTTTCAATCAGTTCTGTGTGTCATTATTTCATGTAGTTCAGCGGTACCCAAACATAGTTTTTAGGGAAAGCAAATATAGCACTGGGGGTTTAAAATAAACGAAATTTTTTCAATTTATGACATACACACACTATTGATTAACCATCTTTTCTTTCTACTGTTATTCTTACAGTATAACAATCTGATAGAAGGGTAATTGTAGTACGGGAGAATGGGTCCGTGGAAAATAACTTATAAGTAATGGGTTTCTTGGTCGAAACATGTCAATGTTTAAGTATGGTGTTGTTTGTGTTAGGTCTAGATCTTTTATCACTCTTCCGTTATATAACAGTGTATTAAATTATATTCTATTGATTTTGCTTTTCTTCTTGAAGCAATTTATTACGTTAATTCATCAAGAATCCTTTATAGTATCCTTGTACTGTTCAAAGAAGCATTTATATCAGCTTGTCATCTTCAGAACCCCACAACCGGAGGTTATCCCTCGAACAAAAGATAGCTAAATGTTCTCCCCAAACCAATTTTTAGTATATTATTATAATTATTATCATTCTCAATTTTAAATCCTGGTATCGGTTAAATTTCTCCTCCTTTCTTGCACTCTTGTGTCAAGTGGACATGCTACATCTACAATGAGGCATGAGCTTTCCCTCTTCTTCTTCGTCTGTCACATCTAACATGTTTTCCTTCTTTATGGCCCAGATTTTTATCAGCTGTACAAGCTATATCTATGACACAACGCTGCGTACAACAGGATGTTTGCATTATCATTTTCGATAGCGCCCTCATGTCCGCTCTGTTAGTCACAAAGTGCGCAATTTTCTATCCTTGTTATGTTGGCGTGACGTCTCTTATAGTCTTTCTGAGCTAGTGGTGTACATTGACTGATAACACCGTGTAACATATTTTTTGTTCCCCGGTTCTAAGTGTCATTTCATGGTTTGTTATATCCCATTATTATAACAAAACCCTATTATTTAATCAGAAGTTTGGGTTTGTGGTCAGGAGTTTGATATTTCGAAATTTTCATATTTTTCAAGAAAAAACACATTTAAAAAAAATTTATCAGTTCATATAATTAAATCAACAGAGTATATATTTATTTTGTTACACAAACTTATCAAAAGCAAACAAGTAAAAACAAATAACACTTATAAAGCAACTTATGCACGTCAGAAATGACTAGATTTCCTGGATATGCGGTTGTAGTCCAGGTCGCATACCCGCGCTAGCCCTCAGATATAGTCCCCCATCATTATTTCATTGTAGTGGCGCTGGTACCTCCGCTCTATCTTTTTCACATCTTGGTGGAATCTTTCCCCTTGTTCTTCTGAGTAGGTGTCCATATTGTCCTTGAATATTTCCAGCTGAGCGTCCAGCATATAGAGTTTAAGCGACATCCAGCATCTCATGGCGCCAAAAGCCTTTATCAGATCCTGCACCAGTTGCTGGTAGTTTTCAGCTCTGTAGTTGCCCAGGAATCCATTAACAACTGCCTTGATACAGTTCCATGCTGTTCTCTCAATCCTATTGAGCTTATTGGAGAACTTGGTAGACTCAAACACCTTCTTTATCTGAGGTCCAACAAAAATTCCACCTTTGATTTTGGCCTCAGATAACTTGGGGAAGAACTCAAGAAGGTACTTAAAAGCCACTGATTATTGGTTGAGAACCTTCACAAACTGATTCATCAACCCCAACTTAATGTGCAGTAGCGGCATGAGCACAATCCTGGGATCAACCAGTGGCTCCCACATGACGTTCCGGGTCCCAATTACAAATTCTGTTCGCTGCTCCCAATTCTTTCTTTTTTAGTGGTCAGAGGTGGCTCTGCTGTCCCAAAGGCAGAGGAAGCATTGACATTTGATAAAGCCTCCTTGGAGTCCAAGCAGGAAAGCCACCATCTTGAAGTCTCCAATGATTTCCCAATTGTATTGGTTGTATTGCAGAGCTTCCAAGAGGTTCTTTACACTCTAGTAATCTTCCTTCAGGCAGACTGAATGAGATAGGGGCAGTGTCGGGAACTTGTTTCCATTGTGGAGGAGGACAGCCTTCAAATTTGTGGTGGAGCAGTCTATAAATAGTCGCCACTCCTTGGGCACAAACGGCACCCCAATAACGTCAAACAGTCCAGGCACGTCATGGCAGAAACAGAGGCCATCCCTAAGAGTGTAAACGGCTGAGAAAGGTTAGTGTCGACTTCTCTGACTTGTCAGCTGCACTTCCTCCTTGACCAAGTTCCACTGTTCATCCTGGAGACGAATACTTAAAATACAACTTACCCGTTATTCAGAGTGCGAAAATACAGTATCAATAAATCTCTTTAAATCACCTTTTAACAATTTTATACTTTATTGCACTTTTATAATTTTCTTTAGGTATTACTCTTTATTTTATAATTTTAATTTAACCTGAAATATATATAAAAAAAAATCATTTAACATAAGCAAATTAAACTTACATACAACGTAAAATCCAGCATACAAATAATTCTAGTGTATAGAACAAAAAGAAGCATATCTCTTCACACATACATCAACAAGCACAAAATACAAACACAGACAAACCTCCAGCAACACCAACGTCACAACCACCAACAAAAACACAACCAGAACCAACGACACTGAAACAACCGTAAACAATAAACGAAAGCATACAAAACATAGATAAACAGAGTAACACGTAACTTGGTGTTGCTGAGAAAAAACCAAGAGAGAATTAATGGATGTTGTAAATTGAAAAAGTGAGGTGACTGTCGGGAACTGCATCTTCAAACTACCCCAAACACTTGTTATAGTGTAGGCATTTTATAGTGTTTTTATATCATTATCCCACCTATTGCGGCATTCTGTTTGTATGTTTTCTTGTTTATTGTTATTGTCTCGATTTTTATGTAAAACCCCACTGTCTCGGTCTATTGTATTGCCTCCTATATGTCGGCGCTTGTGGCCAATAAATGAAACAATTATTATTTTTGAAATAATAATTGTTTCTACTTTTGGCACAAAGCCAGCAATTACCCAGTACATTACTGGTACTTTATTTTATCGACCCCGTAAGGATGAAAGGCAAAGTTAATCTGGCGGGATTTGAACTCAGACCGTAAAGGGACGTAACTATACTGGAAAGCATGGCATCTGACTCTCTACCAATACTGCCAATCCACCAATTATTATTATTATTAGAGCTGCATTTATCTTGCTTTATGTTCATACGAGTTATCACCAAGTCACAACCAGTGACCTCAAGAGACAACAAAGTCCGCCATGTTCAAGAAAGAACATACGTACATATTCACACATGCATCTTTAGGTGTTTAGACTTGTGATGTACTTATATTGAGAGAATCTTCCTTAGTATATGGGCAGTTCCCATTAGTACTATCTTTTATATTTCTCCTATACGCGGGTTTCCTGGGATTTGCGATAAGTAATCATTAAACCCCTTAGGTATCATTCCTAGATCGCTTACAACCACTGGTATTGTTTTAGTTCTCAATTTCCACATTTTTCCAATTTCTATCTACAGGTCATTATACTTGCTCAATTTTTCAAATGTTTTTATAGATACATTCTTGTCTATTGGAACGGACATATCAATTAGCAGGCATACCCTCTTTTTAAAGTCCTTCAATATTATATCAGGTCTATTTGCATCTATTTTTCGGTCTGTTTGTATGCTAAAGTTCCACAAGATTGCGATGTGATCTTTTTCAAGTATGGGAGGTGGTTGATGCTCCCACCAATTCTTTTGATGGGGCAGGTCAAAATGCTTACACATTATCCAATGTATGTATTGTGCAGCTCTATCATGCCTGTTTAGGTATTCGGTTGGAGCTATAGGACTGCACATTGAAATTATATGGTCAATGGTCTCTGGTTGTTTTTTACATACACGGCATAATGGGCTGTATCCATTTTTTATTATGTTGGGTTGGTAATTTTTTGTTGGCAGACACTGATCTTGTGCTAATATAATCAGTCCTTCAGTCTCCGATTTCAGTCCAAAGGATGCCAACCACTGATGGGTTAAAGTTTTGTCAACATCAGGATTGTTACCTCGTTCTGGGTATTTCTCATACAGAGGCTTTTCCTGCCATTTCTTAGCCAGTTTCTGTAGCAGTTCTTTCTTTGCAGTTACTTTTACCTGCTTTGCTTTTTCTGTGTTTTCCATTTCAGCAGTAAATGGGACTTCTGAAATTTGTAATCCATTACTGTATCTTTGTGCATCTTTTGTAATGGAGTATGATCTTTTGATGCTTTCGTGTTTCAAAACGAGTTTGATCATCCAATCATGTGATTCCCTTAGATATGTAGATAATCGAATTGTTGCAGTTTTCAACGCAATGTCTAACTGGATTAACCCACGTCCTCCTTCTTTCCTAGAGAGATATATTCTATCTGTATCTGCCTTAGGGTGATGCATTCTGTGCATGGTTAAGAATTTTCTAATTTTTGTATCGAGCCTACGGATCTCTGTGCTTGACCAGTTGATGACATTGTAATTGTAGGTTACTACTGGTATGGCAAGCGTGTTTATGGCATCGATCTTAATCCTTGCATTCAATTCCGTTCTTAAGATTGCTCTTACTCTGCGGTAACATTCCTTCCTTATCCTTTCCCTCATTGTCGAATGCTTGATTCCGTCTCCTTCACAAACACCTAGATATTTGTAGGATTCCTCTTGATCAAGTTCTCTTATCACATTCCCCCGATCAAGATTAATGTCTGAACTTTTCAGCAGCTTTCCTCTGGTGAACGTTGCTTTGGCGCATTTATCTAGTCCAAACTCCCTTTTAATTTCATCACTGAACTGCTCCACAGTGGATAATGGCCCTTGCAATTGTTCATCATTTTTTGCAAATAGTTTCAGGTCATCCATGTAGAACAAGTGATTACTGGTTTTGTCATAGACTTTATAGCCATGTTTTGTTTCATTGAGCATTTTACTTAATGGTATAAGTGCGATGCAGAATAAAAGCGGTGATAAAGAGTCACCCTGAAAAATTCCACAATTAATATTAACTTCTCCAGCTTCCAGTGATTTTGTTTCACTATTGAAAAGGAGTGTCGTTTTCCATGTCTTCATACTGAATGACAAAAACCTCCTGACAACGGGAGATATTTTGAAAATCTCTAAACATTTTTCAATCCAACTGTGTGGCAAACTATCGAATGCTTTTTTATAATCTATCCAAGCAATCGATAGATTTTTGTGTCTATTATGACAATCTTCCAGTATCATTTTGTTAACCAAAAGCTGATCCTTACAGCCATATGAGCCTCGTTTACACCCTTTCTGCTCAATGGGAAATAGGTCATTTGTTATCAGGTGGTCATATGTATATTCAGTTGGACTGATGTTAAAATGTTATACATTGTGGTCAAGCAAGTTATGGTCTGTAATTTTTGGGATTGTTTGCCTCATCATTCTTTGGAAGCAGGAATGTAATGCCGTTAACTAGCCATGATGGTATCTTTTCTGGCTCCTTAACTATTTCATTGTAAAGTTGGGCTAACAGCTCATGAGACTCTGTGAAGGCATTTATCCAAAAGTTTTGTATTTTGTCTTTTCCTGGTGATTTCCATTTGCTGGATTTTCTTAGAGCCAAACGCAACTGTTCAACTGTTATATTTTCCCATATTTGTTCCTCAAGGTGAGCTGTATCTTTCATTTGTCTGTCTATCCATGGGGCATGTATATTATGAACTTTTTCTTCGGCCCAGATCTTTTCCCAGAATTCTTGCACTTCCTCCTTGGGTGGTATTGATTTAGCAGTTATTGTTGACTTACCAATTTTTCTGTAGAAGTTTCTTTGGTTGTTTTTGAACATATTATTGTCCTTATAGAATCTAGATCGTTTTTCAAAGCGCCTTATACGAGCAGCTTTGGCCGACACTTTTTGCTTGATTATTTCTATCAGCATGTCTATGTCACTTGTTGATTTTATACTGTACTTTCTTTTCAATTTTCTAAGTTTAGTTTGTTTAACATGTTCACCTACTTTATAGTTTGTTAAAATTTCTATGTCAGATCGGAGAAGGTTTATTTGGCGATTGATGTTCTCTTGCCAAGTAGATTTCTTGTGGGAATTCCTTTGTTTTTTTCATTTTCACTCCACATAAGTGATTGCTGACTTTATCCGATGCATAATAGAGATGATTTAAATCAGTAATATTTAGTTTGTTTGTGATGATAATGTTTTTGATAATGATAATGATAATGATAATGTTATTATTATTATTCTTTGAGTCTCAGTCATTGTTGTTAGTTAACTGGAAAGTTTGTTGAAATGAAATCAAGCAACTACCTGCAGCCTCAGATATTCAGGACGTATCGGAGGGTTCTTGCTGTTCCCAGCAAGCATGCCTTTTGAAGCGTTCCAAAAAGCGTGAAGAGGCCAATTTTCTCTAACCATCCCTGGAAACTTTTTGAGATAGTACCTAGTGCGCCTATGACAATCGGGATCACTTTGACTTCATGGCAGTTCCAAATCCTTTTTACCTACCACTTTAAGTCCTGGTATCGGTTAATTTTCTCCCTCTCCTTCTCTTGCACTCTCGTGTCGAATGGGTCGGCCACATTCACAATCAGGCACGATCTTTTTTCTTTGTCCACAACCACCAGGTCAGGTCCATTGTGTTCCAGTTTCTATCCGTCTGTATCCTAAAATCCCACAGCACCTTCACCTGATCGTTTTCTATCACCGACTCTGGCTTATGCTCATATCACTTCTCAGAATGTGGTAAATTGTTTACTTTGCATAGGTGCCAGTGGATCACCCTGCCCATCACATCATGTATCCAGCCCTTATAGGGAGTCTGGGCTAGGTGTTTACACTCGGATACAATGTGATCCACAGTCTCCTCTCTCTCTCCACAGATCCTGCACAGTGGGCTAGCCTCCCCCTTGTAAATATGGTGTTTCAACCACTTCGTTTTGAGGGCCTGCTCTTGCGCAGCCATTAACATTCCTTCTGTGGCCTTTTTAAGGTCTCCTCTTTTCAACCAGTTCCATGTCTGTGGATCTCTGAATTCAGTTTTCTCAAAGAAGGTACTATATTATTATTATTATTATTATTATTGAATGCTATGGTTGACGGAGGCTCGGCTCTGTAAGGTATTGTAAATTTTGACCGCTATAACAATTGTAAATTGTTTAAAACTTTAACCAAATTGTAGACAAAAACACCCTCCTCCTCGTGAGAGGGGTATTTCTGATCGTTATTTGGCCTTTCGGGGTTAAATAACCGCTTATTGGGGTTTTGTGCCCAATATTTATTTAAAAAAACCCCAAAAAACATGGCTACGAAAAAGAATGTTCATAGGTCAATCCCACTCATTCCGTCTTCTTCCTCAATCGTCACTACAGCAGAGAGAAGATTGCCTCTCTCCCTTTCTTCTCTAAATGTGTCTCTCTCCCTCCTTTCTCTTTCGCAAGCGACGCCAGAAAAGAAAAATCACGAGCAAAGCGTCCAAGATTTCTCCACGACGACGACGACAACGACGAAAAAGGTCTGCGGTAAATACGAAAACCCATTTCATTCGTCTGACGTCAGGAATAATAGCAGTAGCAGCCGTAATGACAGCAGCAGCAGCAACAGTGACAAGGAAAACAACAGTAGCAGCCGCAACAGCATCAGCAGCAGCATAAACATCAACAGCATTAGCAGCAACAGCAACAACAAGAGCAGCAGCAACAACAACAACAACAACCACGGCAACAGCGGCGGCGGCACTAGTCGTAGTACCTGCAGCAACAACAAAAGTAACAGCAGCTCTGACGACAACAACAGCAGCAAAGAAAAACCAATCTCGTTTGCAGGTATCCCAAAGAACCTGGAAACCATCCTCATAACAAATCTTGAATTAGACGAAGCTAAGAAGATAGTGACGAAAACGGACACCGAGCAATCTTCAAGGCAGCCGAAACATTTTTTTCGAAACCCAACAGCACTGTAGGGTCACGTACCGTACAGTAAGCACAAAATCCCGTAGGGTTGAAAGAGCGACAAAGGCTCAAATACAAAAAGCCTTAGGGTCTGTGTGGAAACGGAAAACGCACATCACCCGAGGCAAGAAATATGCCACCGTAGACGTGCTTTTTGCCACACCCCAGGAGGTAAAGGCTCAATCCTTAGTGACCCTAAGGTGCGAGGAAATGGTGTTAGTGCCCTCCTACTGCGGGCAAAAATTGTGAGGGTCAAACTGACCTACGTCCCCCCCGGAATGGCCCATTCTGGGCTGGCCGCGTCTGTCCTCGTCGGAATCGAGGACAAAACAACTGTACTGCAAGTACAGAAAAAAGTAAGAGAAGATTGGGTCGGCACCTCCATTGAGATGTTAATCCAAACCAACCAGGAGTGCATCAAAGCTATCCCGGATGTGATAGACTTCGATAACGGCACTCAACTGCCCATAAGTGTTGAGGGCAAACGCCGGAAATGCTTTCGCTGTGGATCGAAGACTCACCTCAGGGCCTTCTGCAACGAGAAGACCCTGAGAAAGGAAATAAACCCTCCTCCCGAAACCGGCTCCACGGCTACCAGCAACAGGACAAGCGGCAACCAGAAACGATCGGTCCGTGGCACCCATACCCACGCCACGGAAATCAAGCACAACAGCAGCAGTGGAAGTATTAACAACAACAGCAATACCAAATGCAGCTGCAACAGAGACTCCACTGCAAACATAACCAACAACAAGAAGTGAAAGAGTGGAGCTGGTACCCCTCCCCGACCTCACAGAATCAGACATGGAGTGTGAGGTGGGAGAGGGATGGCAAAATGTCGTAAGAAGGCACACACGCAGAAGCAGCGCATCGTCGCCTTCGAAGAGGGAGGAAAGAAATGGAAACAGGGTAAAGGCTACTGCAAAGAGACCCACAGCAGCAACACAACCAACACCATCACCACCCACACTAGCACCACCATCACCACCGGCGACAACCCCACCGTCAACAACAACAACACCTTCAACACCACCACCACAAGCGCCAACATCGCAAACACAACAACAAAACACACACACCCAGCAACAACGACAAGAAAATAGCAGAACCAGCCCCAGAAAAACAAATGCACGGCAATAAATACACACAACAAGAAACTAATGACTTACATAATTGACTACACAGACATTTCACAGCACGACTACATAATACCAGCACCAATCAAAATGCCGACGAACATAAGACTGGTAAAAATAGCCCAGAAACAATACACAAACACTAAAACGAAATTCCCCAACGCAGTCGGTGATTTCAGAGACCTAGGAGGGACTCTCAACCGGAGAGTATATTCGGACATACTCATAGAAGAGCCGACGACCAGCCGAAGGGACGATTCAACGGTCCCTTCACCAGACGATCAAGTGAAAAGGGATGGAGAAACCATCCTTCCTCTACGAAAAGTAAGCTAAGTGGTCTTTCCCATCTTTTCCACTCCATTTTAAACATGACCTCACTCAGAATAGGCAGCATAAATGCGCGTGGCTTGGGGTCGTCATGGAAGCAGGGCCACCTGCTCAACGACCTCAGGTCACTAAACATAGATGTAGTGGCCATCAGCGAGACCAGAACCTCCGAAGCACGGGCCTTCGCACCGATCTTCGGCGGCTACGATGTGTACGCATCTCCCAGCCGTCCGGGATCGGGGGAGGAGTTGCTGTGCGTTTTCGGAGAGGTTTGGATCTCGCCATACGGGCCATCTTCCTGGACCCAGAGGGTAAGTTGGTGGTGCTGGACGTGACCAGCGAAGACGGGCAAGCTTTCAGGCTAGTGGCCGTTATGCCCCGACAGGAACAGGGCGGCCTGATTTCTTCCGGCGTCTGGAGACCTTTCTTGGAACGTCCCGCTCTTTAGTGCTAGTGGGCGACTGGAACGGGATCTTACCTGCACGCTGGGACTGTGTGGGATTAGCGGATATGGGTGGAGGGTGCAAGAGCCTCACCAACCTGCTCAGGCGTTTTGAACTGTCTGACAAGTACCTATTGGATTTCCCGAATGTGCCAATGTGGACTTGGACAAATCGTCTAGGTTCATCCAGATCATATCTAGATAGAGTATTTTGTAGGGAAATAGATAGGTCTAGCATAAGCTGTCCACAATTCAAGATAGTCAGCTACACGGACCACAAATTCGTGATCTGTTTGCTTGACTTAGATAGGCTTCATAGACGAGGACCCGGCTACTGGAAGCTAAACGCGTCCTTACCAGCGCGCAAGGCCTACAGAGACCGGATTAGCGTACTATTTAAGCGGGCGTTGACGGGGGCCATCGTCAACAACAAGTGGTGGTTTGCTCTGAAAAGAACAATTAGAATAGAATCCATTAGGTTTAGTAAGGCTTTAGCAATAGAGAAAAATAGAGCAGAGGGAGAACTAGTTAGAAAATTAGACGAGGCGCTTAGAAAAGGCATCGCGACCGACGTGCTTGCGGCGAAATTGGCCCTTGACCAATACTTCAATGCAAAGCACGAAGGCTGCGTTGTCAGAGCTAGGGTGCGTGCTCTCAGACACGAGGGGACGAAAGCCGTTCAATGGGTCCGAGTGGCGGAGGCTCGTCGTGGCAACAAAGCCACGATCCAGACTTTGGTGGACCACGACGGGCGCATGCTACTCGAACCCGGGCAAATGTGAAGCTTTTCAGCGGCACTTCGCTCAGCTGTTCGGGGGCAGCGGTGGGCCGGATCGAGGGATGGACTTTAGTGTCTACCTCGACGGACTGCCGCGGTTTTCGGCCACTGAGGCGGAGTATTGCGAAAAGCCGATTACAGCTGCTGAAGTACGGGAGGCAATGACTGGCTGCACAAGGGGTAAATCGCCTGGTTTGGATGGTCTGCCCTATGAACTTTACGTACAGATGCCAGACTTGTTCGGAGGCCTCATGGCGGACGTCTACTGCAACTGACAACAGAACGGGAGAATTCCCAGCTCTGTGAGTCGAGGAGCGGTGGCACTGCTGAGAAGGGATCCGAACAAGGGGGATAACATAGATAATTTCAATCCCATAACTCTGCTAAACACAGAGTACAAGATTTTGGCCAAGGTGCTAGCAAAGAGGTTGGCGCTTGTCGTTGGTGGTCTGGTGGGAGAGGCACAGACATGCGCCATTCCCGACAGATCAATCCACGACAACCTCCACCTCATGCGATACATGGTAGAGAGGATGGCTAGGGAACCTGGCACGGGTGGGTCCTTTATCAATTTAGATCAGTCCAAAGATTTCGATTGGGTCGACCATCGTTACCTAGCGGCAGTCCTGAGGGCGGCTGGCTTTGGGCCCGTCTTCAGAGGCTGGATCGTTGCAATGCACAACAATATTTGCTCTGTGGTGAGAGTGAAAGGTCACCTTTCGGAACCGTTCAACATCATGCGCTCGGTCCGCCAAGGATGTCCCCTCTCGTCCCTCTTGTACGTATTGACTCTCGAGTTATTACTGCACAAACTGGAGACGTTGAGGGGCGTCCCGCGCGAACTAGCATGCGGAAGATCCGTGTCAGCATATGCGGACTATATCACAGTAGTTGTGTCGAACGCCAAACACATCGAATCGATCGGCACTACACTAAGAGAATACGAAGCGGTGACAGGAGCAATGATCAACCAGGAAAAGTCAGTGGGCCTGCAGCTCGGCACCTGGAGAGGCAGGTCCATGCCGTCCAACAACGTCGTCGGACGCTGGACGGACGGACCAGTTAAATTGCTAGGGGTCTGGTTCGGTCCGGACTTCCAGACGGACAAAAACTGGGACGAGGTGACGAGCAGGGTGGCTTCTCTCACCCAGAAATGGGCCGAGAGGAAGCTATCCCTGAAAGGTCGAGCGGAGGTGGCTAACGCGTACATCGCGTCTGTCATCTGCTACCGCCTGACCGTCGTACCTTGTCCTAAGTCCCGCCAAACTGCGCTGGAGCGTTTGCTCTTTCGCTTTTTGTGGAAGGGACGCGCTCCGATGGTCAGGCGGTCCATCTGCTGTCAATAACTGCTACGTGGAGGGCTGGGAATGCCGTGGTGCTGATCCGCAGACACGCGCTCAGGCTACGACATCTCCACCTCTTCCTCGACGGTGATCATGTGTGGTCACCGTTTGCTAGACACGTTTTTCCCCAGCTCGTTTCCTTGACGGAGCTGCAGTCCTGGGTCAAGCGAAGACCGAGAGGGAGCGCTTGGAGACTGGAATGTCTTCAGGCGCTCACAGCCCTCGACCAATCGGGCAATGTGATCGGTTGAAACTCCACCTCGGCGTTCTATAGAGGATTAGTGGAGGGGAAGAGCGACGATGTACTTGGGGAAACTCTAGGCGTCGACGAAAATCAACTAGCCAATCTCTTCGGGCCGGGACCTATGGACAACTTCCAGAAATCTCTGGCCTGGCAGTGCTACCGAGGAGCCTTGCCATTTCGGGATAAACTCTACAGGCATGGAGGTGCCGTCAGCCGGACATGTCCGAGATGCGCGCAGGGCGAGGAAACCGTCCTGCACGCACTCGTCTAGTGTCCGAAAATTGCTGACTTGTGGGTTTATGTCGAACACCTGCTGCCGCGTGTAGGACGGATCCGGCTATCAGCTGCGTCCATCGTGAGGATTGCCCCGCCCTCTTCCTTTAGCCGGGAACGGCAGGCAGTTTTTATCTGTCTGGTGGCCATGACGAAAGAGATAGTATGGTGGACACGCATGAAAGGGCTGAAGACGAGCACTTACCTCTTCGGTGATGCCCTGATTGACTTTTTCAAATTTCATTTGAAAAGGGAAATCAGAGTTGAGAGGGAAGTGCTCTCTTCCCAGCATTTTGTTGAAAGATGGGTGAGAGAAGCAAGAATGGCCCGAATGTATGGGCCTACTCTCAGTACGTATCTGTAAATTAAAGGTGGAAAATAGACCGAGAAACAGGAATGTCCATTATCATTAGTCTGGTGGTCATGGTCACTGTGGCCTTTACTGGGCTTTCTCCGCAAATGTCCCTCCGAAGTCTCTCCCCTATTGGGGAATTTTTCATTATTATTTTTTGTTACATCCTCTGTTTTTGCTTTTTACACGTAGAAATGCCCATTTGTACCGTCCTGTATTGTCCTGCACTGTCCTTAATGTCTACTTTATGTAAACCCTTGGGGTTAATAAAGAAATAATAATAATAATAATAATAATTATTATTATTATTATTATTATTATTATTATTATTATTATTATTATTGGCGACCTACGTAGTAAATCGTATCATCGTGAGCTCCGCAAAGGTTTGTTATTTCCGTTTGTTAAAATTTGCCATTTATGGAAAATTTTTATTGTTAACTATATATAAGCGCACATACATTGTTTTCCGAAAAGGACACCCAAAAAGATTGAGGCCTTGTGCCCAAAATTTAAACTTTTATGATTATCAAAAAATTTCTTTGAAATAAAAATGGCTAATTCACCACTGCACCAAGCAGCTGAAAGCCTTTCTCACAAATTAACACATCACACCGACACCACCATTGTAAATGATACTACATCTGCCAACACACACAATTTAAGCACTAGCAATATTTTAAATTTGTCTCAGGCAGACATTCATTTTCCGCCATTACCAATGACTGCAGGTGTTAAAGCCGCCACTACCACAACCACCGCGACAACCACCACACCCACCACCACCGCGACAACAGAAACACAAGGAAAAAATAAATCAACTCGCGATGTCGAAATATTTTCAACCAAAATGGACTCTCCCAAACCGAACTTCACTGACGTCACCACCACCACAACTGAAACTAAAATTATTAATAACAAAAATAACGATAGCAACAACAATAACAATGACATTAAAAAACCACCCTGAATTTTGCCAGAGTAGCAAAAGAGTGCGAAGCATATGCGGTAACTCAGGAGGAATTAGAAAATGCCAAACAAATGGTAAAGAAAGATGGGTACGGGGTCAGCCTCACCCCACCCCCACCTAATGAAATGGAGCATCGGCGCCTATGCACCGTGTCGTATCGAACAATAAATGTAAAATCGCGCCGAGTGGAACGGGCATCCGAGTCCCAAATCCAAAAAGCTTTGGGACATGTGTGGGCAACAAAAACCCACATCAGACGTGGGCAGAAGTATGGAACCGTGGACGTGTTCTTTGAAACACCAGAGGAGGCTAGAGAACACTCCATGGCCCCATTAAGAAGTGACGACTTCACACTCGTCCCAAGCTATTGTGTACAGAGACTCGTAAAGATCCGGGTGACCCACATTCCACCGGCCATCGAAATTCCCTGGCTAATAGCGGCTGTCCTCGCCGGCATCGAAGCCAACACAAAGATAATAGCAATAGCAACAGAAAAGCAGGAGAACTGGTCCGGATCTGGGATGGAGCTCCTGATCCAAGCGGACCAAAAAAGCATTGAGGAGATCCCAGAGGTAATAGACCTCACTGACGGCAGCCCCCTCACCGTAATTGTCGAGGGCAGAAGGCCTAGGTGTGTCGTTTGTTGTGAAGGAACCCACTTAGGGTCTTTCTGCCCTCAGGCTAAAAGGTTGAGGCCACCTCTCCTACCCACCCCAGTGACACAACCATCAACACCACCAGTAGCAGAGATGGCAGCAACAACTGTAGCAGCAACAACAGAAGCAACTATAAGAGCAACAACCCCAGCAACAGTAGCAAAACCAACACCACCACCACCAGCAAAACCAACACCACCACCACCCAACGCTTCAGAACTAGCACCAGCGCCTACACCATCCACCACGCCACAACCAAAACTAACGCCTGTGGAGGATTTTACACTCCTCAGCCTATCACAACTGAAGACAGTTTGTGACGACGAGGAGTTGGAAATGGTATCAGGAAAAAAAAAGAAACCAAATAAGAAAAAATTCTCTTCCTTCCCACTCCAAAAACAAAATACAGAGGGAAACAAATAAATTAACAAACAAAAAAGTTAGGACAGATATGCCACCATCCACACCAGCATCACCAACCCCATCAACCCAAATTCCAACACCATCACCATCATTAACCCCAACACCACCATCACCTACACCACAAAAGTCACCAAAATGCGAAACAGAAACAAACCCACAACAAACGCAAACAAAACAAACAACCAAACCGATCCACACTACACAGCATTAAATTTGAACAAGAAGCAATTATTACACTACATCCAACACAACACCAGCATCACCGAAAAAGACTACACAACAACCCCAAAATTCACACCACCTCCACACATAGAAATCACTCGCATAACGCAGAAAACGTACATGACACTAAAACAAAAATTCCCCAAAGACATCGGAGACTTCCGACAAGCACTTTCCAGGAGGATATAAGGACATCCTTCCTGAGGAGGCCACAAGCAGTGAAAAGGATGGAAAAACCGTCCTTCCTCTACGAGAAGTAAGCTAAGTGGTCTTTCCCATCTTTTACACTCCTTTTCAACATGACCTCACTCAGAATAGGCAGCATAAATGCGCGTGGCTTGGGGTCGTCATGGAAGCAGGGCCACCTGCTCAACGACCTCAGGTCACTAAACATAGATGTAGTGGCCATCAGCGAGACCAGAATCTCCAAAGCACGGGCCTTCGCACCGATCTTCGGCGGCTACGATGTGTACGCATCTCCCAGCCGTCCGGGATCGGTGGGAGGAATTGCTGTGCTTTTTCGGAGAGGCTTGGAACTTGCCATACGGGCCATCTTCCTGGAACCAGAAGGTAAGTTGGTGGTGCTGGACGTGACCAGCGGAGAAGGGCAAGCTTTCAGGTTAGCGGCCGTTATGCCCCGACAGGAGCAGGGCGGCCTGATTTCTTCCGGCGTCTAGAGACCTTTCTTGGAACGTCCCGCTCTTTAGTGTTAGTGGGCGACTGGAACGGGATCTTAGATGCACGCTGGGATTGTGTGGGATTAGTGGATAGGGAAGGAGGGTGCAAGAGCCTCACCAACCTGCTCAGGCGTTTTGAACTGTCTGACAGGTACCGAATGGATTTCCCGAATGTACCAATGTGGACTTGGACAAATCGCATAGGGTCAACCAGATCATATCTAGATAGAGTATTTTGTAGGGAAATAGATAGGTCTAGCATAGGTTGTCCACAATTCAAGATAGTCAGCTACACGGACCACAAATTCGTGATCTGTTTGCTTGACTTAGATAGGCTTCATAGACGAGGACCCGGCTACTGGAAGCTAAACGCGTCCTTACCAGCGCGCAAGGCCTACAGAGACCGGATTAGCGAACTAGTTAAGCGGGCGTTGACGGGGGCCATCGTCAACAACAAGTGGTGGTTTGCTCTGAAAAGAGCAATTAGAATAGAGTCCATTAGGTTTAGTAAGGCTTTAGCAATAGAGAAAAATAGAGCAGAGGGAGAATTAGTTAGAAAATTAGACGAGGCGCTTGGCAAAGGCAGAGCGACCGACGTGCTTGCGGCGAAATTGGCCCTTGACCAATTCTTCAATGCAAAGCACGAAGGTTGCGTTGTCAGAGCTAGGGTGCGTGCTCTCAGATACGAGGGGACGAAAGCCGTTCAATGGGCCCGAGTGGCGGAGGCGCGTCGTGGCAACAAAGCCACGATCCGGTCTTTGGTGGACCACGACGGGCGCATGCTACTCGATCCCGGGCAAGTGCGTGAAGCTTTTCAGCGGCACTTCGCTCAACTGTTCGGGGGAAGTGGCGGGCCGGATCGAGGGATGGACTTTAGTGTCTACCTCGATGGACTGCTGCGGCTTTCGGCCACTGAGGCGGAGTATTGCGAAAAGCCGATAACAACCGCTGAAGTACGGGAGGCAATTTCTGGCTGCACAAGGGGTAAATCGCCTGGTTTGGATGGTCTGCCCTATGAATTTTACGTACAAATGCCAGACTTGTTCGGAGGCCTCTTGGCGGACGTCTACTGCAACTGGCAACAGAATGGGACAATTCCCAGCTCTGTGAGCCGAGGAGCGGTGGCGCTGCTTAGAAAGGATCCGAACAAGGGGGATAACATAGATAATTTCCGGCCCATAACTCTGCTAAACACAGAGTTCAAGATTTTTGACAAGGTGCTAGCAAAGAGGTTGGCGCTTGTCGGTGGTCTGGTGGGAGAGGCACAGACATGCGCCATTCCCGACAGATCCATCCACGACAACCTCCTCCTCATGCGATACATCGTAGAGAGGGAAGCTAGGGAACCTGGCACGGGTGGGCCTTTGATCAATTTAGATCAGTCGAAAGCCTTCGATAGGGTCGACCATCGTTACCTAGCGGCAGTCCTGAGGGCGGCTGGCTTTGGGCCCGTCTTCAGAGGCTGGATCGCTGCCATGCACAGCGACATCTGCTCTGTAGTGAGAGTGAAATGTCACCTTTCGGAACCGTTCAACATCATGCGCTCGGTCCGCCAAGGATGTCCCCTCTCGTCCCTCTTGTACGTATTGACTCTCGAGTTATTACTGCACAAACTGGAGACGTTGAGGGGGGTCCCGCGCGAACTAGGATGCGGAAGATCCGTGTCAGCATACGCAGACGATGTCACCGTAGTGGTGTCGAACGCCAAACACATCGAGGCGATCGGCACTACGCTAAGAGAATACGAAGCGGTGACAGGAGCAATGATCAACCAGGAAAAGTCAGTGGGCCTGCAGCTTGGCACCTGGAGAAGCAGGTCCATGCCGTCCAACAGCGTCGTCGGGCGCTGGACGGACGGACCGGTTAAATTGCTAGGAGTCTGGTTCGGTCCAGACCTCCAGATGGACAAACACTGGGACGAGGTGACGAGCAGGGTGGCTTCTCTCACCCAGAAATGGGCCGAGAGGAAGCTATCCCTGAAAGGTCAAGCGGAGGTGGCTAATGTGTACATCGTGTCCGTCATCTACTACCGCCTGACTGTCGTACCTTGTCCTAAGCCCCCCCCCCCCTGACTGCGCTGGAGCGTTTGCTCTTTCGCTTCTTGTGGAAGGGACGCGCTCCGATGGTCAGGCGGTCCATCTGCTGTCAACAACCGCTACGTGGAGGGCTGGGCATGCCGTGGCTGATGATGCGCAGACACGCGCTCAGGCTACGACATCTTAACCTCTTCCTCGACGGTGATCAGGTGTGGTCGCCGTTTGCTAGACACGTTTTTCCCCAGCTCGTCTCCTTGACGGAGCTGCAGTCCTGGGTCAAGCGAAGACCGAGAGGGAGCGCTTGGAGACTGGAATGTCTTCAGGCGCTCATAGCCCTCGACCAATCGGGCAATGTGATCGGTGGAAACTCCACCTTGGCGTTCTATGGGGGATTAGTGGAGGGGAAGAGCGACGACGTACTTGGAGAAACTCTAGGCGTCGACGAAAATCAACTAGCCAATCTCTTCGGAAGGACATTCGGGCCGGGGCCTATGGACAACTTCCAGAAATCCCTGGCCTGGCAGTGCTACCCTGGAGCTTTGCCTGTTCGGGATAAACTCTACAGGCATGGAGGTGCCGTCAGCCGGGCATGTCCGAGATGTGCGCAGGGCGACGAAACCGTTCTGCACGCACTCGTCTAGTGTCCGAGCATTGTTGACTTGTGGGTTTATGTCGAACACCTGCTATAACGTGTAGGACGGATCCAGCTATCAGCTGAGTTCATCGTGAGGATTGCCCCGCCCTCTTCCTTTAGCCAGGAAGGGCAGGCAGTTTTTATCTGTCTGGTGGCCATGGCGAAAGAGATAGTATGGTGGACACGTTTGAAAGGGCTGAAGACGAGCACTTACACTTCGGTGATGCCCTGATTAACTTTTTCAAATTTCATTTGAAAAGGAAAATCAGGGTAGAGGGGGAAGTGCTCTCTTGCCAGCATTTTGTTGAAAGATGGGTGAGAGAGGCAAGTATGGCCCGAATGAATGGGCCTTTCTGAGTATGTGTCTGTAAATTAAAGGTGGGAAACTGGGAGAGGGCACTTGCCCTGGTGGTCAGGGTCACTGTTGTCTTTTAATGGGCTTTCTCCACAAATGTCCCTCTGAAGCCTCCCCCCTATTGGGGAATTTTTCTTTGTTATTTTATTACATCCTCTGTTTTTTTTACACGCAGAAATGCCCATTTGTACCGTCCTGTATTGTCCTGTACTGTCCTTAATGTCTATTTTATGTAATAAAGAAAACATTATTATTATTATTATTATTATAACAGTTGTATTTATCTTGCTTTATGTTCATACGAGTTATCACCAAGTCACAACCAGTGACCTCTAGAGACAATAAGGTCCGCCATGTTCAAGAAAGAACATACATATTCACACATGCATCTTTAGTGTTTAGACTTGTGATGTACTTATATTGACAGAATCTTCCTTAGTATATGGGCAGTTCCCATTAGTACTATCTTTTGTATTTCTCCTATACGCGGGTTTCCTAGGATTTGCGATAAGTAATCATTAGACACCTTAGGTATCATTCCCAGATCGCCTACAAGCACTGGTATTGTTTTAGTTCTCAATTTCCACATTTTTTCCAATTTCTATCTCCAGGTCATTATACTTGCTCAATTTTTCAAATGTTTTTATAGATACATTCTAGTCTATTGGAACGGACATATCAATTAGCAGGCATACCCTCTTTTTAAAGTCCTTCAATATTATATCAAGTCTATTTGCATCTATTTTTCGGCCTGTTTGGATGCTAAAGTTCCACAAGATTGAGATGTGATCTTTTTCAAGTATGGGAGGTGGTTGATGCTCCCACCAATTCTTTTGATGGGGCAGGTCAAAGTGCTTACACATTATCCAATGTATGTATTGTGCAGCTTTGTCATGCCTGTTTTGGTATTCGGTTGGAGCTATAGGACTGCGCATTGAAATTATATGGTCAATGGTCTCTGGTTGTTTTTTGCATACACGGTATAATGGGCTGCACCCATTTTTTATTATGTTGGCTTGGTAATTTTTTGTTGGCAGACACTGATCTTGTGCCGATATAATCAGTCCTTCAGTCTCCGATTTCAGTCCAGAGGATGCCAACCACTGATGGGTTAAAGTTTTGTCAACATCAGGATTGTTAGCTCGCTCTGGGTATTTTCCATACAGAGGCTTTTCTTGCCATTTTTTAGCCAGTTTCTGTAGCAGTTCTTTCTTTGCAGTTACTTTTACCTGCTTTGCTATTTCTGTGTTTTCCATTTCAGCAGTAAAAGGGACTTCTGAAATTTGTAGTCCATTACTGTATATTTGTGCATCTTTTGTAATGGAATATGATCTTTTGATGCTTTCGTGTTTCAAAACGAGTTTGATCATCCAATTATGTGATTCCCTTAGATATGTAGATAATCCAATTGTTGCAGTTTTCAACGCAATGTCTAACTGGATTAACCCACGTCCTCCTTCTTTCCTAGGGAGATATATTCTATCTATATCTGCCTTAGGGTGATGCATTCTGTGCATGGTTAAGAATTTTCTAATTTTTGTATCGAGCCTACTGATCTCTGTGCTTGACCAGTTGATGACATTGTAACTGTAGGTTACTACTGATATGGCAAGCGTATTTATGGCATCCATCCTATTCCTTGCATTCAATTCCGTTCTTAAGATTGCTCTTACTCTGCGGTAACATTCCTTCCTTATCCTTTCCCTCATTGTCGAGTGCTTGATTCCGTCTCCTTCACAAACACCTAGATATTTGTAAGTTTTTTCTTGATCAAGTTCTCTTATCACGTTCCCCCGATCAAGATTAATGTCTGAACTCTTCAGCAGCTTTCTTCTGGTGAACGTTGCTTTGGCGCATTTATCTAGTCCAAACTCCATTTTAATGTCATCACTGAACTGCTTCACAGTGGATAATAGCCCTTGCAATTGTTCATCATTTTTTGCAAATAGTTTCAGGTCATCCATGTAGAACAGGTGATTAATGGTTTTGTCATAAACTTTATATCCATGTTTTGTTTCATTGAGCATTTTACTTAATGGTATAAGTGCGATGCAGAATAAAAGCTGTGATAAAGAGTCACCCTGAAAAATTCCACAATTAATATTAACTTCTCCAGCTTACAGTGATTTTGTTTCACTATTGAAAAGGAGTGTCGTTTTCCATGTCTTCATACTGAATGACAAAAACCTCCTGACAACGGGGGATATTTTGAAAATCTCTAAACATTTTTCAATCCAACTGTGTGGCAAACTATCAAATGCTTTTTTATAATCTATCCAAGCAATCGATAGATTTTTGTGTCTATTATGACAATCTTCCAGTATCATTTTGTTAACCAGAAGCTGATCCTTACAGCCATATGAGCCTCGTTTACACCCTTTCTGCTCAATGGGAAATAGGTCATTTGTTATCAGGTGGTCATATGTGTATTCAGTTAGGACTGATGTTAAAATTTTATACATTGTGGTCAAGCAAGTTATCGGTCTGTAATTTTTGGGATTGTTTGTCTCATCATTCTTCGGAAGCAGGTATGTAATGCCGTTAACTAGCCATGAAGGTATCTTTTCTGGCTCCTTAACTATTCCATTGTAAAGTTGGGCTAACAGCTCATGAGACTCTGTGAAGGCATTTATCCAAAAGTTTTGTATTTTGTCTTTTCCTGGGCATTTCCATTTGCTGGTTTTTCTTAGAGCCAAGCGCAACTGTTCAACTGTTATATTTTCCCATGTTTGTTCCTCAAGGTGAGCTGTATCTTTCATTTGTCTGTCTATCCATGGGGCATGTATGTTATGAACTTTTTCTTCGGCCCAGATCTTTTCCCAGAATTCTTGCACTTCCCCCTTGGGTGGTATTGATTTAGCAGTTATTGTTGACTTACCAATTTTTCTGTAGAAGTTTCTTTGGTTGTTTTTGAACATATTATTGTCCTTATAGAATCTAGATCGTTTTTCAAAGCGCCTTATACGAGCAGCTTTGGCCGACACTTTTTGCTTGATTATTTCTATCAGCATGTCTATGTCACATGTCGATTTTATACTGTACTTTTTTTTCAATTTTCTAAGTTTAGTTTGTTTAACATGTTCACCTACTTTATAGTTTGTTAAAATTTCTGTCAGATCGGAGAAGGTTTATTTGGCGATTGATGTTCTCTTGCCAAGTAGATTTCTTGTGGGAATTCCTTTGTTTTTTCATCTTCACTCCACATAAGTTATTATTATTATTATTATTATTATTATTATTATTATTATTATTATTATTATTATTATTATTATTATTATTATTATTATTATTATTATTATTGTTTGTGATTCTATTTTTTCTGTTGTGTTTTTTATTGTTATTTTATGCCAGAGTATTTATAATATCGAACGTTTTATAACGTAGTTTTGAACGCGCAAGCAGACACCTGGAAATTGATCTCATTACCTGGAACAACCGTAAACATGAGTACACAGGACTTTAAAGAGATTTCCCTTATATTGAAAAATACAACAAAAATAATAGAAACCTGAACGTACACAAAAACGACACAGAAATCCTATAATATTTAATTCCGGAGGTGT
Source organism: Eledone cirrhosa (assembly GCA_964016885.1). Lineage (NCBI taxonomy): Eukaryota > Metazoa > Mollusca > Cephalopoda > Octopoda > Eledonidae > Eledone > Eledone cirrhosa. The sequence continues at coordinate 42,835,505 of OZ024743.1, forward strand.
TAAGCTAACATGGACTTACTGTGGATGGCTCAAACAAATTACTGAAGTAGAGATCTCAGCATGTGCAAATATGTGTGTATGGATCCATATATTTGTGTTAGTACATTCAATCATGTTTGTAAAAGTTTCCCTCGATAAATATAAATTGCTCTTCGTACTATATGACTTCGGAGATGATTTATTTTACAAAAATAGCAAATATTATTTCAGGCATCAAAAGGCTAACACTGATATCTTCACAGGCGTATTTAGCTTTCTCTGTAAAATAGCATAACAAAAAAAACGTAATAATGAAAATATATAAAATGAATCACGTGAATATTCTTCCATGTACTGCAAATTATATACACAATATGTAATAAAAATTAAATAAAACAACATTTATAATGCATACCGGAACATGAATGTTAGACACTGTGTAAAGAAACTTTCATCTCAAAGTATGTTTAGTAATTTACGTAGGAAAAAAGAAGAAAGCTGTCCCGTTTGAAGAATGTTGACGTTCGTTCCTAATCACACTAAGTAGCATGAGAATTTCAAATGTATATTTGAATTGGGGGGTAGGTTAAAATGTTGTCATTAATATAAAAAGTCGGTGAATTGGTAGTGTTGTTAGGACGTTGTTGACATGCACCTAGCTATTTCTTCCTACTGATTGGGCTGTGTGTTCCAATAGTACCGAATTCAATTTTGCTTTTCATCCGTTCACATTCGATAAAATAACAGTTTCCGTACCCTAGTTGATTCTTCCCTGCACTCTCTGTCTCGGTGATTAAAAATCGGCTGTATTCGTAGCTGAAGAGAAATGAACACTACCAGGTTTAAAATGCACCCCTACTAATCCATCACTTACTTCGGTATATATATATATATATATATATATATATATATATATATATATATATAACGAAGGAAATGTGGTAAGGAACCACGTGGACAATAACGCACCAAAGTACTCAATACTTAGGGTAGTAGAGTGGGTGATAGGAAGGAGTAGGACCCCGACGGCTGAGG
>OZ024743.1:42839018-42901518 GCA_964016885.1 Eledone cirrhosa
TATATATATATATATATATCTGTCTATCTCCCTCCTTCTGCACATCTATTACCCTGTTCTCTGTGGCAATAAATAATTCCAAACTTGACAATATCAACACAATGACTAAGTTGTCACTATGAGAGTAAGCAGTATAATAAACCATTTGTTGCACACTTATCACAACATTTAGATTAAGCTATCTGTATTCTTCAAATCACTCTCTTCCATTCCTCCGACCCCTACATCTCTCTCTCTCTCTCTCCCTCCCTCTCTCTCCCCTACTTTCTCTCTTCCTTTTCTACTCTATCTTCCCAATAACTCCCTTTAAGAAATACAAGGGAATTTACAATCTAGCCATGCGCTCTGAGGAATTGGTAGGATGAACAGCATTTGAAAATTGAGTATCTGCAAATAACTATCAATTTGCATATAGCATGACTAGGCTGTGTAACTACTGAAGAAACATTTGTAAACACTCGGAAGAAATTACCTTTTTATGATGTCTGCCTGTTTTATTAATCATTCTTTATCAACATCCGGAATATAGAAGAATCGGAAACTGAGTTTCTTTAACTGTTCTTTCGTAACTCGTTGAGTAACCCCTCACCATACGTCGACTCAAATCTAGTGTAGTAATTAACCATTATTGCATTTAGGATAATCCTAAGCTTTTCTTGCATAACATAATATATATATATATACATATATATATATATTACCCACTCTACTACCCTAAGTATTGAGTACTCTAGTGCGTTATGGTCCATCTGGTTCTTTACCACAATTCCTTTGTTTTTCTATATATATATATATATATATATATATATATATATATATATGTGAGAGTATACATGAAAAGAACATGCTTTTACATTACGGGGTATTTTTACGACCAGAGTGAAAGACACACTGTGAATGGTACGAGGAAAATATTATAATCAAACAAATTAATAAATTTAAATGAGTGCAGGTGTAATAGTTATTGAGTTACTCTTAAATTTATTAATCTGTTTGATTATAATATTTTTCTCGTACCATTCACAGTTTATATGTCTTTCATTCTGGTGGTAAAAATACCCTGTAATGAAAAAGTATGTTCTTTTCATATATTCTCTCCTATATATTTTGAAGTGTTCATTACATTACAGGGTACAACGCGAGTCCTTTACTCCGTTGCTTTATATGTATATATATATATATATATATATATATATATATATGTATATATATATATATATATATATATTTATTAAAATAACAGATTAAAGTTTAAGCAAAGAATCGCTGCTTTCACCCTTAACGGGATCTTCTGAAACTAACAAAGTCAATCTGTAAACGCAGAACTGGATATTTCAAAAAACGTTGCAACTGGAGGAAGACAGGAAGGCGATACTTTGGTTCGTGGAAACGTTCGCTGGCTAAGAACGGGAAAAAACGAATATAATACGTCATTAATAGGAGCGGTGAAAAACAATTACGCGCAAAGACAGAACCACGTTTATGGTATAATAGAGGTCGTAGACTAATGTTCTCTTAGGTGGTGCATAGAGACGTTCTCTGGCGATGAACGAAAAAACGAAGATAATACGTCATATGTGGATCGTGGAGAACAATAGCACGCAAAGAGAAAACCACGTAAATGTTATAGCAGAAGTCGTAGACTAAATTCTAACTTGGAGACCGAATAAGTCTCCGCTACGGAGTTAAGAACAAAGTAAATAAATACAATACAGAAGTAATAGAAATAAATAAATACATACACGCAAACAGAAACGTACATACACAAGCATACGCAAAAACTTACCATAGGTAAACAAAACCACGCACATATAAAAATGTGTGTGTGTGTAAGCGTGTATACAAATAAATAAATAATTATATAAACGTATATAAATAAATAAATACGTATATAACAAGCGCACACACATACCTACATGTAAATACACGAATGTTCGGAGACGTAAGTCAACCAAAACATGAAGTACACATATACACACGCCCTATATACGTACGAACCTACATACTCACACAGACGCAAAACTCCCGTATACACATAGCCGAACCATATGTACCAGAATATATAAAAAAATTATACGCCATAACAATCAAATATACGTACGAGAAGGTATACATGCCTTCACAAAACATACGGTTAATATATACATACCTATGCAAATAAGTAAAGGTATAAACAAAACATATACTTAGCTCCCACATCGAGACGTAAAATATCCACGTATAGATGGTACTATCCGTTAGGGTATAACGTCGGGCTGTAATACAGGAAAGTTTTGTGAAATTTATGTTTACAAGCCGAAATTGCCTCAGATTTTTTGTTTAAGATGTGGTCTGTGGCGTAGAGTATTTCGAGGGCCTCGGCGGCGCAGAGGTCACATGGTCTTTTATTTCCGTTATACGATCTAGCCCTCGCTAGGATCTCCCAGTGTAACTTATATTGGGTGTGGTTGTCTATTAGACTCCAGATATAAGCTGAAAGTGACGTCATATTCCTTCTTAGAGGGTAACGAAAAGAATGAGTATGCATGTAAAGACGCTGCTTGAATCTATTGGCGGTTAACCCTATGTAGGCCCTACGGGACGTGGGTGGTACAACCTTACATTTGTAGACAATGTTACTGGAGAGGCATTTCCCGGATAGGGGGCAATCAACCCGATTCCTACAATTACAGTTATTACTAACTACAGGGTTGCACGTGTTCCTACGGCTAGGTAGTTTAGCTAAATTTGAAGCTGTGATGTTATGTGCAAGGTTAGGAGTCGTAGAGTAAGACATTTTAATAGTATTTCTATTAAAAAAATTACTATATTTATCTGTAGGGGGAAAATGCTTCGTAATAAAGGGAAAGAAAGATCTTAGCTAATGGTGTGACCACCTCCATATTATATGGTGGGTTATACCAACAAATGCGACGGGATCTATTTCTTCTAGGTCTATTTTCGTACTCTGTATATGCTAACTTATCGACAAATCCACTTCGAGCAAGAGCTTCATTGTAATAAGTGGAATGGTCATTGAAAATACGTTCGTTGGTGGAAAGACGGGAAAGCCTCAACGAAACGTTTCTTACCAGGTTCTTGGTTATGCTAGCAGGATGGTTGGAATTCTTACTTATGTAATTAAGCGTATCATTCGGCTTCCTATACGGGTAATACAACCCATTCAATAAGTTGAAGGTATCGTCGAGGTAATTAACGACCGAGAGATTGGCCTCAACCTGTATAGAGAGGTTGAAGCCTTTAAAGAAGGCTGTGAGTTCTTTTCTGAACCTGTCGCAAGCACGAGGTCCGCACTTAGTCATGGTCAAAAGACCATCGTCACGGTACAAACCGCCGCCCGCGTTGGGGAATTCGTCCTTAATAGAGAAAAGAAGGAAAAGGCCGATAAGACCAGTAACCTCCGCAGAATCACTGGCGCCTATACTTACGTCGAATGGGGTACTATTGGATTTTTTAATCCAAATAGAGTCGTCGAAATTAATCACCGACTTACGGGCATTGAGGATGACATCAACTTCGAAATCCTTAACCACTGTGAATGTTTTAGCGAAATTGATAGCTCTAAGGAGAAGTGATAAAGTGATGGAGGAGTAGTAATTGTTGTTGTCGAATTGGATAAAACGGCAATGTTCCTTGTTACATATGCCGTTGAACCAATCAATCACCGCGAAGGAATTGTTCCACAGTCCAAGAGGGACCAAACTTCTAATTTCAGGTAAAATTCTATCAAGAATCGTCTTACTAAGTCTACCTAAATCGGACTTCGTAGGGTTAATAAGCCGAATAGAGGGGTTGTTCGGAAAATTGGATTTGCGATCCTTCAGGGAATAGTGGGGAGAAATAGGGTCCAGAGGTTCGGTCCGGTCCAGGATGTTGAGATCAGATGTGACTTTAAACCCAGCATCGTTGATTTCATTGATGACGCACCGATTAGTTTTACGGTAATCCTTAGTTACAGCATTATGTAGTAGTTGATGGTAACTACTGCGCTACACTTGATATAGGTTGCCAGTTTTGACGGAATGGACGTGCTCGGCATTAGAATCCTTAATAGAACGAATTCTATTCTTCAGGTCAAGCTGGAAGGAATTGCTCCTATTCCGAAATTTGATACTCCGAATCGCCAGAGAACGTCTCTATGCACCACCTAAGAGAACATTAGTCTACGACCTCTATTATACCATAAACGTGGTTCTGTCTTTGCGCGTAATTGTTTTTCACCGCTCCTATTAATGACGTATTATATTCGTTTTTTCCCGTTCTTAGCCAGCGAACGTTTCCACGAACCAAAGTATCGTCTTCCTGTCTTCCTCCGGTTGCAACGTTTTTTGAAATATCCAGTTCTGCGTTTACAGATTGACTTTGTTAGTTTCAGAAGATCCCGTTAAGGGTGAAAGCAGCGATTCTTTGCTTAAACTTTAATCTGTTATTTTAATAAATATTTACTCTACGGTTCTTATATATTTGATATATATTTATCCTTATCGAGCCCTCTTTGGATTTTAGTCTTCAAATTTATTATTATTACTATATATATATATATAAATACACATCTTATACACACCATGCATCTCAACGTACACCCACTTACATCTCTCTCTCCACCACCGGATCTTGTTACCCGGAGATTTATCCATTTGCATTGTCGAGGCTTCCAAACGACTTAAAGATATTTACTTATTATTCCACAATGCTTCAAGCAAACTTCAATACTCTCATATATATATATATATATATATATATGTGTGTGTGTGTGTGTGTGTGCGTGTGTGTGTGCGTGCGTGTATGGTGGGTATATTTGTATATATATAAAATTAAGTATGTGTGTCTGTGTGTCTGTGTGTCTGTGTATTACCTATAAGGGCCTACATATTACGGCCGATTTTCATGAAACTTTACAGGCTCATAGATTACTCATCGGGGAGTGTTTTATATATATATCAGCGTATCGTTTTTTTTTTATTCCAGGGTCATTCTGCAGATAGAAATCGATAGGGGGGGGGGGTCCCCCTTTTCTAAGTATCGGAAAATAAAATTTTTGGATCTAGCTCTCACATTTTGCCACGGATTTCGTTCAATTTTAAAGTAAAATAGAATTTATCATTGCACATCCTGTAATGGCTTTCTATTTTGCATTTGTTGTTCAGGGACGGCGTGGCAGCCGCTTAAATATTCAAAATACCACTTTTAGACTCAAATTTCCACTTTTTCGGCTCTAGCTCTCACATTAATCAACCTACTTTGTTCAAATTGTACACTACGATAGATCTGATTATTTTACGTCTTAAAGTGTGTTTATATTTTGTATCTTTTCTTCAGGAACGGCATGGCAGCCGCTTAAATATTCGAAAATACCACCTTTTCGCTCAAATTTCCGCATTTTCGGCTCTATCTCCCACATTATTCAACCGATTATGTTCAAATTCGAAACTTCGGCTCCACCTTACACATAAATCAATTTATTTGGTTCAACTTTTATACTACGATAGAACCTATTATTGCACAACTTATAGTAACTTTACAGTTTGCATTGTTTGTTCAGGGACGGTGTGGCAGCCGTTTAACTTTTCAAAATACGATTTTTTCCACCTCCCACGTATTCCATACGATTCCACTCAATATTTCGCCATATTCTACACCTTACGACCAATTTTCAAGAAACTCGCAGTCGCTAAGATCAACACCTTTTCATCAAAGCAGATATTATTTTACCTACCCAGGCAACTCTGGGTACTGCTGCTAGTATATATATATATGAATTAAAAGTGACAAAGGCAGGCGCTGTGTAGTAACTAATAAATATTTTTTAGTAGACCGTAAGAGAAAAACAAACATAAGGACAATTCGGCTGGCTGCTGTCGGCTGCTGATGTTTCGACGCATTAAAGATAGTACATCTCACCACAGTGCGTTAATAACTACGAGCTATAATTATTAGGAAAAGAAAAAAACAAAAAAAACAAAGACGATAGCCAAGAGAACGACATAAAAAGAAAATAAACGGAAAAAGAAAACAGGAGAAAAACATACCGCTAGACAGTGGGGAAATACACGGGAGAGTAGTATATGTAAGTAGCCACTTTAAATTGGAGGGAGCCAGAAGTTAAAAAGGAGACTGAGCATAAGCCATAAGGATTCACCGACAGTACAGCGCGATTAGCAGAGGGCTGTGAGCGGTTGAAGATAATCCGGTCTCCAATACCTTCTCAGCATTCGGTTGACTCAGAACTATTGCTCCGTCAAGGAGACGAGCTATGGAAATCCGTGCCTACTTGTTCACCGTTAAGAAAAGGTACTAAATGTAACCTCAGTGCATGTGTGTGCCTCCTCAGCTACGGCATCCCCCGTTCTGAACTCATCAGGTTTTGTCAACCCATGGATCATCTGACAAGTGGAACCTGTCCCGTCCACAAAATGCGTTAGCGTAAACGCTCCAGTGCACTCAGAGACCACCCAGGGCAAAGCACATAGGTCAGACGGTACTATATGCCGGATGCAAAAAAAAAACAGACACCGATCAATATAACCGGTCCGTGTCCAACACCCAGCCACGTTGTTAGACGGCATGGACTTGCCTCGCCAGTTTCCGAGCCGCAGGTCCGCCCTGTTTTGCTTCGTAATCCTCGAGAGTGGTATCGATCAACTCCGTATGTGTGCTGCCTGACCCACTACATTGGCATCGGTGGCATATTGTTAGTTAACGTATCTAATTCATGTACTCAATGCACGAGAGTTAATACATACAAAGAGGACAAGGGAAGACGGTCTTGGTTGGCCGAGCAGTTCTGAAAGGTAGTCGTTAACCACTGAGTAGATGTCGCTAGGCTTAGGAGCGATCCAGGCCCTGAAAATGTGTCCGAAGTGGGCTACTTTCTGGAATACCGCGAGGTAGCTTTGGCTGAGGCTATCAAACGCTTTCGTTTGATCTAAGTAGGTCTGGGTTCTATCCGTGCCAGGTTCCTTAGCACAACTCTATACGATGTATCGCCTGAGCTGGAAGTTTTCGTGGATGGATCTGTTTGCAACTCTCCCACTAGACTCCCGCCAACCTCGTCTCTAACATCCTGGCCAAAATGATGAACTCTATTTAACAGATTTATTGGCACAAGATTATGAATGTATTCTCTCTTGTTCAGGGTCTTTCTTCGCACTGCCACAACCCATCGACACTCAAATCTGGGTATACAACTGTTCTGCTGCCAGCTGCAGAAGATGCCTACCAGAATGCCACAAAATAAGACTAGCATGTAAGCCTAAAGCTCGTACGGCAGACCATCGAAACCAGGCAATTTGGCCTTCCTGCAGCTAGTGGAGATTGGCATTCGATGCAGGCCGTCGACGTCAGCACTGAACTTTCTCACCCTATATAGCCCGCCACTGCAGTTGAGGAACTGTTGCTGAAGATCGCATATATCTGCTTGGTATCATGTAATAGGTAGCCGTCATCGGGCACCCCAAACCATATTATGGATTTGTTTCCACACGCAACCCTATCTCAGGTCCGGTGAACAACGTTCGACCCCTCGTGTCTACAAGCATGCACTCTTGCTCTGAAAACAACATTCCCGTTGAACATTGCAGAATTGTTTCAGGGCCAATGTCCGCTAAAGCACTTCGGCTGTTATACCTTTGCTAAGTACCTCTTCTATTACTTTTTACTATATCATATATTACGGTAAACTGGGAAGTGATATTGAATTCATGATAAATTACTGAACAATTCTTCCTTTCCTTTTGTTTTCCCCCTTTTTTTTTCTTACTAAATTCTATTTAAAACATAAACATCTATTCAATAGTTTGAATATATCTAATTAGGAAAGAAATATCTGTCTGTTAGGGATGTAGACAATGAGATATGTCCTTAGTTTACTGAATGCAACAAAAGACATGTCAGTTATGACAGTTTTCTAATAATTAATATCCCACAACATTTATTAGTTGTAGATGTATGGGAGTGGGTGGACAGCTGGTGTTAATTGTGGGGTATATGGGATGTACAAATGGTATCAGTACAATAAATGCTATCTTAATGTACAAGAAAATGCATCGATACAATGAAACATAAGCTGAAATGGCTGCAAAGCCTCTGAGTATTCTCTCACCCCCACACACATACGTGTGTGTGTGTGTGTGTGTATATTTTCATGTGTGCCTGGGCGTGTTTACGTGAAGGTCTGTGTGTGTATGTGTATTAATGTTAGGGCGAATACTACTGGGATACATCGTCATTGATGCAACGTTGTATCATGACTGTTTGGGGATTTTCAATTTAAATCATTGTCGTTCAGCTTTTTTAATAGAATGCTACTGCCTTCTGTATTTGAATTACACATGTTTCATTCAAATACAGACGGATGTAGTATTCTATTTCTTTGTATGTAATTCATTAGTAAAAAAAGATATTTTTTTACCGATCGCATGTCGAATCTCACAAAATCTCCCAAATTCAAAAAACATAAACAAACTTTACATATAGTTGGGAAAACCTTAAAGATTATGGAAAACTAGAAATTAATAATTATTATTAATACACACACTATGTAGTGTATAGTTTGTCTGCTATTCATAATACTCGTATTTTGACTCGAATAAACATTAGAGCAGTGAAATTAGTCCTCATCAATTTAATAACATTTATTAATTAAAGTTGTAATTCTAACTATATGGAATGTTAAAAAAAGGCAATATAAAAATTATGGAAGTTAGATTAGTAATACTGTATGAATCAGTAGGATGATATATAATTGTTAAGAACTGTTAACTTAAATGTCATGACTATTTTATTTTATACATGCTCTATGATATTGTAAAACTACTGTGAGTGGAAATTTACAAGCTGGATTAAACGCTCAACTGTCTTTTGCCAATCTTACTGTGAATTTAAAAAAACGGCATTCGACTTTGAATATCTGTCTGTCTTATACAGTTGTATTATCAACTCATCTGATCTGCGTATATGTATATATATATATATATATATATATATATATATATATATATATATTCAAATACCATATATACCTCCAACATGCTCAGCCTCGGCCAGAGAGATCGGTAAAATCCAGATTCGTTCGAAATAAGGAGCAAGGAACTTGAATCAGCAATCACAGTATGGGGTGCCTCGCTCTTTAAGTTCAACGCTCCCTCACACCATAACGATCACTTGCTGTTCTACGGAAAATAAACTATGGCACTCTGCGAATCGCTCCCCTCTGACTGGGACAACATTCGCGCCATATATGATGGCATAACGTATGCATTCGGTCCAACTCCCATCAAGGCCCCTTTTTCAATTCTATCATAGGCAACATTATCAATGACCGAAATAGAAAGTTTTTCACTTTGTTCAAGAATAAGCCCGATCGTATCGACTGCAACACCTATCCTTCATTTTCCGTTCCCACTCTTATTGTGAAGGCATACGTGTAGGGCTGAATAAATTACAGGCTTTTGCTTAGTGCGTTTACCCCCCAGAAGCCCTGTGTGGATTCAGGGCAGGGCATTCGACATTCGACATGATCTGCTCTCTTTGCAACAGAAGTGACAAGAACAACGGTGATAATTATATTATCCGTCATCGATCTGACAAAGTCATTTGGTCTCGTCAGGCAGAAATGTATACTCACCAGACTGCAAAGGATTGGATGACACGTGAGGCAATGTGTGATTACATCATTTTATGATCAAATGAGCAAATGGAAAGTGGATGTGTACTCGCACCGACACCTTTTGTTATCACTTTATCTCTTTGGATGCCGTATGTCTTCAGTAAGTAAGAGGGTGACGTCTACAGTCACACAAACCTGAATCAGCGACAGTTTTTTCAAAGGTCACAAGCCTACAAGGAAAAACAGAGATGTGTCAGATATATATCAGGGAGATCCTGTTTGTTCGCCACTCCGTTCTAACCACTACCAATGACGAGATCCTCCAAAGTTTCATCAGCTGATACTTACGTGAGGTTTTTGTAGGTTAATCAGCTTCAAGAAATCAAATACAATGGGCCAATAATCCCCAACACCACCACTGACGTCTTTGTTCTCTTTGTAGTACAGAATGCACCTAACTTGGCGCCAACATGTTCAGCAATCTATCTGAACGCTGAGCTAAAGAGGAGAGTCGAATTGCTGTGACAGCAATGACTCTCGTGGCAAAGGGATTCAGGAAGAAGAGGCTGCTAACCGTAAACTCCAGAATGGAATTATACCAAGCACCTATATTGCTATCCACATATTTCCCTTTGTATACAAAGAACACAATTCTATATTCATATCACACTCAACACACTCATAGATCCTTGCTACCTATACGTTTAAAACACCCACTTACATGTAGAATCTACGTTTTACAACTTAGAAACCTGCTTCTGAATGTAAAATAATTATTTGACAACATGCATCTCACAGTAATTTAATAACCTTTCTGTCAATAATATTTGTTTCGTACATTATTGTGATGTCGTCTTTACGAAGAAGTTAATATAATAGAATAAAAATCCATTATAAGCCTCCGCATGAATATTTTCCTCCTATTCGCGACCTGTGAAATATCCTTATTGGTGCAAGCACGGCGGTTATCAGTTCTCAATGCAGCTACGTGGTTCCAGTTTCACAGTCAGTATGTAGCATCTGGTGCGAATGCCTCCTCATAACGATTTATGAGTTGAATTTGGTAGATGACAACTGTGTGGAAGCCCACAGAGTCTGTATTTTAAATGTTCCTTGTCATACTACTGATACTAATTGTGAATTAGATAAACTGTACACCTGTTTGTTGAAGGGGAAACGACTTAGATTGTGGATGCTTCAATGATTCCTGGAAACCGAAGGAGGGTCAATCGTCATTACCATTGTTATCACAACTGTTCATTTACGCCCAATATTATCACTGCCTTTCAAACCGACCAGTGCTATATTATATCTCACACATCAATTACTATGTCTAAGAATGTTTAACCTGGATTATGATTAGAAATAATTATGATTAGAAATATTTATAATTAGAAGTAATTATGATGAAAAGCATTTACTTGAACGTTGGTCTTGTGACAAAAGGTGTAAGTTCTTGTGAATAGCAATGATATTTCTAACGTTATAAGTGCTAAACCGTATCAGATTGATACAATGTGACAAGGCTAAACAATTAAATTACGTCTACCACTCATCCGATAGTTTCCCTTGCAAATTCTGCCTAACCTATATCATTTAAAATATTGGATCAAACATAGACTGCGATTTGCACCACTGTAACATTGGAATGGGGTTCAATGAGAGACAACCGAATTTCTGACCGCGTAAGCCACGCTGTTATAGCTGGATTCCTATAATTTCTTTCTCTGGCAAAAGAACTTGCAATTATGTTTTCTGAGGATGTGGTGGGAAAGTCTCCTGCGGTGTGGGAATGTTGATGTTTAGCCTCGTGTGTTCATGGTTGATGATGGGTGATTTTCTGGAGTTCTCAGCCTGTTGTAGTTCATCGGAAGTCCCCTTCCCGCTTGAAAGGTCAGGAATATTGGCAAGAATTGTTTATTTTTGATCTGAGGTTGGCCTGGTGTGAGGTTTACAATCTGCTTGTCGATTTATGTTCCATTGATACCATGCACCCTCGTAAAGTGGCAAGCCAGTGACTTACAGATTTGTTACTGCTACCATGGAGAGGTTATTTGAGATCAGATACATTCAGGCAGACATACACACAATTGAATGGTCCTTGACTCTTATGAGTTCTTCCACCTGTTGATAAATGTTGATTTATAGTCCGGTGGGTCAATAAACATTGCCCTCCTCACCACGCTACTTGGTGGGGTTGTCGGTTAACAAACCGAAGATTCGACCATGAAAGAAATTGATCTGGGGTACATTTTGCCTGTAGCACACAAGAAGCAGGTTAAATCTTTCTCTTTTGTTGCATTGCAACAAGGTCATTCAATTATATTATTTTGTAGGTGTATACGTTTATATTGATTTTACTATTTATTTCACTAAATTTATTTCCTCATCTTCAAATACTTATATTTACAAGCAAAATAAAATGACGACAGTATTTTTCTGCAATATTACTTCATTCAATATATCTGCAGGAACATTCTTTAGAGATTATATCTTCCATTCACACACACTAACTTCTATCATCCTTCCCTAATTACCATGTACAACATTTACTCTCCACGTAGTTAGGTTCCAGTTACACCTTATATATATATATATATATATATATATATATATATATATATATATATATATATATATATATATATATATATAAGGTGTAACTGGAACCTAACTACGTGGAGAGTAAATGTTGTACATGGTAATTAGGGAAGGATGATAGAAGTTAGTGTGTGTGAATGGAAGATATAATCTCTAAAGAATGTTCCTGCAGATATATTGAATGAAGTAATATTGCAGAAAAATACTGTCGTCATTTTATTTTGCAAGTAAATATAAGTATTTGAAGATGAGGAAATAAATTTAGTGAAATAATTAGTAAAATCAATATAAACGTATACATATGTCCCAAGGCTCTGATACGATAAACACTATAAACACAGAGTTGGCATATCTAAGAACTGACTAACTGCCTGATGAGGTCATAGCCATTCAATGTCTATCATCGAAATATATATAGCAGTAAATAAAGAATTATGAGTTCATGCAATTGACTTATGTTTCGTCACTATATATATATATATATATATATATATATATATATATATATACATAAACATATATATATATATATATATATATATATATATATATATATATATATATATATATATATATATATATATATAAAGAATGAATAATAACAGGTAGACATCATAAAAAGGTAGTTTATTCCGTGTGCTTACAAGTGTTTCCACGGTGGTACTGCAGCCTAGTTCCGCTACGTGCAAATTCACAAGTATTTGCAGAACTCGAATATCCAATGCTGTGACCACTGTTTCTTTCCATAACTCGTAGAGTAACCTCTTACCGTACGTCAACCATATCCAGTGTAGTAATTAACCATCACTACATCTTGGATAATCCTATACCTAATATATATATATATATATATATATATATATATATATATATATATATATATATATATATATATATATATATATATATATATATATATATATATATGTGTGTGTGTGTGGGGGGGGTTCACATGTATGTAAGTATGTACGTGTGTTTTTGTGTGGGTATCATGATACCGTGTGCTTCTAACAATATTATACCTACTATTCTTATATATTGACAGCATCGCTTTCACATCTCAAATCTATAAACCTCCAGAGAATTGTTTCACGCATCATGCAGGCCACATAATTCAAATTTCATTTACTATACTTATTGATATATATTTCCTCAGTTCATAAGTTCATATACGTTTGAGCATCCACTAAGTGCGTTATACTAGCTGTTAAAATGAATTGAAATCATCTATATTATACCAACTTACTATGATTTAAGAACGTTACAACTCATATTACTCATATTTCTCAAGTAGATTATTAGCAAAGTCTTCCATTCTGGTTTCAGAAATAATTTCCTTTTTGCCTATGTATATACTTTCCTTACAGCCATAGCTTCTTAATTTAGAGATGGATAAATAAACTTCACAGGTAAGACAGTGGAATGCTGCAATGTTAGAGCATTCGAAGTGACATATTCGATGTATGAGTTTCAACACTATGTGTTTTCAGTTCAGATTTTATCACAGAAAATCAACGAGTTTTTCCCTGAATTAATACAACATCTAGGGTGTGGTCTGGACCATATATGACTCACCATTTGGTCGGTACTTTCTTCCTGACCATCGACTAGATTTGAAATTAGAATTCCGTAATAATTAATCGACACTCTAATGGGTCTGTCGAAAGGCTTTCTATGGTGAAAATTACGCGACAGCAACAGGTTACACACACAGGTTTATATATATATATATATATATATATATATATATATATTTAAATGTAAGTATGTATGTATACATACATACCTATATGTATGTATACATACATACATATATGTATACAGACGTACAGTAGTATGTATATATATACATACATGCACACACATATATATGCACGTATCGGTTTACCGAACATTTATTATAATGCTCGGCTTGTTTGTATATAAACAAACAAACAGCCCTAATTACAAACAAACAAACTGGGCATTATAATAAATGTTCGGTAAACCGATACGTTCATATATATACGTGTGCATGTATGTATATATACACATACTACTGTACGTCTGTATACATATATGTATGTACGTATACATACATACATACATACTTACATTTAAGTAAGTGCCGTACTAAGAGTCAGAAATGAAATTTCGTTTCATTCTATTCCATTTATCGATTTCGGTGTGCACGGCCGACTGAACTCACTTGATATGCAAATTAAGCTGCTCAGCCGTTAATATGCATAAAGAAAGTATATACTTTCAGACGTTCAACCATCTGGCAGGAAGGTATACGATGCTGACGATAGCTAATACGTTTGAAACTAGTACATCGTTCCTGTGTCAGTGTTGAACAAAAAGGTGACTTGGGTGCTTAAACACTGTACGGGCTGTTTGTTTGTTTACAAACAAACAAACCGAGCATTATAATAAATGTTCGGTAAACCGATACGTGCATATATATATATATGTGTGTGCATGTATGTATATATATACATACTACTGTACGTCTGTATACATATATGTATGTACGTATACATACATGCTTACATTTAAGTAAGTGCCGTACTAAGAGTGAGAAATGAAATTTCGTTTCATTCTATTCCATATATATATATATATATATATGGTCATTAGGGGATATGCTAGCTAGGCGATATAGAAACAACAGCTAAGCCCGTAGGCTGGTTAATGGGATAGCTCATTACACTACTGATGATTATATAAATAATGTACTGTCCAATGAGATCATATCTGGTAACTACGTAGCAGATGCCATCACAATACCTATCACGGGATTGTGTAATAAATATATCTTCTAAATCCTTATATCTCTCTCTCTCTCTCTCTCTCTCTCTCTCTATATATATATATATATATATATATATATATATATATATATATATATATATATATATATAGAGAGAGAGAGAGAGAGAGAGAGAAATTATTGTAGTAAGGGGTTTTTATTAGTCACTTACATATCGACGAAACACGTATCAGTTACGCAATAAATGTTAATATTTCGACTGCGAAATTGGTGTATTCATGTGATTCTTTATATTCTCTCTCTCTCTCTCTCTCTCTCTCTCTCTCTCTCTCTCTCTCTCTCTCTCTCTCTCTCTCTCTCTCTCTCTCTCTCTCTCTCTCTCTCTTTCTCTCTCTATCTCTCTCTCTCTCTCCCTATCTCTCTCTCTCTCTCTCTCTCTCTCTCTCTCTCTCTCTCTATATATATATATATATATATATATATATACCGCTGTCCATAGTATATATATAATGGCAGCGGTATGTATGTGTGTGCGATTTGAACAATGTAAACAAAGGGCAAATTTTAGTGCTTAATTAGTTCATAAACAATGAACTAATTAAATACTAATTTTCGCCATTCATTTTCATTGTTCGACATATCCATATATATGTTCCTGAAAGCTCAATTTGAATCCAGTATAATGATAGCCTACTAATAACTATTATTACCAGAACTTGCTGAAATGATTACATCTGTACTACATGGTGTTCTAACAGCATTATTAGCCCTACCATAGTCTGGTACATATCATTATATATATATATACATATATATATAAGAAAATATCGCAAGAAACCAGATGGACCATACCGCACCATAGTACTCGATACTTAGGGCAGTAGAGTGGGTAATAGGAAAAGAGTCAGGACCGCGACGGCTGAGGTCCGGTCGTTTCGACAGCTAGATTCAAACTAAATCTTGTTCGGATCTAGCTGTCGAAACAGTCTGGTTCCTGCCTCTTTTCCTATATGTATATATACATATATATATATATATATATATATATATATATATATATATATATATATATATATATATATATATATATATGAAAGACGTAAAATAAGAAAATTATAATAATTAACTTACTTAAGTTTCACACCAACTAATTAGTTTCTGAATGGGGATATACATAGTGTTCAAATTATAAAGAATTAGTATATCTACCAACATATTTATACAGAAGTATACTTACGTTAGCAAGATATAGGTTTTGTCTTAGTAACTTTGTGGTTCAATACAAAAATGTATCGCCAGGGATCTTAGCCGAGAATTGACTCCCTGATGAAGAACGGATTCTCCATAGTTTTGAACACTATGTATATCCCCTTTCAGAAACTAATTAGTTGGAGTGAAACTTAATTAAGTAAGTTAATTATTATAATTTTCCTATTTTACGTCTTTCATATAATCATTCTAAATTTTTTAGAAACCCCCCCCCCCCCCCCCCCCCCCCCCACCACCACCACGGAGATGGTGGCGGGAGGGATGAAAAAACACACACAGATACTACTAAATTGTCAGGAGCAGCAAGACATAAGCTGACCACAACACCAACAACACTACCAAAATAAGGGTAGAGGTCAGATGTACTTAACAATAGCAAACACAAACACTACAGGGAGCCTCAACCCAGAAAGAATTTCTATAGACTTCGGACTGAGGAATGCTCTCAAAACTGACCAATGGGAAGTTCGACATTTTTTTGCTATTTTGTTCCTTTACCATCTTATTCCTTCTACCACTTTATCAATTTTTTTGAGCTAACTCCAACAATAACAACACTACCAACACAAGAATTGAGGTCAGATGTACTTAACAATAACAAGAACAACAACTACAGATTGGCTTGCATCAGAACGAATTTCTATAGACTTTTGAATGAGGAATGGTCTAACAACTGACCAATGAGAGGAGAAGAGGCCCTTTGACACTGAAATTCGTTTGTTTGAATTCATATGATTCCAGTTCCTCAGTGAAATAACAACCCAACCAGGAACTGGGCATATCAGAGTATTGACAAAGTTATACACCTCAACAACATATGTACTTGTCTATACCACCCTAATTCGAACTGCCTGAAGAAGTCACAGCCAAAGATGGCTGTCACCGAAATATATATAGCAGTAATAAACGAAGCTAAATTTTAAACATTTGACTTATTTATTTTATTTTATTTTACACTACTCCGGAGTAACCAAACCAACCTGCGCACTTCGTCGAGTGCTCCAATCTGCATACTGAGGTGTTGGTATACAACCAACATATACTCAAAATCTCTCCTCTCTCTCTCTCTCTCTCTCTCTCTCTCTCTCTCTCTCTCTCTCTCTCTCTCTCTCTCTCTCTCTATATATATATATATATATATATATATATATATATATATATATATATATATATATATATATATATATAATTGTGTTAGCGTATAAAGCAGTATGCTATTTGAATGTTACATCAATGCAAAATGGACTGTAGATTTCGGAATAATGTGAACGCAAGAAAGATGTTGGAGTGTCACCTGGTATTTTATCTGATTGTTTTAATTTTTGATAGTAAAAACCATTCTTAAAATGAAAATAGTAAGAAACAAAATCGTTTATGCTATTGTTTGTCTTCCCATGTTTTAAGCCTCAATCTATTAATAGCTGCCAAAAGATGTGGGAGAATAACGCCGCCTGTTGATTGACGTGTGTAATGTTGTGTGCGATTTCCTGTCAAATGATGTGTGTTTTTGTTTATGTCTTTATGCCCATTTTCCTTTCAATACAAATGTTATGTCTTACTGCAATAGAGTGAATTAAATTATGTTTGGGCTTGTGTATGCGTGCATGTATAAGTCGAATATTGAGTGTTTGGTTGTAAATGTCTATCAGGGATGGTTGTTATGCTTATGTGTGTTATGGCAGAAGTTACGTGTGTGTGATTTTAAGTTAAATATTGCGTGCTGATTCCTAATCTTTTGTTGAATTGTGGGGTTAGCCGAGCAATTAGTATTATTTCGTTGAATCTAAGTTTGCTTAAATGCCTTGCGCTGACGCCAATATATTTAATTAAGTCTTTGCTGTTTTTGCAATCCACTCTCTGGATGGGTATTGAGATGTTCCTTAATGTGTGTATCAATAGGTCTAATAATACTACCTATGCAAAATGTCTGTATTTGTCGCATTGTATACGGACGTCAGGTATATCTTATGTGTCTCTTCACAGGAGGAAATGAAGATAAGAATATAATCTATGTGTCTAGTAAAGAAGGCACATGTGTAGCATGTGTTGACCACGTGACGTTCCAGCTGGTTCATATACTATATATATATATATTTGACATAGAAAGGCTTCTACAGCACTAGAATTGTTTATTCCATGAGAAATTATCAGTAAGCCCTCTCCCGAATGAAACAGTCCTAGTCCTGTAAAAACCTTTCAGTATTAAATATTTATACTCTGTTTGTATTGAGTATCTTACTTACTGTGGCTACCGCCGATTGAACCCGGGATAATCTTACACCCCCACACACATATATATATATATGTATATATATATTAGGGAATTTGTCGAGTTCGCTCGTGCATTAAGACAAGTGACGTATTATTTGTGGTGCCTACAACATGAGATCATTATCTCAGATTGGAAACTCATTAGACATGGAACGGAAGACCCACGATACATCTGGATAGGTTTAACTGTGCAAACGGAATAAAGAAAATTCAAAATCCAGCTGGCATGTTGTATATTTAATTTTATTATATACTGGCAGTGTTACCCTGCGTTGCACGGGATAACGTATTGTGAAATATATAACCACCTTAGCTAAGCTTAGTATTGCGACAACCACGGCTGGCAAAGAAGTAAGGGTCTGGTGGTACGTAAGTAAGCAACACTGTGGCTTAAAACGTGAGGAAGGAGTTGTGTGGACTTACCAACTGTTTGGGGAATGAGTGTGAGATTTGTCTTGAGCAAGGGTGGCAGAATAACCGGAGGGAGCAGACAGCTAGACAGCTAGACATATATTATAAGGGCACGTTCTGGACGCAGAGCGAATTGTAGAAAGTGACGTAATGCAGACAGCTAGACATACAGACAGATATTATAAGGGTGCGACGTTATATGTATGTATCTATCTAAAAAGAGAAATACTAAGCATTATAGAGAGATATTGCTAAATCGCCTAATGCGGTATCTAGGGCATTGACAATTTGAAATTTCTTTTTCTCAGAACACTCCCTGAAACATAAGTATTACATGTTTGAAAACAGTCGGTTGGGTGCTTCTCTAGTTTTAGGGATTCAAACTCACACACACACAGATAGACATCCTCATTTTTATATATATAGAATCCTGAGAATATATGACAGTCACTCGATCCCAATGTGTTCGTGCTTAATGCAGTTTTCAATCTGTGCGTTTATATCTGCAAATGTGTGTGTTTGTGTTTGTGTGTGTGTATGTTTTCGTGTGTGTTTATTTGCATATAGAGTTTGACTTAGATTCGCATTACATACAGTTTTACTGGGGTGAGATTGTAGCATTTTTCCTAAGGTAGAATTACTAGAGCTTTCCTCAGCAGCTATTATGGAGAGAGTAAAGGCCTGTGATGAAGTCATCATGGTTCCTGTCTGTTGCTCCTAAGGAAGATATCTCGATTGCGCCCGTGAGTTTTGTATTGGGCATGGGACTTTATTTTGCGTTTCTCCACTCCATTCTCCTGAAAAAAATGAACAGTACCTATTATCTAAATGGCAATTTATGTCAAATTATCTGTCACATTCATTTACCCTGAAACTTTTTTTTATGAGTACATATGTCTCTGGTATGCCGAGTCACTTGCACGTTAAATTCACGAGAAAGCAGTTCAGTTGTTCGAAGAAATGGGACACCCGACATAGGAATTAACGCAGTTCCAATAGACACACTCATATTAGTGAATGTAAGGGTAAAGTTCTATAACATTAAGATGGATCACGTTTGAAAGGAAATCTTGCAATAAAAAATAAAGGTTATTCATTTCATTTTGTGAAACAATAAGGTATAATGTTTATTAGAAGGTCTTGCTTATTTGACTTTCAGTCTTGTGGTGTATGTATATATGTTTATAGTGTACCAAATTGTAAATTATTACCGAAAATGATTCACATTACTATACAAACAGTGATACTGGCATTACGAATGTTTTCTCGTGTAAGTGCGTATGTATAATGTACATATATTCGATAATTGTAAGTTATAATATAATAAACCACATAACTGTAACATATTGATTTTACTTAGTTTAGTTAGAGGGGGAAGGCAACGGACATAACACTTTCTAGTCAAAGAAAACTCTTCCTATATAATACTTATAATCAGAGAGAGAATGCTATCCCTGAACTGATAAAAATGACCTAATGATATTATTAAAGTATATTTCACTGAACAAATATCACAAGCAAACTTATATTGTTAAACCGTTGCTGCTCGAGGGTAGGCACTTCATGATTACAATTTCAATTATTCCATCATAACAACAACGACATCCTCATAGATGTCGCTCTCAATGAGAGCGTGACTTTGCTGCAACTAACTTCCCTACTTGACAACAATTGAAACCGTTATACGGGAGGGAGGCCAAACACGGCTGATGTGATTAAGTAATTACCTAAAATAATTTCTCTAGCTGAAAGAACGATCGACTTTCGTCGAATTGGACGGAGGAAACAATGTTTACATTGGTCTTTCCAATTGCTAATACTATCTATTGCTCGCAACTCAGAGTAGAAGAAGCAACGAGAAATAAAGTGTTTTGCTCAAGGACATAACGCATCGCTCGGTCCGGGAATCGAACTCACAGCCTCACGATTGCGATTCCAATTCTCTAACCACTCAGCGACACGCATTCACAAGCTGAGACTTGGTGAATTCACCCTCAGATCCAGGTTCTGTTACTGACATCCAATTCATTACGAGCAAATCAAGTACAGGATGCTCAATAGATTTTTCCTCGCACAGATAGTATTGGAATCATCTACTGTTTTGTTTCTCTCAAGTACTTCTCAAGTCACTTCAATCGGGACGGACATGACCCAGTCCGCCCCAACTATAAACACTAACAATGGAATTGATATATCTCTCCTGAATCCGATGAAAATATATATGCATCTATATATAGATAGATGAGTGAATACACACACACACACACACATACACACACACACACACACACACATATATATATATGTATATATGTATATATATTGTTATACTTTGGGATGGTCATGTTGGCAATAAGAAACACGCACCAGTTGCTTTCACTCCAATTTATTATAAATAAAATTTATAAATTTAAGAATTTATGAATTTCCGGTTGGTTGGTTGGTTCCACAAGCGGACGGTTGTTCATATATTGTCAAAGTTCTTTCGTCACACGTTCTGTGACCTCTTCAGTGACTGGTGATTCTTCTCTATGTGTTGTGTCTCTCCTTATATATATATGTGTGTGTGTGTGTATGTATGTGTGTGAGTGTGTGTGTGTGTGTGTGTGTGTGTATGTGTGCGTGTGTGGGTGTGTGTGTGTATGTGTGTGTGTGAGGTATTCCGAAGGAAAAGCAAAAGAAAAAAGAGTGCTCTCTCTATAGAACAGAGGTATTTAATCTCATTTCTTATCTATTATCCATAACATGTCTGTCTAATGAACGATCCAGACGTATATTAATATTGTCTGCGATCCAGAAACCTTTGGCTATGGAGTACTTATATTTTGTGTTGTTCACTTTCTAATTATATATATATATGAAAGAAAATATTTGCTCTTCATGGTTGAATACTATAAATGTAACTGAGTTTTTCGAATATTAATATGCTTTCTTTATTAACCACAAGGGTTTACATAAAGTAGACATTAAGGACAGTACCGGACAATTTTCGAATATTGATAATTGTTTCTACTTTAGGCACAAGGCCAGCAATTACCCAGTGCATTACTGGTACTTTATTTTAACGACCCCGTAAGGATGAAAGGCAAAGTCAACCTCGGCGGGATTTGAACTCAGACCGTAAAGGGACGTAACTATACCGGAAAGCATGGCGTCCAACCCTCCACCGATACTGCCAATCCACCGCCCTTTTCGAATATTAATAATAACATTCGATTTGTTTGCAATTATGCAAACAAGCCTCAATTTTATAGCCATTCTTGCTCTTCTGTTGGCATGTGGACAGACCTGCAGACACTAATTTTTCTGGGTATCACCCTTCATCAGTACAGTTCACTGTTCACATGCCAAACTGTCAAAGCTAGTGAAAATATATGCTATTTTCAAAAATACACAGTGACTGATCGGCCTGATTTGCATATTAGCAGATGGCTGATCAGTCAGATCTGTATATTAGCAGATCCACTGATCAGCCAGATTTGCATATCAGCAGACTGGCCAGTCAGTTTCCTGTATACGAACAATAAATGGCCGGCTTTGCCAAATAAAAAATAAAAAATAAAAAATAAAAAATAAAAAATAAAAAATAAAAAATAAAAAATAAAAAATAAAAAATAAAAAATAAAAAATAAAAAATAAAAAATAAAAAAATAAAAAATAAAAAATAAAAAATAAAAAATAAAAAATAAAAAATAAAAAATAAAAAATAAAAAATAAAAAATAAAAAATAAAAAATAAAAAATAAAAAATAAAAAATAAAAAATAAAAAATAAAAAATAAAAAATAAAAAATAAAAAATAAAAAATAAAAAATAAAAAATAAAAAATAAAAAATAAAAAATAAAAAATAAAAAATAAAAAATAAAAAATAAAAAATAAAAAATAAAAAATAAAAAATAAATAAAAAATAAAAAATAAAAAATAAAATGTTCGCTCTACATGGCCGAATACAATAAATGTAATGTGAGTTTTTCGAATATTAATTATAACATTCGATACGTTTACAATTATGCAAACAAGCCTCAATTTTAAAGCCATGTAAGTAGAATGAACTCTTCATTCTTGTTCTTGTGTTGACATGTGAACAGTCACTGTGAAAAGTCTGCTAATATGTAAATCAGCCCGATCAGTCACTGTGTATTTTTGAAAATAGCATTTTTTTTTCACTAGCTCTGACAGTTTGGCAGGTGAACAGTGAGCTGTACTGATGAAGGGTGATACCCAGAAACATTAGTGTCTGCAGTTCTGTTCACACGCCATCACAAGAACAAGAATGAAGGGTTCATTCTGCTGACATGGGTATAAAATTAAGGCTTGTTTGCATAATTGCAAACGAATCGAATGTTATTATTAATTTTCGAAAAACTCAGATCATATTTATATATATATGTGTGTGTGTGTGCGTATATATATATTTATATGTATATATATATATATATATATATATATATATATATATATATATATATCATAAAACATGTCTATAGAATCACCAGATAAAATATATAACATTTCCTCTCCCAATTAGCATAATTAACCATATAAAAAATCGAATAGACCAAGCAATAAGAATAAGGCTTCTAAGAAATCTCCAACAAATAACCGAAACCAGCCCTTTGCGCCGGCTGCGACGGAATATTTATCCAATATTTCGACAGCGTAATATATATATGTAAACCTTTATAGGTAATAATCTCCCGTTAGGTTGGGATACAAATTTGGCTGTCCTGTGTTGCGCTTTCTAGCAAAAAGCCATCAGCCGTAAGCAACTAACCACATTCCTTCTAACCTGACCGCTGCTACGTCACGATTCTTAGCCCTTTTTGAATGTATTCTTGGCGCGATCACTTTGGAAAATTTATTGTCTAAATTTGAGCTAACTTCCTGAAGAGTCTGGTGCTCAAGGTTCCGAAGCTATCGGATATCTTAAAATGCGGACGAAACCATGGTCGAGGTAAGTAAATGTGTTCACTTTTCTCCTAGTTTATTTTACACCTAATTCTGTTTAATTGACTGTATATCTGGGCGAAGGGCTGGTTTCGGTTATTTGTAGGAGATTTCTTCATAGAAGCCTTATTCTTATAGCTTGGTCTATTCGATTTTTTATATGGTTAATTATGCTAATTCGGAGAGGAAATGGTATATATTTTATCTGGTGATTTTATAGACATGTTTTATGATATATAGCTCTGATTATTTAGTTTATTAACTTTTCATTGAGCCACAAAGTGACCCGTTGCAAAACACGTATATATATATATATGTAAACCTTTATATATATATATATATATATATATATATATATATATATATATATATATATATATATATATATATATATATATATAAATATATACATATATAAATACATATAAATTAATTAGAGTATGGGTTAGTTTATCACCGACACTTTAGTATGAAGTATAGAGCACTCGACTCGACGAAGTACACAGTTGGGTCTGTTTACTTCAGAGTAATTTTTATAATCATGGAGTACAAATTTATGTGTGTGTGTGTGATTATACATGATCGTAAACATGATTTAGCATTATGGATTGTGAAGGTTTCATTCAGCATCTATTAAAAGGTTATGTATTTTTCAATCCATATCATATCCCCCTTCTTCTTCCATATTAGCTATCACAATTTCCTTATTTCTGAAGATTTTATTTATTTATTTTTATTCTGATACATTTTTCTATAATATTATTTTCTGACGTGTAAGAATAGTTTGTTATTTTCAAATTCTTATATTTCTAGTTTTTTAACATTTCTGTTTTTTCCTATTCAAACATGTTATTTTCAGATTTTATGTTGTATTTAAGAAGATTTTGTTGCATTTTAAAGAACTTCATGTCGCATTATATGAATAAACATTTTGTTTTTCCATGTATTTTAAAGTAAAGTGATATGCTATAGGAAACATACAAAGGTCTTTACACCCCTAGGTTCACTTACAAAGACAGACCTCTGACGAATACCTTAATAACTGCATGTTTAAATGTACGAAGCATAATTTTGAAACTAGTAATGATTGATTTTGAATTAAATATATTTAGTTATACAGAGATAAAATTGTTCTTTCATTTCCAATAATTACATAGAATATTTACTCATACATATACACACGCACACACACTCTCATGTATATATATATATATATATATATATATATATATATATATATATATGTGTGTGTGTGTGTGTGTGTGTACATGTGCGTGTGTGAGTGTGTAAGCTGCGGCTGTTGCAATATGAATTAATATAAGAACTAATAAATTTTCAATTCTTAATTATATGTTCATTTTAGTTTCAAATGCCAACGCGATAAAAGAAATTATTTCAGCATAATAATTGTTTTCCTTGTCACATATTCGTGTTCAGTCCATTTATAAACACATAACAATTATTCCTGTAATATCACAAAGAAAATAGTCATCCGAACAATCGGATCAATACTCAAGAAATTCAGATTCCACATTTCTCGAATAGCTGTGAATTTGTCAGTAAAAATAAATGTTAATATGTAATGTACATTTCCAATGATTCTTTATGAAATCGTTTACGTGTTTAACATTCATATTTCGAAGAAGATAAGAATTAATGTTGTTAACATATAGTCGTGTTCCTCATTGAAATGAAGTGCAACGTTAACCCCCACTCGAAATTATTCTAATGGTGAATGTATATTAATTGAGATATCAGTCAATTAAGAGCATGATCTAACACGATGTTGCAAGTTAAAGCACTTATAGTAACGTGTATTGACATTCGCCTTAAATGCTGAGAATATTTAAACCTTCAGAAATATTAGATCGTTTCATATCATATTCTCGTTATTCTCGTGTTGGAAAAAAATTACTAACAGCAACAGCAGTTATGAGAATTCTCGATACACAATCTCATAAACATTGCGATTTTCTGAAACACGCACGCACACACACATATACACGCGCACACACACACTCACACACATACACAAATACACACGCACACATACACTCACACACACACGAATACACACACGCACACTCACACACACAAATACACACGCACGCACACTCACACACGCACACACATATGTATATAGTGTGTATTCGTGCGTGTGTGCATTGAACAATATATGGATAGATATATACGAGGTGTGTCAGAAAAGTTCCAGGACTGATGTCAGAAAAGATTTATTTCAAACCCAAATTTCACACTAAGAGTTTTCTCCTTCAAAGTAATCCCCCTGGAGTATGTAACTGTAATCTTAGCTCTCTGCAGCGACCAAACTTTTTTCTTCATAATTTTATATACGTCCTCTGTTTGAGGTCGTCAAGCAATGAGCACAGAGCAACGAACAAACTTGAAGTTACCTGGTACATTTGGGGAAAACTCCGCCAGAAGCAATGGGATTGCTGCAGCAAGTGTATGGAGATGAGACAATGTCACTCTCACGTGATTTTCAGTGGTGCAAGATGACCCCAGGAGCTGAAGGCCCTCAACAACCAGGACTGAGCTCAACGTTGAGCGCGGCAGGTAGATGGTGCGTAGCAATCGTCGGCTAACTGTTCGACTGATGGCAAATGAGCTGGGCATGAATCGGGAGAGCGTCTGGAAGATTCTCACTGCAGATTTGGACATGCGGAAAGTCTGCGCGAAGATGGTGCCAAAACTGCTGAACGATGACCAGAAGGGTCGACGCATGCAAGTGTGCCAGGACATCCTCGAGCGTCTTGAAACCTAACCAGACTTGCTAGGGACAGTCATCACCGGTGACGAGGCATGGATCTTCGAGTACGACCCGGAGGGGACCCGATTTGAAGACGTGGACGACATCAAAAAGGCCGTGACCACGGAACTGCGGAGGGTCCCGGAAGAATCCATCCAGGATTGCATACAAGCGTGGCAGAAAAGGATGGAAAGTGCATTAGACTCCAGGGGGATTACTTTGAAGGAAAAACCCCTTAGTATGAATTTTCGGTTTGAAATAAATCTTTTGTGACATCAGTCCAGGAACGTTTCTGACACACCTCGTATATATATATAGAGAGAGAGAGAGCAAAAGATATAAAACTAGGAGGAGGAGTTGAAGAAATTGCGCCAAAGGTACATATGTTATCTAAGACAATATTTCAAGTAGAATTATATTAATCTATTATAATGATTGCATTCTAACTTGTGAGGAACTATGATACACCTTCACGCATACAGTCATATGTTATAAACAAAAGTGGCAATCGTTCGGTGATTACAAGCTTAACCGAAAGAGCTTCATATAGAAAATGAATTAACAAGAGTTAAGATAACATGTGGTTGGTGAACGGAAGTGTATACAGACATGTTTGTAAATGTGAATATTTGAAAATCCAAATAAATTCCATGTTTCCAATTCCCATTTTTTAAGTCAAAAAATGTAACAGTATTAAGGTTGAGGGTTTGGGAAAGAAAAGAAGGTACACGTGCTCTCTCTCTCTCTCTCTCTCTCTCACTATATATATATATATATATATATATATATTAATAAGAGGAATTCCAACTTTGTCTGATTTACTCGTTTTATTTACAATCCTTTAAAATATATATAATATAATATGGTATTATAATGAAATAGTATGATAGAATATTAAATTCTAAGTGTTAATTGAACATGTACTTTCATGCTTTCGCAATCTTCAGGTTCATGACATGTGGTGACAGTCGAGTTTGCAATTTTTAACTGTAATGAGATGGGTAAATTTACTACTTTTTATACATTTTATACAGAGAAAAGTGGCTCCGGAATGCAAAGCCCTGTAAACTGTATTTCGACCAATCAGTGTGTAGTTTCACTGAATTACTACAGCTGATTGGTTTAAGCGTCACGGCTGGTTGAGCATGCTAACGACCAATAGTCATACCCAACGTATCAATTGTTTTGCTTTTTGAAATGATGAAAATAGCATTTTCTATTGATCATCACCATCAACATCACTTTTATTATTATTATTATTGTTGTTGTTGTTGTTGTTAGTGGTCGTGGTCATAGTGGTAATAGAAGTAATACCCCTAGGCGTTATTATTGTTCATTTAGCTTGGGTTTGAATTTATCAATAAAATTATTTTCTTTGATTTTTCTCTTGATTTCAATTGGGCTGTGTAATTTGTAGAATGGGAATATTATAAATATTCCCTGACCACATGTTGCCAGGTGGCCGCTTAGGGGTATCTGACGGACATCTGGGTCTCTGATTTGTTGACGGTGTACCCGTGCACGTTCCGATAGTGCATTTCCAGTTTGACCGACATATAGTTCTTCACAATTCGGGCATTTAATGCAGTAAATTAGATTTCTGCTTTTGCAGTTCATATTTGCATTTGGGAATATTTTTCCAGTTTTTGTTTTCATATATTGACCGGCGTGTATGGATTGACATGTGCCGCATCGATTATCATTGCATTTAGATACAGTGAATGATTGGTCTTTGTTGTTAAGGTCAAACTTTGCTTTTGTTAGCAATTGCTTCAAATTTTGTGGCTGTCTTTTACTAAGAGTCAAAGATCGATCTGCGATTAAGCCTTTTAATTCATTACTTTGAGCAATGATCATTAGGTTTGCTTTGGCAGTGTTGAATATATTCTGGTGACATGGGTTGTGTGTCATTATAAATGGTATGACCAGTTCTTGGTTTCTTCTTCCTTGGGTTGTTCTAAGTTGTTGTATAGGTATTTTTATAGCCCGCTGTATTCCATTTTCTATAAGTAGAGATGGGTATTTTTGTTTGAGCAAACATTCTCTTAGTTCTGTTAGGCGTTTGTACCTGGTATTCGTATCTTCTACAATGGTACAAATTCTTCTGGCTAGGCAGTATGGGATGTTGCGTTTTGTATGAGGTGGATGGCACGACTTAAAATTCAGATATTGATGGGTGTCTGTGTGTTTATAATATATATCCGTGGTAATGGTGGTGTCGTTTTTGATTATCATTATATCTAGGAATGGTAATTTGG
The DNA here is from genome assembly GCA_964016885.1 of Eledone cirrhosa. Taxonomy (NCBI): domain Eukaryota; kingdom Metazoa; phylum Mollusca; class Cephalopoda; order Octopoda; family Eledonidae; genus Eledone; species Eledone cirrhosa. The sequence goes on from OZ024743.1 coordinate 42,867,904, forward strand.
TCCTACTCATCTCTTTTGTGAATTGGAGAGATGGGTGTAGGTTATTCAGGAGGGTATTGAACTCATCCAGAGTATCTAGAGATTCTGTCCAGATGATGAAACAGTCGTCAAGGTATCTCTTCCAAGATTTTTCAATGTACTATATTTTTCCTCTATTTCTTGGTAGAGTTGTTGTTCTAAGTATCCCATTACAGAGTTCGCGTAAACGGGAGCAAACTTCGTTCCCATCGCTGTGCCTCTAATTTGGATGTAATTCTTTCCATTGAAGAAGAAAGTGTTGTTTTCCAGAATAAGTTTAACTGCGTCTAATATAAATGGCGCTGTGAATCTAATGGGAATCACTTCTCTATGTTTTTCCACCCAGTATTTAACCGCCTTTATTCCTAAATCATGTGTAATGTTGGTGTAAAGGCTTACCACATCAAAACTGAGTAGAAGTGAATTCGTTTCCGTGGTTTTGGGAAGATGGGACAGGAAGTCGATATCATCCCGGATTAAACTGGGTATGTGAATACATAGTGGTTTCAAAATAATGTCAACAAAATTTCTTAGACGGTGAGTGGGGCATGTTGGACCAGCTATAATAGGTCTAAGTTTTAAGTCTTTTGGGTGTAATAATTTAATGTACTCACTGTTTTGTTCTCTTACTGCCAGTTGTATTTCTTTTGACTTGTGAACTTTCGGTAGGCCATACAGGTTGCTGGGTTTCGGCTCAAAATTGGTGATGTAGTCTCTTTCCTTATCAGTAAATGAGTTGTGGTATTTTGAAGCCAGGTTGTTGATCTTCTTCATGATGTTGTGGTCTATATTTGACGGTATTTCGTGATAGAATGTTGTGTCTTTCAGTTGTTCCTCAACCAAATCCTTGTAGTATTCAGTATCCATTATAACAACTGCACCCCCTTTATCTGCTTGTTTAATTATTATTGTTTTATCATTTTGTATACGTTTAAGTGCAGACATTTCTGATTTGTTAATGTTTGGCCTAACATATATATATATATATATGTATACTTATATATATATATATATATGTATACTTATATATATATATATATATATATATGTATACTTATATATATATATATATATATATATATATATATATATATATATATATATATATATATATATATATAATATATATACATATGTTGATGCCCTAATGACAGACACTGGTCTGTTGGAGATGCAGAATATGGCAGCGATAATGAGGGACAGAGACCGCTGGAGAGAACTCGTCCATGGATCTCGGGAATTTTACCCGCCTTAGATATATATATATATATATATATATATATATATATATATATATATATATATATACGGGATAACAGATTATTGTTATAGGTAGTCCACTTAGGTGTAGTCCAGTTAGGGTACTCCGAGTAGTGGCTGGTATCAACGCTTGGCTAAGTTTGACTCAACAAGGCGTTTCCATAGTGATGTTGCGAGTACGCGGTGATTTCTATGTTGTTTAGACAAAAATAGAGGTAACAGGACTAGTTATGCGCGAAGCACCTAAAGTAAGTGGTCCAAACACCAATAATGTAAAACCTGGAAACAATAGAAAAATTAGAGAAAGAAAATACCTGTGGTTCAATCCAATCTTCAACTCCTCTGTAAAAACTAGACTGCTTTCTACGTTCTTTAAACTAATAGATAAACATTTCCCTATATCACACAGATATAATAAAATCCTCAATAGAAAAACTATAAAACTCTCATACTCAAAATATAGAATCCCACATACGCAATATTAACCACAGAAATACCTCTAGGGAAACCGCCCCACCTATGCGCAACATAGCACTAAATTCTAAACATAAACACATCACAGTATCACAACCGCAAACGCATGCGAGCACGCAGCAGCAAAACCTCAACGGGCACGAATCACAACCCACTCATAGCTGTGTACAAAACAGCAGTGTGGAAGATGCACGGAATAACACCTCAAACTGCAACTGTCACCTACCAGATAGGTGCCCATTGGCGAACAGATGCTTTGATTCGAGCCTAGTGTACATGTGTACGGTGAACTTGGGCAACTCAACTTGGCATTACATTGGATCCACCGCGGGTACTTTTAAAAAAAGATGGTATGTGCACAGACACTCGATGAAGGACCGTGCACTTATAGGTTCTACAACCTTCGCCAAAAAAATTTGGGAACTTAAGGACAATAACATCAACTACAATATCAACTGGTCGAGGTTGTCGGCCGCAAGGGCATATAGTACCGGTATGTCCTATTGTAGGCTATGTGATCTTGAATTACTGTATATCCCTAGGAATGAAAAAAGGTTACTCAACAACAAGATAGAAAGATCAATTTTCTGCAGACACAGGATCACCACTAAATTCACAAGATTTAAGCCACCGTGAATCGAACCAACATAACTTAGCATTCAACATATGAAATCCACACTATTACACAGACAACCACAGCACTATAATATTCATTAAGCAGATTTTAGCCTCCTTAATTCTATACCACAGTAATGTCTGCAAATATCTTATCAACCCACAAATATATCTCTTCTCAGCTGCTGTCAACACAACTTCCTCACCCTTGATTCTCAACAGATGAACCTAAATCCAAGTACATTATTAGACTACTACCACAGTCCGTAAAACATCACCTTCCTCCTGTTGTTACAATTGTAGTCAGCATGTTTTCTCTCTCTATATATATATATTGCCTCCTTAACCTCTGTATTAACTTACCTATTATATTGCTACTCTGTTAATGTTATGTTATACATGTATGTTATTGATTATGTGAAAGTTAAACAACCCCGTGATTCGAACTAACAATCCCTTCATCTAATATAGAGCACTTAAATATTAAATCCACTTCACACCACATAAATTACTATCCTCACTACAATGAAAAATATTTTATCTGTCAGATAATAAATAATTCTTACGGTCACCAAACCTACGGTAAAGGAAATGGTACATTGTTTAAACCCCGGCTTATCTCTACACTATATATAATAGACCCCACGACAGCTTTTACATGTCAATTTCATACATCTGCCTCATATCAGCTCGTTTTACATGCTTAAGTCATAAGTATACTCTATGTCTTACTTAGATTGATGTCGTGATTATTTCAACTAACTTATTGCTAGCATTGTTAGTATTGTTGTTATTGTTCTGATTGAATGTCACTACTATATATAGAAGCCATGCCTGTGTATTCCCTTCATTCTCGCTAGCTCTGATGAATTGACTGGTTATAACTATGTATTGGTGATCGATTGACGCAGAAACTAGACCTACCGGTTCAGAGAAACAATTGTCAGCAAAGTGATTAAAGCCCTTATTATATAGCAAACCGTGTCACTCTTCTTTCTCGATATATATATGTATAGAGAGAGAGAGAGGAGGTGGATCCGGGGAGCGGCTATAGTCATCCCAATAATATTTTTCTCACAAATTACCGAAACATATCTATTTGTATATGCGCTACAATTGATGTACATATCATATAGAACGGAAAGATGGATGTTTATTGATATAGAAAAGGGTATTGGAAGAGAATTCCGTGTTGTAGATATACAGAGGAGGAGAGTTTGGTAGTGATGTATAGAGTGAGAGCGAAGAGAGAGAGAGAGAGAGAGAGAGAGAGAGAGAGAGAGAGAGAGAGAGAGAGAGAGAGAGAGAGAGAGAGAGTGTTGTATGGTAGATATAGAGAATGGATTAGTTAGGTGGTAACGGATATAGGGAGGCGGATTGGGAGAGAGAGTCGTGTAGTAGATATAGAGAGGGGAAGATTTCAATGCTTGTAGATATAATGAAGGGGTTATGAGAGATAAATAATGGTTTCTTATAGAGGCACAAGGCCAGCAATTTGGGGGATGGGAAATCGATTAAATCGACACCAGTGCGTGACTGGTACTTTATTTTATCGACCCTGTAAGGATGAAAGGCAAAGTTAACCTCACCGGGATTTGAACTCACATCATTAAAGGTCGTAACTCTATGCTGCATAGCATGGCATCCGACTCTCTACCGATACTGCCGAGAGATAAATAATGCTAAATATATAGAGGAGGGTGTTTTGATGGATAGAGAGAGAACGTTTATTACAGCCTCCATAGGTAGGCCCATATCATATATATATATATATACAGATAAATCTACCAATCAATGGTAGTGTCTAAACCGTATGAAGAACTCAATGTAATCCGAATGTAGAAGATGTAGTGAAGCAAAGTTTAAAGTACAACATTTTCAACGATATAATTCATTGGATACAGAGTCAAAAATAGAAATATTAAAACAATGAAATTAAACAAAAAACGGTTAATTCATAGTAAAACTCATTATTTTACGATCCTTTCTGGGGGTAGTACCCCGTATGTCCATTCTATTATTGATCTATGTAAAATATATTACAAAATATCATAGTAAGAAAATATACATACGTCTTCACTACCCGCCGTCTTCAGAAAAAACGATCGTAAAATAATGAGTTTTACTATGAATTAACCGTTTTTTGTTTAATTTCATTGTTTTAATATTTCTCTCTCTCTCTCTCTCTCTGTCTATATATATATATATATATATATATATATATATATATATATATATATATAGGAAAAGGTTCAGGTCCCAACGGCAGAGCTACAGCCGTTTCGACGGCTAACCACACTTCCTTCATTATATATATATATAAAAAGCAGCGGAGCAAGCGGTTATCAAACAATTCTCTAAATAAATTAAAAAACGATTTAAATAATCACCTTTTCTATTGCTATAGAGAATTGTTTGATAACCGCTTGCTCCGCTACTTTTTATATTGTTCTGGCATCTCGAATTAGTACCATTGAACCACACATATTATAAACAACTTGCATATTTCTACAAGTACATTGTACCTGTTGAGGTATTCATTCACTTTTATATATATATATATATATATATATATATATATATATATATATATATATATATATATATATATATATATGTGTATATATAATATATATGTATATATATGTATGCGTGTGTGTGTGTGTGTGTGTGTGATGCAGGTATATACTAAACATATAAGACCTTACATATTGCAACAATATCTCACAAACTAATCGAGTACTTGGAAAATAGAGTTTTCAGAAGACGAGAACGTATGCTGCAAATGGCATATGGCTGCAAAGATCCATTTTACTAAAGAAAGCCGAAAGAGAAACCTGTTGAAGTGAAAAGTAAACCTCAGCATAGCATTGATTGATTACAGAATATCCTTGCTATGAATAAACTAACGCCACAATAAAGCCATCCATTTAATATGTCATGCGATGACAAACGGTTCTGCAGATACAAAACAAAGATAGTTGTATAAAAATTGAGGTCATTCCATTTAAATTAGGGATATGTCAAGAAAATCAAACATCTCTTAAATATGTAAGATCAAAAGCTGTTCACTGCAGATGAAACACAGCCATGCTGTGAAAAGTACAAGGATTCAGAAAAGAGATAGATATGAATTGTGGAAGGAAATCCTGAAGAGTGAAAAACTAGTGAACATCTCTTATTTCACACTAGATAAAGAAACTGAGGTACGAGACTTAGATCAAACACAGACAAATACATACTTAAGTATCAATGAACTAGAAAGGTTTTCACGAAACAGAGATGAAAGAAAATATGAAATGTTTACGTCAGCAATATTTCTGTAAGGTGTAAATATCTGCCTATCAATGGTCTGTACATATGCCAAGTTTTGTTGGTATAAGATTAGATGTTCAGGAGCAATGCAGGAGGGGTTGGTGGTCTGAGAGCCATCCTTCAGTTTACTCAGACTCTCAGACTCAGAAGCTCGCGCGTCTTGCGACGCATGAGGCAATCATAGTGTTCCATCACGTTCGGTCAGCAGCCAGTTGCACATCGTCCCGCCATTGTCTGTTTGTCGCTCGCAGGTCCCTCTCAACTGTCTGGCGTCAGTTCATTTTGGGTTGCGATTCTCCGTCTGCTTCTCTGCGAGCCCCATTTAAGTACTTGGTTCGCCAGTCTCTCCGGGGGAAGTCTCAAAGCGTGTCCAAACCAGCCCAGGAGTCGCTTGCAGATGGTAGAAGAGACTAGCTGTGGTTGGTGCGGTTCCTGACTTATTGGTTTGTTACATGGCAGTTTACGGAGCCCCTAAAATCCCCAGATCGTATAGGGTTAATAGAAGTGCTGTTAATACAATAGAATTAAAACCACCAAAAATAGCACAGGACATCGGGGGGGGGGGGGGTCACATATCTGGGCTCAGTCATACAGCATCACCACACAATAAAAATACGACTAATAACCCTTTTAATAACATTTTTCTTCTTTCTTTTTAACACCTTTAGAATTTTATTATTTTTGTCTTACCTTTTAAATAATTTCTAATAAATTATTTCATTTAGAAAATGTAAAATCATACATTATAACTATACATTCAACTATATGAATTAATACAAATTTGTCATTATAAAGGAAACTGAAACGCATGGCGATGATTGGTTTGGCAAAGTTGCTATGTTATATTGTAAGTCCAACAAAGCAAACATTTGCAGCCGATTGCGTATTGTGGATATTCAAATCTCTGCAAGTTACCATACGTTCGACCAAATATAAGGGTAGTAGTGATCGCCTAGCATCTCGCCTAGCACCATTTAATTTCATTGGGAAACCTTGAAATATCATGTAATCGATGGTAAAAGCGTAAACTGTTGTGTTGTATTTCTTGTTTTGCATTACTCTACTGTCCACACATTTATTTCTAATATACATTATACTGGTTTTCATAAAAATATCCAAAGCAAATAAATAGATATAAACTAGAATCTCTCTGTTTCAAATCTATTCCAAATTCCGCGAGCTCATCTCTGGGAAGAATGTACTCATTCATTTACTTCTTTGTCACGTCCACAAAATTTACTTTTGCTATAAGAAGACATCTTCAATTACATAAAATATTATTATAGGAACGATGTATAATGGAATTGTATACACCATTATTACCGTATAACAGAAATAATTATATGCGACAGTGGAGGAAATCTATATACTCCTTTGCTCACCGCTCACTTCACTGACCCCTATAAATATCTGCCTTACTTTAATACATATTGTTAAGTACTAATTGTCATTTTAATGAAAGTGGGAAGAATTTATGGAATAACAACAATGATGCAATTAATGTCATTAAGCAATATAATTTAAACTGGCTTACATTATAATCTAGAGCTGCAAATGTAACTATGCTGGTAATGTTATTGTGTCATGTAGTTGCTATAAATGAAAAATACTGGTATATACCATTAATTAACTTGTCAGCTTTCTGTCAGATAGGACATCGAAAATGCCAATTGTTCAACCAACGCAAAAGCAGACTTGGGAAATTAACCCGGATAAACGTAACAAAGACACCTACACTTTTAACATAATTCTCAGGCAGATCCAGTGTGATTTTGTATGTGTCAACGCTGACCTTTAGAATTACAATTTCAACTCAATCTTCCATCTTAGTGGAATGCATCAACAGGGAATACATATTCATACTGAAATACTCTAACTGTTGCTGTGAATCGAATTCGCGGTGGTAAAATACATTTAAACAGTTACTTTCACACAACATTAATCAGAATGTGGCATACCGCCATTAAATTTAGATGACAAACTTATAGAAATGATATGCTGTGTAGAAATGTAGCTGTTAAACATGTTCACTAGCTTAGGTTGAAGCAAATACGTTCGATTTCTTTGGATGGTCGAGTTCAAAGATAGAATGGGAGAGTTAGAGTATCCACTAGTTTTGAGTGGTATACATGGAATAATCGCCTGCAGCACAGTAGACAGTAGATTGCGTTCAAGGCCGAGATGTAGGTGTTGGTTGTTAGAATGTTTAATGTTGATGGTGGTGAGAAACCAGATATCAGATTAAGAGTAAAACACTTATGACCTCCGGTAAAAATCCTTAGGCACCAGAGGCTTGTGTTACACCAGGCGAAGAAATAAATCTAGCACACTGAAACAAGAACCTACAATAGAGTCCAAATGTATGAAAAACTAGAGCTTAATATTAAAATATAAGGTTTTTCAATGACTGAATTCCTTTTACCAAATGAGTATTTTAATTATTTCGCTACTATATTGTTAATGAAAGACTACCTATGACTTCAAATTCATTTTGTAAATAATCAAGAATGTGAAGGATTTAAAAGTATAAATACATTTTCCATAATTAAACTAATATGTGTTATAAATGATCTTACATCAGATTGTGAAGGAACATTTTTAAACAAATATAAACACTTTAAATCAAGACGTATGCCACGTAGAATCAGGGCTATGTTCTGGTTTTATATAAATTTCTTAGTAAATTTAAGGTTTATGAAGCAGGCATTCATTATAGTAATTACCTCTTGATATATTTGCAATCTGTTTCTTGATTTAGTCATAACTATCTCAATGGGTATTGTGGAAATGCGAAATAGAAATAATGATTCTGTTAGAAATATAGAAATAATTTAATTTTACTTTAATCAATATTTTGTGTGTTCACAAGACGACAGTAATTAAATAGATATAATATAACGTATAATAATTTAGGTAGGAAGTCAGTAGTTATTTGAAGTTATTTAAATCATCATTATTCCTTATTAGTAAATTATTTTATAGTCCCAGGAATGTGATTGACACAGTCTATCCCTACAGAATACGAGATCAATTTAAAATTTGATCTCAGTACTTAAACAACTTGAATACATACCGAAACATATTTCTTCCCACAAAATAATTTCACTAAACAATATTAGATTGAATACACACTATAATCTAGTTGATCATTGGTGTGGTTGTTGTAGTTACTTCTGGTTATCTTTTATAGAATAGATCTATCATTAACCTGAATTCCAGCCATGGCAATTGTGTGTTTTGTGCGATCTTAAACACAATTTTCTAATATGTCATTACGTTTTGAAGACATAACGCGTGATGTTAATAGAAATGAAGCTGTTATTTCTAGCAGATCTAGCAAAGACAAAATTGCTATCTGATTGGCTAAAACAATGATATGAAGTTTATTCCTGTGTTTTAAAACTTCCAAAATTAAATTCTATTTCTAATATAATTGGCCTTCATAGACAGACAGTCCAGATATATTTATAATTTAACTGAAAAGATTTACGATTTGCTTGTAATATTTATATTTCGAGAGCCGTGATTAATTGATGTAGCGTACTAAAATGATTAATTGTTATTTTTGATTGCTATGTTAATCCAAATCTAAATCGGAAAATGTATATATACTTAAACAGGCGCAAGCATGGCTATGTGGTTATGATGGGTTCGCAATCATGTAGGTTCCGTTTAGTACCATATCCAAACCGGCGTGTCATATCTACTAATGCCTCAATTTGACTAATACCTTGCAATTGAAATGTATACATGTATATATATATATAATATATATATATATACATATATACATATAATGTATATATGTATATATATAATATATATATATATATATATATATATATATATATATATATATATATATAACGAAAGAGGTGTGGTAAGGAACCAGATGGACCATAACGCACCAGAGTACTCAATACTTAGCGTAGTAGAGTGGGTAATAGGAAAATACATAAATATATATATATATATAAATGAAAACGGAGAAAAAGACGATTGTTAGGAACAAAAATATTTGTTTTCCTTTTGTGTGGGTGTGTACTTATATATATATATATAAGTACACCCCCCCCCCCACACACACATATATATATACGAAATAGTGTTAAGACAGAGTCACGTTTACATAAATATTTTATTGCATAACACATATTTCAATGACATAATGTTAGTAATCAGGCAAAGATTATATCCTTAAATGGGACATCATTAAATGCTTATCCAATATTGGGCAGTGGAGTGGCAGTATCGGTAGAGGGTCGGACGCCATGCTTTTACGCATAGAGTTACAGTCCTTGCCATTCTGAGTTCAAATCCCGCCGAGTTTAACTTTCCTTACGAGGTCGATAAAATAAAGTACCAGTAATGCCTGGTTAATTGCTGGCCTTGTGCCAAAGTAGAAACAATTAAATGCTTATCCAATATATATATATATATATATATATATATATATATGAACGAGTAGGACCCCTACTTGGGGTCCTACTCGTTCCTATTACCCACTCTACTACCCTAAGTATTGAGTACTTTGGTGCGTTATGGTCCACCTGATTCCTTACCACATTTCCTCCGTTATATATATATATATATATATATATATATATATATATATGTTCGGTTTGTAACAACAGTTAGATGCGCCGCGCCGTTCGAAGCTGTTACGAGGTCCGTTTCTTTTGGGTTGTATTCCAGTATTACGGCTGTAGTGTGCATAGTGTAAATATATTTATTTACTTACATAAGAAAGTTTGTACATATGCTGCAACACGGACGTCGACTCGTTTAAATCTCTCTCTCTCCCTCTCTCTCTCTCTCTCTCTCTCTCTCTCTCTCTCTCTCTTTCTCTCTTCCTCTCTTTCTCGCCCCTCTCTCTCTTTCTATCTCCCTCTCTTTCTCCCCCCCTCTCTCTCTGTATATATATATATATATATACGCACATTCATGACTGTGAAATACAGAGACAGCATTTATGTCATTGGGGTAACACTATCATAAACATATAATCTTTGATAGCTCTTTGGAATTGGGTGACAGTGGTCAGTGTTTAAACTCAGAACGCGGAAAGGTGTAAAAGATACCTCAAAGTATTCTGTTCAACGCTCTAATAATTTTCTCAATCCGATGCCTTGAGGAATGAATCAAATTTTCACCAATGTTGACTGCGCCGTGATTTGAAATCAACCGCAATATCAGAACAAATACTGTACAATGATTCATTTTTCCGAAGCTTTAACAATTCTGCCTGTTTCATGTATTAATGAATAGATAATCGTCTGGTAAGAATAGCATGTTTTGCATGAGTAGGAGTTATCTCGGATATCTATGTATTGATTTAAGTATTAAGAAATGATTTTGAGTCAGCCAGCCACAATTGCAATGTACAGTGGTATCAATAGAAATCTGATAAATTGTTTATGACATGGGTTCAAACCTAATGGATTTATTTTGAAAAGAAAGCATATGTTTATTTCTCATATATGCCTGAAGCTGGTATATTTAATTTACATGCTAATCTACAGTGGAGACAGGTATAAGTGAGTAGTTATGTTTAATCCAAATGAGTGGGGTCTTGGGTAAATATTTATAATATAGCCTCGGGTCAACTAAAATAATGTGTGTGGAATTGAGTAGATGTAAAATATACAGAAGCCGGACGAATGTAGTCTGCCTAAATCTCACACCTCCATTCATGTTGCATATCATGCGACGCTGATTATGTGAGCGAATTAATGTAGTGGTATAGGTGTCAGTTGAATATTGGACCACTTATTTTACTTCATCAGTAAACGCATTCATTAATACTGATCTAATCTGGATGAAGATATATGATGGTCAGTCAGATTGAGCCATGTTCAGATAACATTCAGAATAATAATTGTTTCTACTTTAGGCACAAGGCCAGCAATTACCCAGTACATTACTGGTACTTTATTTTATCGACCCCGTAAGGATGAATGGCAAAGTTAACCTCGGCGGGATTTGAAATCAGACTGTAAAGGGACGTAACTATGCTAGGAAGCATGGCGTCCAACCCTCTAACGATACTGCCAATTCACCGCCAGAATAATAATTGTTTCTACTTTTGGCACAAGGCCAGCAATTACCCAATTACCAGCATTACTGGTACTTTATTCTATCGATCCGGGAAGGATGAAAGGCAACGTTAACCTCGCCAGAATAATAATGAACAGAAATATGCTAAAGTAAACGAAATTAATTGGAATAGATTTAACGATTATGACATAAGAAATCGGCAAGAATCCTTTCAGAGAATACGCACCATGCACATCTTGAAGTGAGGAAACCTACTGAACACAGTACTATCATATTTCTCAAAGAAATTCACAAACCGTTACTATATAAAAGCAAACCTTCATAGAATCATAATTTTACAATGTATTTATTAATAGAATTGTGCAATTTGTACAAAAGATAGAATAAAATGGGATGAAATAACACAGATGTTCAGATTAATAATTACAACTTAGGTAAATGCTAGTTATACGTCAATATTTCATTAATATCGTGCAGTTGTTATAATACGAGCCCAATCACAATCAATAATCTGAATCAATATAGTAATGGAATATTTCATTAGTGTTACGAGAAATAACAAAACGGCAAAAAATGTTAAGCAGGCGATAGTATTCCGAAGAGTTATGACAAATTAGAGGTTTCACACAAGTAAAACATTTCCGGTATTATAACAGCAGACATATATTCAAATACATTATCGAGGACTACATTATCTGCGAATCTGTTAGACACGCAGTGACTAAAAACAGAATGTTTTAAGTCTGCATGTCTGACATATATGTGTAGCTTGTGAATAACAAATTCAAGGGGTTTCGCTGGCCGTTGTGATCCCTCCCAAACATGTTTTGTAATATATCGTCTTATTGGCTAATTTCATCGTCTTATCGGCTAATCAACCAATGAGAGTAATTGTTGCTCAAAAGTATCCGCCACTTTGTTTGCACGTTTATTTACCGTTTCGCTTTCGAATCTTCCTCCTGTATTTCGTCGTTTATCATCAAAATATTTTTCTCGTTTTGGTAAGTTATATTGTTAATTTATATATGAGTTTTTAAATTTATATTAACTACTTTTATTCAGTTCGTTATAACATGCTTATAATATTAGTTGTATCATATTTACTTGTAATATTATTGTTCGTTTATGTTAGATTATTTTATTTTTTTTATGTTAGATTATTTTTTTATTATTATGGTAGAATATTTGTATGTAATATTTAATTTTTATTAATTCAACTATAACAATTATTATGTAAAATATATTTATTTAATATTGATTGTTTTTTGTAGTTGTTTATATTAAAAGTCTGAAAATATTTTTATACATCTTACAATAATATTTATAAGATCATTTATAAAATAACAATTATATAATCTAATTACATTACAACGATAATTTATTATTAATATATATCTAATAACTAGAGTTATTACAAGCGTTGCCTTAAAAAAATATTAAACTAGACCTGAAAAATGCGCAAGCTCAAAAGAGCCACAGAATGTTATAATAAACCTTCAAAAATGTGGGACTAGAGTTGTTGCTCAAAAATATTGTAATCATTATCAATCGTACATTCTGTGGCAACCATTTATAAAAAAGAGACTCATAAAGAACTCAAGACGACACGATAATTATTTAAGTGAATTTATAATATAGAATTCGGTTTAAGTGCATTTCGTTTTAATCATTACTAAACATCTAATATGAGATATTGAACATTAGCTTAAATAGTTATCGTATCGTCTTGAGTTCGTTATGAGTCTCTTTTTTTATAAAAGGATACCACGGAGTGTACGATAGATAATGATTACAATATTTTTGAGCAACAACTCTAGTCCCACACTTTTAAAGGCTTATTATAACATTCTGTGACTCTTTTGAGCTTGCGCATTTTTCAGGTCTTGTACATTATCAAGAGCTACAATATCTAGGACAATTTATTTTAGAAACACATCATCTAGGAATATATTATCTGAGATAACATTAGCGAAGGCCATAATATAAACAGCCTCGTATTTATTCAGTACCGTGTGATTTGATGCATATTTGAATTCAATGTCTTGTAAGCAGTTTGTGTGAATACATATTATAGAGAAATTGTTATGTCTTCTTTAAAAAAGAAAACAAACGAGGTAAATCCAAATAATCATGAAACATACTACTCAGTCCCAGTGACTCTGCTTTTTAAAGCAATAATCACATTCCTCTGAGAGATGCCAAAAGCAGATGTTTCTATTAATTCAAACCACGTCAATAGTGATACATACTTCCACATTACAATAATCGACCCCGCACACATTGCAGATTCATTTGAGAATTTACTGCTGGACAGGCATTTTATATTGCAGTGGGACATGATACATTGCATTAACCTATAATTTATAATAAACACGAGTACAAATCACATATAAACACTCATTTATCATTTCATGCTTTTATTACTCTCCTCAGTCTAAGACTCCGGTCATGCAGGGGAACATCCTTCATTTAGTGGTTTATATCATGTTCAGAAAGTATTTTCTAAATTTGTCTACTTATTTGAAATGGTTATGTATGGGACATAAAAACAGATACACACTTAATCAGAAATACGAACATGCACGCGTGCATGCCCACGCACACACACATATACATATATATATATATATATATATATATATATACATATATACTACGCAACGGCCATTCAGAGGGTGCCGTTCAGCGGAAATGAATCTCAAAATATGCGGTTGAAAATCTGACTATTATGTACTTCGAAAAATTCTTTGCTTATATGCAGTGTATAAAGTCATATTTATAACGATAATAATTGATGGACTTAGTCATTTTTTTAGACGACGAGATGTTAATCTGGAAAATCTACGGTATTCAGACAAAGAAGATGTCCAAATAACATATAATTAACGGACACAATATATAAAAACCCCGGAGTAAAGTATGCAACAGTTTCCTAACGATATATGTGTGACACTGTTTTTCTTATCCAAGGTTGCTAAACTGAGCGGTGGTTGTGAGAGTAAGCACCATTTTGAAAGTACTCCACGTGGTATGCGTTTCAAATAGCTTCTTGCAAGCACGTCAAATTCCAGAGCACCTCATTCAGCTTTACCAAAAAGAAGAAAGGGCATAGATGGGTCATAGTTAGCTTAAGGTTGTTCTCTGGGCAGATGGATCTCGTCAGCCTGGGAGCGAAATCCATTTAAGAGAAAGGAAACTTTGGTGTTAAAACCCCGCTGATTTTCGTTTGCAATCAGCGAAATCTCATGAAATCCTGCCCAGGCTTGCGCCATGGAGAGAGATCTCTTTAGTATCGCCTCACTGCGGAGGCAAAACACAGAAAGCAGCATTATATATATACATATATATATATAATATTTTTAGTCATGTTTAGTTAAGTATTTCACCTACTATAAGGTTTTGTCATCCCAATTCTGAATGTCTAAGTAACCACGTTAAATAACCGACCACGAGACAATATATAACTGTTGGGCATTATGTCTCAAACATATGCTTTGGCTTTCCTCACAATGCGGGTCTGGAAGCACTTACGCTACGGACGCTTCAATCTGTCACACGGAAAATAACTGGCGTTTGTTTGCCGTGGAACCTAGTCATGTTAAATAAATTCTTATGAACTATATCACTTTATATACTTTCACACTTTTATAAGTACTAAAACTTTTGCCTGGTGAGCTACATTATTCAGTAGTCTAAGCATATTTAGATATAGGTAAAATATAAAAATATGTGTGTGTGTGTGAAGCCTAAGAAAACGTGTATTGGCCATGAACATGTTGATCGACCAAATAATGATATACATCATTTCCAAATTCTTTATTCACTTTCATATTCTTTCTTTCGAGTTATCAACTATCACATCACCTAATGTACAAAAGCATTGTTTATTTCCTAAAAAAATTGTTTCATGCAGTTAAAAAAAAATCACATTATCATATTCAGCTCAGGTTTCTCTTTCAAATTTGCCTGCACCTTGCATGGCTTTTTCAAAAAACGTTTCTGCTATTTGTATCTGCACTAAGTAATCAGTTCTATATTCTCCAATTGCTACCTGCATATATATATAAATAAAATTAGAATTTTATTTCTCGCCCTAGCACAGCTGATACACACACAAACACACACACACACACATATATATATATATATATATATATATATATATATATATATATATACATATATATATATATATATATATATATATATATATATATATATATATATGTGTGTGTGTGTGTGTGTGTGTGCGTGTGTGTGTGTCTGTGATAAACGTTGATTGCGAAATAAATTAAGTATCGAGATATTAAAGATACGGAAGCGAAAATCAACCAAACAGTGAGTGTGTTTTGTTACTATTTCTGCCAATATTATTACAGCAATAGACCCTCCCCAAGTACCAAAGTATAACAATATATATATATACATATATATATATATATATATATATATATATATATATGTATATATATATATATATATATATATGTGTGTGTGTGTGTGTGTGATATGTGTGTGTATAAAATGATACCTACAAGAAAATAACTGTTTTAATAGTATGAAATTATCAGGAATTCCCTTATGATTTCTTGCGACTGAAACAGTTCTAGTCGCGTTGGAGTAATTTCTATATAAAATAACGCGGCCTATATGCTACTCACGTATTGAATAACTTGAATATCAGTAGTCACCCCCTATACGGAATCAACCCATTGTATAATATATATATATTTACATGCATGTATATATGTATATATATTTATATATAAATATGTATATATAGATACATGTATATATATATATACATGTATCTATATATACATATTTACATAAATATATACACACACACACACACACATATATATGTCTATATATATATATATCTATATATATATATATATATATATATACATATGGGGTGGTGGTGTTTGTTTCAGTAAACGAACAAGAGGAAAATGTAAGAAAACATGTTGTAATGGAATTCAATAACTCCATATTTCGTTGTATAAATTTTGAAATTATATCAGTGTTTGTGAATATATATATTTTTTATCTAGATATATATGTATGTATGTTTATGTGTATGTGTAGAGCGAGAGAGAGTGTCAAAGAGAGTGAGAGAAGAACATACATTTTAATCGAAAATGCAACTGGAGTATTATTTACAAAAAAATATATATATTTATTTGTTTCTTTTACCGGTTTCGCAGTTCTTTTGCTTTTCAAAAGTAGAGTTGAGATGGAGGGTCTGTGGTTTTTCTCACATCTGGTTGGTCTTTGAATATTACTTGTTTTATATGGAAAAAAGTGGTTCGAAAAACCAGGTTTTTAGAGAAGTAATTTGATTGGTTGGTCAATAATTATAATAAATTTCGCGCCAGTTCGCGTTACAAAGTTCTTCAAACAAGGGGAGGGGGGCTCAGGTTGTTTTTTCATATATAAGTGTTTGAATTTCTTTTTACTTAAAACAAAGGGGTTCACGAAGGCTTCTTTTTTATAAACGTAATTTGATTGGTTATAAATGAAATTATGGTTGTCACGTGAACAAGTTTTCATTAAATTTCGCGCCCTTATTTGGAAATCTATTCTGTAGCCTTTTTAGAGAATTTTATGACAAGCAAAAGATAATGGTCAAGAGAAATGGGATGGGAGAATTGTTCTGGTTCAGTGAATATGGTGAGTTCGCTGGGGTGTCAGAATTCAGACTTTCTATTGAAATAAAGAAAGTAAAGATATGTATGTTTATTTGTGTTTTTGTGTGTGTATGTTGTGTGTGTGTTTGAATTTATATTTACTTTTAAAAAAAGGGGGCTCACGAAGGCTTTTTTTTAATAAACGTAATTTGATTGGTTATAAATGAAATTATGGCTGTCACGTGAACAAGTTTTCATTAAATTTCGCGCAAAGGACAACCGAAATCACTGAAAACATTACTCACCATTGCAAAATTACCTACCACAAACCCACAACCGACTGTCAAAAAATGTGGTCGCTCTAATTGTGGAACCTGCACTCACCTCATTGAAGGTAACACGTATACATTTAAATCATGACAAAATTTTGCTGCAAAAAATCACTTAACTTGCTCATCAAAAAGTCTAATTTAAGCCATTAAATGTAAAGGATGCAATGAAGATATATAGGACAAACTAAACTCACACTCAGAAACAGAATGACAGTTCATCGCCAACAATTACGAGATCCAACCACGAGACAGATACCACTAAGCGCATATCTAGACATATGCGCAAGTAATAAGACACCCACATTTCAAGTCTTCCCATTTTACCTATGTTTATTCAAAAATATAGACCACCATTAAATATGGTTTAATATACATTATGTCAACATCATAACATGCTAACCATCCAAACAGACACATACACACACACATAACACCTGCTACTTTAGAAAATAATAACCCGAACTAAATAAACCTTAACATACGTTTGCGCTGACAATACAACAGAACAAATACGAATAAGTAAGGAAAATATGTTTATTCAAAAATATTCCTACTAAAGGAATCATTTTCCTCCACACACACACACACACACACACAATATATATATATATTCTCTTCATCTTAACATGCTAAACATACTCCCACACACATATAACACCCATACACACACATGACCCCCCCCCCACACACACACACACACGCACACAACTCCCTCCCCCATTTCTACTAATATAATCACTTTCCTACACACATATATACACACACACAAAATATATATATTCTCTCCATCTTAACATACTCCCACACACACATATAACACCCATATACACACATAGAACTCCACCCCCATTTCTACTAATAGAATCATCAACCAATAAACACACACACACACAAGCACAAATAAACATACATATCTTTACTTTCTTTATTTCAATAGAAAATCTGAATTCTGACACCCCCAGCGAACTAACCATATTCACTGAACCAGAACAATTCTCCCATCCCATTTCTCTTGACCATTATCTTTTGCTTGTCATAAATTCTCTAAAAAGCTACAGAATAGATTTCCAAATACGGGCGCGAAATTTAATGAAAACTTGTTCATGTGACAACCATAATTTCATTTATAACCAATCAAATTATGTTTATAAAAGTGAAGCCTTCGTGAACCCCTTTGTTTTAAGTAAAAATAAATTCAAACACTCATATATGAAAAAACAACCTGAGTCCCCCTGCCCTTGTTTGAAGCACTTTGTAACGCGAACTGGCGCGAAATTTATTATAATTATTGACCAACCAATCAAATTACTTCTCTAAAAACCTGGCTTTTCGAACCACTTTTTTCCATATAAAACAAGTAACATTCAAAGACCAACCAGATGTGAGAAAAACCACAGACACTCCATCTCAACTCTACTTTTGAAAAGCAGAAGAACTGTGCAACCGGTAAAGGAACCAAACAAATATATATATATATATTTTTAAATAATACTCCAGTTGCATTTTCGATTTCATCTATTTTTCTTTATACTTTCACTCGTGTAGGACACCTCGGTCATTTTTCATTCTGTAAAAATAAAAAATAAATAAAGCAAAACCCACTTTCTAATATATATATATATATATATATATATATATATATATATACACGGGATAACAAGTTATCGTTTTAGGTAATCCTGTTAGTGTGAGTACTCTGTACTATGGATAGTTTTAACGTACGGAGTTGTTTGACTCAACAAGAGGTTTCCTTAGTTAGGTAGCGAGTTGGCGAGAATTCCCATGTAGGTTATTCTTGGAGTAATAATAGTGAACGAGTGAAGAATAACATAGCCGGCTGTACAAACATGGTTTTATTTACAGTATTAACAATTATTTCGTTGATCAGGTGAGTCTAAAGGCCGCTTATCACCCGAAATTGCGCCACTCGACCTTAAATACATTGTGTGTCCCTAATCAAATCATCGGAATACAGTATTCCGATGATTTGATCAGATAAACACACTGTATTTAAGGTCGAGTGACGCAATTTCGAGTGATTAGCGGCCTTTAGATTCACCTGATCAATGAAACAATTGTTAATACTGTAAATAAAACCCTTTTTGTGCAGCCGACCATCTTATTCTTCACTCTTTCACTATATATATATATATTCTCAGGGAAAACTCGGCGTATGGAAGCTGTTAGAACAGCAAAATGCCATCGAAGCAGCGTTGGGTAAAATATTACCTCGAAGGACTGACGCCGAGTTTTCCCATTTCCCTGAGAATCCTAAAACACTCGCGTTTCAAAACTCTTTTTTCGAGTTAATTTGTTTATATATAGATGTGAGTTTACTCAACTCGAAGGAAGGCAGGAAGATAAGATAGGAAGTAGGAAAAAGAATGTATGAGATTGAACAGGTCACGAACATTAAATGATGTCCTTTAGATTTCAACCTTCTGCAGTTTCGACGATTTAATGAGATTATTGCGCGGAATAGGAGGCTCGTAACCGATAAACAAATATCTTCGTTCATATAATGTTTGTATTAGCACAGATTAGTGAGAGAGAGAAAGATGAATTGCGTCTGATCAACCTCCAAATCGTCGCGAGAAATGAAGAATATTGGCGTCAGTAGAACTAGAATGTAGATGGGAGAGAAGGTGGAGGAAGAAGGTGACAGTAGGAGGGAGAGTGGCAAAGATAGGGAGCAGTGAGAAAGAATGGAGAGAAAGAAAGGATGAATATATGAATGCACATGGACAGAGGAAGAGGTATCCGTCTGTGTTAGAAGGCTAAGATAACATTTGAAGGTATAAACAAATTAACTCGAAAATAGAGTTTTGAGACGCGAGTGTATTAGGATTCTCAGGGAAATGGGAAACCTCGGCGAATGGAAGCTGTAAAAACAGCAAAATGCCGTCCGAGCGGCGTTGGGTAAAATATTACCTCGAAGGCAGACGCCGAGTTTTCCCATTTCCCTGAGAATGCTAAAACACTCGCGTCTCAAAACTCTATTTTCGATAAAATTTGTTTATATATATATATATATATAATATAGTAATAATAATAAGAGTTTCAGAAGATCCCGTTAAGGGTGAAAGCAGCGATTATTTGCTTAAACTTTAATCTGTTATTTTAATAAATATATATATAATAAATATATATTACTGAATCTTAACCATCTACTAAGTCAAGGTATGTCATGCATCATCTTATTTTATCTGATGAGGATGTGCTGTTGAAGAGAGCTCAGTACCTCTGAAATATGTATAATAAAATATACTTGATCACACGAATGACTATTTTTGTTAATATTTTGAATTAATAATAATAACTCCGGAAAACCAACTGTAGAGTGCTTCCAATCTATTGTAAAACTCACTCTTTGATTTATTCATTGAACCTTGTTTAAATATATATATATATATATATATATATATATATATATATATATATATATATATATATATATATATATATATATATATATATTCATATGTAACCCATTTGCAACTCCGCAGCGCCCTTATTATCATATTTACACATATTTTTTCCTTTGCTGCTACGCGTCTTTTTCGTTCTATGTATCTTTACCCTTTCTAGCAGTCTCTCACTCTGTTAGCCTCTTCCTCACCCTTCACTCACTCATTCTCTGTCACTACCTCTCCTCCTCCTCTTTCTTCCCGTTTGACCTGTGTGTAATTCTTTTCTCTCGCACGCTGGCCAAGCTGGTATTAATTTTTTCTCTCTCTCGTCTACGATTTCACAGACCTTATGTTTACCGAATTCGCAGACCAGACTCCTTCTTCCTCCCGTTAGACCTGTGCGAAATTCCTTCCTTGCTCACATTTCAACCAGGTTTGATGGTCTTTATTCTCTCGTTCACGATTTCACCGAATTTAAATTCATAGAAATCTGGGACTTGTCTCTTTCTTCCTCACTTTCTGTTGCTTCACCATTTTGTTTGTTTACCCTCGCGTCCCCTTTATTTACGTGTCCCAACGACTTTTTTTAGCCGTTGCTCGCACCAACCGGAGGTATATGGTCTTTAAAGCGATGAAATGCCTATGATGGTTGGAAGATCACTGATGAAGGACAAACTTTTTTCATATGTAACCCATTTGCAACTCCGCAGCGCCCTTATTATCATATATATATATATATATATATATATATATATATATATATATATATATATATATATATATATTAGGGATCAGTCTTTTGTAGACAGCTCTCAGTTTCTGTATTGTTGGATACACGTACATGACAAAACAGATCGGATACGGCATTTAACCTGTTTTATTGTGCTTGATGTTATAGATTGAGCAGTCTCTCATAAATATCTTGTTGCTTTTCCGTGTCACCGAGTATGATAAATTAAATCGTTTAACCATTTAAGTACAAGGAGTGACATATCGACATTATAATAGAAATTATCTTTAAACCGGATTTGTTGACGTTCATTAATTCCTTTATTAAAAACATTCTGAGTCTGGTAGGTGTTTCGATACGTAAAATAAATAGCATATTATATCTGTTATTATTTAATTTGAAGGTAAATAGGCCTATATTTGTTGGCATAGAAGAAGAGAAATACAGAGGATCTTTGAATTGGAGAGGTAAAGAAATATATGATCAATATCAGAAATATATTACGAGGAAAAAAGGGAATGATGGTAAACATATGTGGAAAGTAATGTTTACATTAAATGTAAGTGTGGAGGATAGGAGTTCCAATCTTGTAAGTTCATATGATTCGGTTGTGTGTGTTTGGGATATGAAGTTGAAATGTATATTTTCGTATTAACTTGCAATTAACAATTGGTGTGTTTATTTCGTGAATCGTAATACAATTTATGTGTTATGTTGTGTGCTTGACAGTAGATTTTGTATAACATCTATTTTCTATTGGTATCGTTGTGTACACGAAATGTTTTGCGGGCGATTCTGTGGTAAAGTTTATTCGGGGTTGAAGATATGCACTAGCATTAGGGGTGAAAATATGTACTAGCCTGGTTTATATTTACATAATATTTTACCGATTGAACATACAGGCCGGCCTGGAGCTTAATAGGTTTCTTCTAGTCATTATGTCTAGCTCGTCGAGGCAGCAAATCTCACTTTCACGTCGTTAGCACTGATATGGCTAAGCAGGTGGTCAAATTACCATGAGATGTTATATTCGAAGGTATCCTGTTTTATTTAGTCGATTTGCTCGCAAACGTGTTGGATTTTTTTGTATGTTTAGGTATTTAAATGAGTGTATGTGCACTCATGAGACATTTGAGGAAGCACCTGCATATTTGTACGTAGCCAGTGTCAAGTTAATTTTACATTCATATGTATTATTTTAAACATGCTCCCATCAAACGACATTTATCAATTTGTCTATTGTGCAGTTTGTTCAGGTGGGCTGTTCGAGGTTCATCACTGTCCATGTTTTTGGAGTGGTTGGGGGTCTGGTAATAAGTTGATTGAGAAGGATTTTCTTTTTTTTCAAAAGTTTTCTGTTTATGTATGTGTGTCAATGTTATTGTGAATTTGAAATGAATGGTATTCCTTTCTTTTTATGTTGTTGCCAACCATCCGTCCCTATTTTAGTGGGATGTTTTTTATCATAAGGGTGGAGACATGAAAGTCGTAATTTAGTGACAAAACTCTCAAGGTTTATGTTAGTAGAATAGAAAAGCATAATGTTTCGCCTGCCCAGGAGCTTATGGTATATATGGACGACTGGAAAGTATTTACCTATTACTCTAAAGAATAGATTAGAGATTGTTGTTCTACCTCAGTGATATATGATGGGGACATTTTTGGTTTGTCATGGTCTATGAATTTTTCATATCTATTATTGGTGGTTCCATTTGTTACAGGCTTTATTTTATTATTCTCGTGAGTTACATTCCTTTGTTGTTTATGTTGGCATGGGTGTACAATTTGAAAAATAGGTTTAAATGTCTTCCAGAGTAAAGTGGAAGACGAATGTGATTCACGCGGGCCTAAGTCATGATTGATTGTATTATAGAAT
This sequence comes from Eledone cirrhosa, assembly GCA_964016885.1. Taxonomy (NCBI): domain Eukaryota; kingdom Metazoa; phylum Mollusca; class Cephalopoda; order Octopoda; family Eledonidae; genus Eledone; species Eledone cirrhosa. The sequence continues at coordinate 42,891,624 of OZ024743.1, forward strand.
CCAGTTATATAGAATGCTACATTATAGTAGTCCGCGTGTCTCTTGAAGATGCCTCCGTTTGTGGAGAGTTTAGAGATACTTAAAAACCTTCATGTTTCCTGAGATTTGCTAATACTATAACTGATATCCCCTCGTCCATACACCCGACGCACACATGTATTTCATGAGGCGTACACTGTTCATTTTCCACATTATTCTATGTACTATACATGCACCTTTGATGAGTTGTAGTGCACCTGAACACTGTACACAATAGTTTCATTATTATTATTTATTATATACACTATTTACAAGAGACCTAATTGAAGTCCGTATGTGGTTAGGGTTTTTTTTATTAACATAGTAATGGTTTTCGTTATGTGTGAAAGGGTTTGAAAAGAGCAGAATTTAGTTAAAGATTTACGTCGAACACGATGGATAGGGAGACAAACAGACACATATATATATATATATATATATATATACACCTATATATATATATATATATATATATATATATATATATATATATATATATATATATATATATATATATATATATATATATCATTTCAGTGAATCGTATCGGCTCCCAAAACAAAAAGAAAGGCAATTTTCGAGATATACCGGCAAGCGCTCAATGGACTAGGAAGAAGCCAGAGCAATTAACATATTATAAAAATGGCTGCGAATCGACAAGCCAGGCAGCCGAAAAATCGAGCAAGCTAAACAGGTTAACATATATATATATATATAATATATATATATATATATATATATATATATATATATATATATATATATATATATATATATATATATATATATATGTGAAAAAATGGGGAGAAGAATACTGCATGGTTGCACATGGATAACATGTTATAAAATGAGTCCCTCATCAGTGATTTACCAACGGTCATAGGTATTTCATTGCATTAAAAATCATATACCTCACGTTGGCGCAATAATTACTAAAATAAGTTATTAGGACAACTAAAACGCGTAAAGCGAGTGAGACAAGTAAACAACACAGAGGAAAGCTAACCGAAGATAGGAAGAGACACAAGCTACATAGTTATTCTATCAGTATAAGCTGGGTGAATATATGAGCGAGTAGAAAATAGACCTTTCGAGATGAATCGGATGTAAGAAAGAAGGAAAATCGTTAACGTCGCGAACGGGGGGAAGTGAGAAGGGGAGAAACAGTGAGTGAGTGAGTGGAAGTGTGAGGAAGAAGTCAGTAGAGAGAAAGTGTTAACTGACATGACAGAGGGGACGAAAGAAAGTAAGAGAAACAGAGAGAACGAGGGAGCAGTAAGAGAGAGAGAGAGAAAAACAGAATCGCAGTTTAGGTAAATATATGTGAAAAAATGGGGAGAAGAATACTGCATGGTTGCACATGGATAACATGTTATAAAATGAGTCCCTCATCAGTGATTTACCAACGGTCATAGGTGTTTCATTGCATTAAACATCATATACCTCACGTTGGCGCAATAATAACTAAAATAAGTTATCAGGACAATTAAAACGCGTAAAGCGAGTGAGACAAGTATATATATATATATATATATATATATATATATATACACATATGTGCAAAAGTTCTATTTAAATTGTTGGGATACAACACGCAAATATTTTTATAACTGATATAAAGCACTCGACAAGTATTTGGAGTAAATATACGATATTAACAAATGGAAACTATATTTATAAAACCATATCTATTTTATTATACATATTTCAAGGATACCATGTTAAATTATGGTATGCTTTCATCAGACAAAATACAATATATACCAGTTTTATAAATAAATATTGACATACTCTTTCAAAATACAACCGTTACTTTTGGAAGACATCCCGATGTCTTCCAAAAGTAACGGTTGAATTTTGAAATAGTATGTCAATATTTATTTATAAAACTGGTATATATTGTATTTTGTCTGATGAAAGCATACCATAATTTAACATGGTATCCTTGAAATATGTATAACAAAATAGAAATATTTTTATAAATATAGTTTCCATTTGTTAATATCGTATATATATATATATATATATTATATAGTAATAATAATAAATTTGAAGACTAAAATCCAAAGAGGGCTCAAGTATAAATATATATCAAATATATAATTAATATATATATATATATATATATATATATATATATATATATAAGGATTAAAATACTGGAGCGTGTTGGAGTTAAACACCCTCTTCGTATTATAGAAATGACAGTAAAAGGTATAGCTCAATGCAGTTAAACAGAGCCGAAAAATTAAGAGAGTAAAACAAAGAAGCCTTTAATACATCAAAAGTTTTTATTAGCCGACAATGTTTCCTATTAAGGACTCATCAGGGCAATTAAAACAACAAGAAGTAATATCGGCAGATACAAGCCGGAAGCTCCGAAGAATATGGAGTGTACATACACTAAAGTCTTGCAAAAATATATAATAAAAATAATAAAAATATATAATAAGAATAACTAAGGATGTATATAACATTAAGAACCATATTACAAATATAGTCCAAAGCAAATAACCTAGAGCTAAACGAAGGTGTTTATATAGAGCAGGAATTATATATAACACAATGTAATATAATATAATACATTATAATAATATACCTTTACCAACATTAAAATTACAATAAAAATCAAAAGGTACAATATGCACATGTATATATGTGCGCACACGCACACACACACACACATACAACAATACGCACATCTATCTTCAACTACACAAATTAAACCTTATTAGGAGTTTGAATATAAAAATAAGCATGATAAGAGTGAAAATAATAATAATAATAATACCAATACATCTACCCTATATACATGAGGTAATAATATGATATAATTACAAGAAACACATATAATAAATAATAAACAATACAATTATATAATTCAATATAATAGATGATCCCCGGTTAATTTACACAAACAATATAGATGTCACAATAATAATATAATAATAATATATTAACAATGTGCTAACATTTACAATAAACAATATATAATGGTATTCAAGTAAACAAGTCGATTCATACTGGGTTACAGAGTAAATGAGGAAAAATAAATTATACAATACTCAAAAAACATTGTGATGGTACAGAAAAATACAAACATCTTACATGATATATAAAGTTTAAATATCATAATGTTACATATAATGAACAGTAAGTAATAAGGATCAATATTACAATACAATATAATATAATATATTATATAAAATAAATTGACATAATATAATATATAATTACTTATAATTACAAGGTTAGTAGACAGACATATGTGGATGTGTAAGTAAGTGCCAGTGAGTGAATAGTAAATAGTAAATATAATGCCCAGTAGTATTTCAAATAAAATATAGAATATAAAATATAGAATAAAATAAATAAATAAATATAATCAACCGGAAATTACAAAACAAAAACAAACATATACATTTAGGTCTCACATGCGGTTAAGTAGTTAAGTAAAAACTAAGGAAAACAATCCCTGTAAATGACTTGAAAACCCTATTTGATAAATTAATATTAAAAATATTTAAACTATCCAATAAGGTAGTATAATATTAGCTATAGTTTAAGTCATTAAAGTTTATAAACTTTAATGTTTCGTTACAAATGTTTACAAAAAGGAATGAAATTTGTTTACTATCATATACATAACGATATCTAAAAAACTGACTTAAATAGAATTAAGGTAGGCTAATGGGGACAGAATTGAAGAAATATATGGAGGATGCAAAGGGGCATAAGATATAGTCGATATACTATAATAAATAATAGAACGGAGCGTTAAATATAATCATAGTCTATTTGGAGGGGTTGACAATAAGTTTATGTGCGCATGGGGGGGGGGGGGATCCAAACATTTTATTTTTAATTTTATTTTTATTTTTTATTTTATTCAGATTCACCTTTGGATACCCCCCTCCCCTCCCCCTCTCCCCATGCGCACATAAACTTATTGTCAACCCCTCCAAATAGACTATGATTATATTTAACCCCCCCCTCTTTTACGCTCCGTTCTATTATTTATTATAGTATATCGACTATATCTTATGCCCCTTTGCATCCTCCATATATTTCTTCAATTCTGTCCCCATTAGCCTACCTTAATGTTATATACATCCTTAGTTATTCTTATTATATATTTTTATTATTTTTATTATATATTTTTGCAAGACTTTAGTGTATGTACACTCCATATTCTTCGGAGCTTCCGGCTTGTATCTGCCGATATTACTTCTTGTTGTTTTAATTGCCCTGATGAGTCCTTAATAGGACGAAACATTGTCGGCTAATAAAAACTTTTGATGTATTAAAGGCTTCTTTGTTTTAATCTCTTAATATATATATATATATATATATATATATATATATAGAGAGAGAGAGAGAGAGAGAGAGAGAGAGAGAGCGAGAGTCAGTAGATAGATGGATAGATTTAAATTTAAATACAGTTAGTAGCTTTTTATGTCTGTCCCAATGACTTATTCTGTTTGCTTCCTGTATATCATATTATATTCAAGTATGTGTATGTATATATGTGTGTGTGTCTTTGTTTGCATGAGTGCGTGTATGTATCATAATTACTGCATACATATGCTTCAATTTGATATGTATATATTTGATATGCACATCCCCGTCTACTCATACGTGTATAGTTATATGATTTTGCTTCTGAAAAAATAACACAGAATGACTATGCTTTACTGAAAATATACATTAATATAGTCTTAAATATTCTTAAAAATTAATATATCCGATGGAAACGAAAAAATGAGAAAAATATAATAAAATAAAAAACATAAAGGAATATAGCATTTGTTTTCTAGTGGCTGTATTTCTCAAGATATTTATTTTTTTTTCGTTTATTCCCATTATAATAACTATATCAGCAAATATTTAATGATCTGGTAGTTTTTATAGATTTTTTTCGTTTCTATAGAAGCATTGCAAATTGGAATTTAGAGTAGGGGCTTGTTTGGTAAATAGTTGTGTTATTTAATATGACTTTATAGTGGAGAAATCTAAAACAAATAATTCGTGGTATTGTTGTTTAGTTTGAGGCGAAATCCCACTGGGTACTGATCTTACTATTTATCAGCATGTATCTTTTATTCATTTAGTGCATTCAGACATTCTGTAGCACCCCTTTCAAGTCACATAATCTATCATATGGGGTCCAGTACATTTATCTTTCAATCTTCGTACTTATTTTATATATAATTATTTGCTCTATGATACAGGGAATGATATTGTAAAAGTAATCTCACATGCTCACACAATAAAAATCATACGTAGACATATACCAGGACTGGCTGTAACGTTCACGGGCTGACTATGAAGGAGAGAAACTAGAACTGAAGTCTTATTAATAACTGCTTAGTTTCTCTCCAAACAAACTGATATCCGACAATTAAAAGAAGACTTTAAAATCTAACTGGAATAGACATTTCTTGAAAATGGACAGAATTTGGCATCGTGGTATTAGCAAGTACCTGCAGAAAAGGTGTTTAACCACCAAGGACATTCATACTGACATAATTGCTACAATAGGGGATAATTCACCAGATTTATCAACATTGCAAAGTTGGGTAGTAGATGTTAGGAATATGACCGAATATGACTTGAATATGACTGAAGATCTGGAGGTCCTGCAACTGCCACCTCCGAGGGAAAAGTATTGATTGTATTCACCATTTGATGATGGATGACAGGCGATTGATTATAAATCAAATAGCCAATGCCATTAGCATATCCCGTGGGTAAATTGAGAATATTCAACAACTGAAAAAGACAAAGGCTTCTGCTTGGTAGGTACCACGTTTCTGACACGTTATAAAATGGTCGCTAGGCCGATCATATTAAAGGAAAATCTGACAGTGTTTCAAGCAGATCCAGCTTGTTTGCTTGGAGATTTCTTAACCCAAGATGAGTGTTGAGTTCATCAATTTGTGCCAGAGACAAAGATACAATCCATGCAGTGGGAACCTCCTCACCTGTTCCAAAATGTGCCAAGGTGATTTCCTCTGATTTCCTTTAATTAGAAACATAACATATGGTATATTGCCAAATATACTATACATACATTCATGTATACATCGCTATTTCAGAGCACCAATCCTTATATATATATATACACACATACGCGTGTGTGTCTGTGTGCATATATATATATATATATATATATATGCATGTGTGTGGGTGTGTGGGTGTGTGTGTGTATATGTGTGTAGCTGCAATTCTGTGTCTATCCGTTTGTGTGTGGGTCCATGTAACTGACAGTGTACTCCGGATTCCCAAGACTTTCCGTCTGTCAAATGAATATCACTAACAAGACAATGTTCGATACTTCAATCCATGTGTATTATGTGTATTAAGGAAATACTTCGCTAAGTTACCACATAGTGGCTAAGTGATCTCCTTAACAACCCAGATACTATATTGCACTACTGCTGATTTATATAGATCATGTCTTACTTTCATTGCATACAATCTCATATCATTTGTTCTGCATGATATTGCGCAACTTTGTTTTCTTAGCTCTTAGCATATTTCCAGCACAAATGACAAATTAACATCTTCAGTAAATCATATTATAGTATTGCAGAGAGAATCCAGTCAAAAAAACATTTACAAAATATAATTATAGATTAGCCTTGAGGAGTAGAAATGATAGATGAGACAACTAGCTCATCCAATTCGCAAATATAATTTCTTGGTTCACCTTATCAAAAGTAACAAACACAGATAACCGGGAAGACGACTGGGAGTGTTTTCGGTATTCTGTTGAAATTTCCCCAGATGTTTGCGTTAGAATTTGATTTTTTCACACACGATACTGGTGAATAAGAATATTAGCTACATGTTCATTAATATTTCAATGATTATCACCATGGAAAAATCAATGTTTTCGTTAACATTCACCGAAACAGTATTCATTGTACCCAAATCAATAGCATTCATACAATTCACACGAACACGTGTTTAATGGAGCACTATTTTGTAAATAAAGGACGGGTTACTCATTCGCGAAATTATTAAAATTATATGGACAAATTCCTTCATCCCTTACAATATTTTGCAAACAAGATCTTACATTATGAACAGAAGATTGATACACAACCACATAAATGGAACCTATCATCATGTGTTTACTTTCAATGCATTGGGAATCTAGCAAAATAGGTCACTTAGATGGTGTTAACATATTCACTCGCCAAAACTTTGAATATCGCCTTGAATATATGACAACGAACACGTGCCAAATGAATTGAACATAAAGCAAGTATATCCCAGTAACAGCACCTTAAACTTCAACTGAGACACCGCATATACATATATATATATGTATATATATAAATACAAAGGGTATATATATATAATTAGATATAGTCACAGATACATATATGAGTTTGGCAACCATTCACGGTGTGGCTCAATGAAGAGTTAATTAAATAATTATTGATCAGAGTTATATATAAACATGTAAGTCCAAAGAATCATTAGATAAATTATATACAGTATTTCTCTCCCAATCATTATACATTAACTACATAAAAAATCATTTAAACGAGGCTATAAGTTTAAAATATACTTATGAAGAAATAATAGACAAATGATACAGATTATTTTCCGCGATGTACAGCCATATGGCACTTATCTAATTATTTCTTCTAGCCTGTAGAAATTGACTAGATAAATAGTTAACTACACGGAATTAGGTACAAAATAGAAGTTTGAAGAAAAAATGCACATAAATTTTACCAGAATTCTTCCACCGGTGGAATCGTTCCACTTTTGGATATACCAGGTCTTGGATAAATCCACGAGGCTTGGAACTCATTAGGAGATACCTCAGACTGGACTAAGTTTCTTCAACCATGATCCCCGCCAGAAATGAATTCAAAATGGCCAAGAATCATCACGTGGCCATATATATATATATATATATATATATATATATATATATATATATATATATATATATAAATAAATATAAGTATGTATACGTACATACATATATGTATACAGACGTACAGTAGTATGTATATATACATACATGCACATATACATATATGTACGTATGGATTCACCGAACATTTATTTTAATGCTCGGTGTGTTTGTAAACAAACATCCCGAATTAAGCCGTACAGTGTCTAGCAACCATCGTTGCTCATTTGTTCAACACTGACAAAGGAACGCTGTACTAGTTTCAAGCTTATTAGCTATCGTCAGCAACGTATACCTTCCTATATATATATATAAAATTTCAGGTTATCAATAAAGAAGTGATAATATATCGTCACGTTAGAGATGAACAGCGTACGTGTAGGTTTGCTCAACGAGTATAAATTATATTCCGGAGAAAATGTAGAAAAGATGAATATAAAATGAAAGTGCTTTTTTTTAATGCCGAATATTATGATGATGTACTTGGGAAGGCTGGACACCTAGATAATATAGAGTATATAGTCGACGATCACCAAAACACCCAAAATAAATCTCATAGAGGTAGAAATTGCATAGAATCACCACCATACATACACTACCGCAATAAACACACTAATAGTAGCACACCACCAAACAGAAGGCGATGTAAATAGTATATATGGTACAACCCGGTCTATAAGAACTCTATTAAAACCAATCTACCCTCACAATTCTTTCGATTAGTTAAAAAACACTTTCCAACATCACATAAATATAATAAAATCTTAAACCCTAACACTATTCAACTTTCATATTCAACCGCCCCTAATATTGAACAAAATATAAAAAAGCTTAACGCAAAACGGTTGTATAAACGCCTTCCAACACATAACAATTCACGTAAAAGATCAGCTATAACATCACAAAACAACAAAAAACATCCCGTCCTGCCTAAGCAACCTCATCAACCCATCCATGCCAATACAACAACGCAAAATTATAACTGTAACTGTGTCCAACCAGGAATGTGTCCGTTGAAGAATCAGTGTCTTGAACGCAACATCTTATACAAATGTACTATCGAATCGGATAATCAGAAGTGGTACTATGTGGGGTCTACATCCATCTCCTTCAAATCTCGCCTTTATAGACATCGTTACTCGATAAAACATGAAAACCAGCGTTATGTAACAACACTCGCAGACAAGGCTTGGCAGCTGCACGAAAATAACCAACAATTTAACCTAAAATGGGATATAATAGCTTCTGCCCCTCCATATGCCAGGACAAGAATTTTGTAAATTGCGTAATATGGAATTATTTTGTATTATGAAATCCAAAAATATTTTATTAAATAACAGAATAGAGCGATCGTTATACTGTAACCATCGCTTAAAATCTACATTTTCATATTACAAACACTACCAGGATTGAACGCCTGTCTCCATCTCCGTTTGATTGTCAAAATACATATTAACATTCTCTATTAGTCTTAATTCTATAAACTCTTCTATTCTTTACCATTTAATATAAACTGCTATAGATAAAATGAGATTTCTTAATTCAATTCCCTAATGCATATACCAGCATTGTTGTTATTCAGTAGCAGTGACAATCTCCCTCTTCCTTAATTGATACTTTATATTTAATACTACTACACCAAACGACCAGCCCTGTCCATTGTTCAATTGGTCAAGTATAGATTAAAATAGGCGCTCCCAAATATTCTTATTTAGATAAAATAAACCATATACTCATTGTATTCTCATTAGAAAACCTTTATATACTTGTTTACCAGTAAATTGGATTGCCATCTGTTATATACTCTCCCCTCTCTTCTTCCTTTATTACAACTAATATAAATACTTCAAATTTTCTGATTTTTTCCAATTTATCCAATATCTCTGAAGAAGTGACAACTGATTATACATTTGCTATCGAATAATTGCTCACATTATA
>OZ024743.1:42909018-42914018 GCA_964016885.1 Eledone cirrhosa
GTTATGGTGGGGGGTCTACCTCTTATAGGTCTACTAGGGCAGAAACATCTAAGATCATGGCTGTCTAGGTAGTCAGTGTCGTAGCTAAGTCTAAGTAGGAGGCCCAGTTCGTCTGTGTCGACGGTTATACGCCCCATAATCAAGATGTCCCCAGATGTATGTGAAAGTACAGAGGACCTCCTCAGCAGAATCAGTGAGTGCAACAAAAACAGGAGCCTATCCAACTGCATAATAGGCAGCATGGATGTGGTGTCACTGTACCCATCCATTAACATTGATTTTGCTGTGAAAAGATGTGTGGAAATGATCATTGAGAGTGAGGTGGAGTTCTGCGACGTCGACACAGACGAACTGGGCCTCCTACTTAGACTTACCTACGACACTGACTACCTAGATAGCCATGACCTTAGATGTTTCTGCCCTAGCAGACCTATAAGAGGTAGACCCCCCACCATAACCTCAATGGCTAAAAAGACTCCCATAGGAAGGTGGATTGGGTGGACCAAAGCTATACGGACCCCCCAAAACACTGATCAGGTAAGAAAAATGGTCGCACATGCAATAGGGGCTAGTATCAAAACTACCCTAAAGGGCCACATATTTAAGTTCAATGAGAAAATCTACACCCAAAATGAGGGAGCAGCCATCGGCGTCAGCATAACTGGTGATGTTGCCAACCTTTTCATGGTATGGTGGGAAAGGAGACTTAAAGATCTCCTTAATGAAAGCTCCATAGACCTCATCATGTACTCTCGTTATGTAGACGATATCAATATAGTTATAAGAACACCCCCACTAGAGAGCACTAACAAGTTTGATTTAAAACGTAGCACGATGGAAAGCATCCAGCAGATAGCTAATTCCATACACCAGAGTATAACTGTAACTATAGACTTCCCTTCCAAACACCCTAACAATAGACTACCTGTATTAGACACAGAACTCTGGATTAACACTATAGACGAGAGAGCCCAAATTCTCCACTCACACTATGCTAAACCCATGGCCTCCAAATACCTGATACTCAAAAACTCAGCAATGTCCAGTAGTGCTAAGTTTAATATTCTGATCGCAGATTTGGTACGAGTGATGAAGAATGTGTCCAGCATGTGCGACCCAACAGAAATGGAAGGACACATCCAACACTTCATCAACCGCATGCAGTTCTCTGGCTACAACCAAAGAGACAGAGTCAGAGTATACGAAGGAGCCATGGAAAAGTATAAGACCCTCATAGAACTGGACATGAAAGGAATTTGCCCACTATACAAGAGCAAATCATGGAATAGCTTAGATAGGGCTAGACATAAGATAGGGAAGGCCACATCATGGTACGACAACCAGAGATATCAGAGTGTCATGTTTGTGGACGCCACCCCTGGAGGGAAATTTGCTAACCAGTGTAGAAAGGCCCTGAGAAAGACCCACTTAAAAATAAAGGTGGTAGAAAAGCCAGGAACCACCATAAAATCCCTGATCAGCAAAACCTACCCTTTTAAGAAAACCCACTGTACCAATAGGGAATGTATCATATGTAAGGTGAACCCCCGGATAAACTGTAAAACTAGAAACGTAGTCTATAGCATAAGATGTACAGAGGGTACTTGCAGAAACATGACAACAACATACATAGGTGAGACAGCTCGTAGCATAGGTGAAAGGATAGACCAACACTGGGGGGAACTAAAAGGACGAAAAAACGGGTCAGTACTATACGAACATGCTAGACAGCAACATGACGGTAACATAGATAACATAGAAATTAGAATAATATCTAAACATAGGAATGACCCAGCAGATAGGCAAATCAGAGAGGCCAGTGAAATAGAAATTAGAAGACCAAAGCTAAACAGAAAGAATGAGTGGAACAACAACAACACCCAAACAAACAACACTGACCTAAGAGAAGTATAAATAAGTAAATACAATTTAATAAAATAAGATAAATAAATACATACACAAGCACAATAACAACAAGCACATAAACACACACTAGTCACCCAGCAGACACAACACTATACACACTAGTCACACATCACACATAACACTATACACACACGCAAACGCATGCGCAAAGAAGACAAAATAAAATAAGATAAACAAACAAGCAAATAAATAAATAAATATATAGACAGACTGAACAAAAAAATGGCGTAGACATACAACACAACAGGAGGAACAATGAATATAACACCACTGACGATGTTGCAGATGTGCAACGAAAGATTTATGTAAATTATGTAATCTATATATATGTGTTTGTGTCTATATTGTATCTGTATTATTTTTGACCGCCGGTCAGTCAATGGCAACATTGAGGACCGAGTAATTTAGATCGCAGATATAAAAGACAGCGAGAAGCGAAAACCAACCAAACAGTGAGTGTGTTCTGTTATTAATTCTGGCAATATTACGCAAATATGACCCTCCCCAAGTATAACAATATCTGTTTCGACACACGATTTCATATAAAAAACCTCGCAAAACTAATTCATCGCCGCTATATATATATATATATATATATATATATATTTATATATATATATATATATATTTATATATATATATATATATATTTATATATATTCAGGTTTGAGGTTCACCACTGTATAGAGCTGATCTATTCCGTATGGTCAATCGTAATGCAATAATATAGAGAGTACTCAACGTAAAGCAGTTCAACCGTCCCTGTTTTTGTAGTTGGTGGTGCTATTACGGAGTTAAATATTGTAATGAAATGACAGGATGCTGGATTTGTGTAAATCTTTGAAAGGTTTATTATACTATGATCATTTCAATGACCGGGTTCCGTATGAATCCGGTGATATCATCAGGTATTCGAAATATAATACGTGAATGTAATAGATAAAATCCATGGGGCTGAAAATTGAGGACCCGAGGGCGACCGCTATTCTGTTCCTTCAACCTCAGCCGGTCGCCCTGGAGTGACGTGGCTAAAGTTTATAGTATGCTACTACCGGTCAGATAAACGAAAACAGAAAGGGATGGGGACATAAGTTAACGTCGATCTCATGACACAAGGTAAAAGAAAGAAAGAAAGGAAGGAGAGAGAAGAAGGAGGAAGAAAGAAGAGAAGCCAGGGTTAATGTCAGCTAAAAGAAGAAAGGCAACTACTACGGGTCAGATATAGGCAAGCAAGAGGGGGAAGGAAGATAAGTCTGCGGCAGGAAGACAGGAAGAGGGGAGAAGAGAAGGAAGAGAAGAGAGAAGTAGAAAAGTAAGGGTTGATGGCTACAAGAAGGAAGATAGAAAGAAAGAGGAAGAAAGGTCGATATTAGAGTCAGACCACAGTCAAGCCAGGAGTGGCGCGAGAACATTTTCACAGGGACCCGCATCTTAGCAGAGGTGAATATATTGGGAGTCAGTGTGTTGCAGTGTTTAGACTTTTAGGATGAAGCTAAACAAATTAATAATCAATATTCAATATTAAAGAGGTTAGAAAATTTAAAGTTCAACTGTTTAACATTTTATTATATAATAGTTCCGATTTGTTCTGTAATTTAAAGGTACTATGTGGCGGTTAAAACACCGGCTGCGCTCCGGGCCCCATGGCGAATTAAGCTACGCCGTGTATTTTCATTTACCGAAAGAAGGGAAAATTTATTTTTCCAAGCACTCCAGGTGAGCTCGTTCGCCAGGGAGCCGGTCGCGCCGCCATTAAAACCCACCCAACAGTCCGACAGAAAGTTGGAACTTTAAAATTTTGCTTAGAGAAGTAAAAGAGTAATGGTTGATAGCTACAAGAAGGAAGATAGAAAGAGAGAGGAAGGAAGGTCGATATTAATGTCACACCACAGTCGGGCCAGGAGTGACGCGACAAAATGTTCACAGGGACCCGAATCTTAGCAGAGGTGAATATATTGGGGGTCAGTGTGTTACAATGTTTAGACTTATAGGATGAAGTTAAAAAATTAATAATCAATATTCCATATTAAAGAAGTTAGAAAATTTAAAGCTCAACAGTTTCAGGTTGATATATCTAATAGTTCCGATTTGTTCTGTAATTTAAAGGTACTATGTGGCGGTTAAAACACCGGCCGCGCCCCGGGCCCCATGGCGAATTAAGCTACGCCGAGTATTTTCATTTACCGAAAGAAGGGGAAATTTATTTTTCCAAGCACTCCAGGTGAGCTCGAAATTTTCTAACCTCTTTAATATTGAATATTGATTATTAATTTTTTTAGCTTCATCCTAGAAGTCTAAACACTGCAACACACTGACTCCCAATATATTCACCTCTGCTAAGATGCGGCTCCCTGTGAAAATTTTCTCGCGCCACTCCTGGCTTGACTGTGGTCTGACACTAATATCGACCTTTCTTCCTCTTTCTTTCTATCTTCCTTCTTGTAGCCATCAACCCTTACTTTTCTACTTCTCTCTTCTCTTCCTTCTCTTCTCCCCTCTTCCTGTCTTCCTGCCGCAGACTTATCTTCCTTCCCCCTCTTGCTTGCCTATATCTGACCCGTAGTAGTTGCCTTTCTTCTTTTAGCTGACATTAATCCTGGCTTCTCTTCTTCTTTCTTCCCCCTTCTTCTCTCTCCTTCCTTTCTTTCTTTCTTTTACCTTGTGTCATGAGATCGACGTTAACTTATGTCCCCATCCCTTTCTGTTTTCGTTTATCTGACCGGTAGTAGCATACTATAAATTTTAGCCACGTCACTCCATGGCGACCGGCTGAGGTTGAAGGAACAGAATAGCGGTCGCCCTCGGGTCCTCGATTTTCAGCCCCATGGATTTTATCTATTACATTCACGTATTATATTTCGAATACCTGATGATATCACCGGATTCATACGGAACCCGGTCATTGAAATGATCATAGTATAATAAACCTTTCAAGAATTTACACAAATCCAGCCTCCTGTCATTTCATTATATTATATTTATATATATATATATATATATATATATATATATATATATATATATATATATATATATATATATATATATATATATATATATAATTAAGTTAAAGA
>OZ024743.1:42916518-42951518 GCA_964016885.1 Eledone cirrhosa
ATCCATCTTACACGGTGAAATCGCTGTAGGGACATCTCAAGTAGGTTAATCTGTCATGATTTTATCTTGCATTTTCCCAGATAGATCGATACCCTCACTAAAGATCCGGATCGATTATCTAACTGCACCGATATTTGGAAAAATATATTCATGATTTGTGAAGGATACATGACAGGGAAATATATATGATTTATATCAGGTTACTATATTTTAAATTGATGTTAAATTTTAATATGATACAATAACGAATTATGTATTCTTACATTCTATAAAGATAATCTCTTGTTAAAGTTTATATGTCCTATTATACATTTATATTATAAGATATTTATGTATACATGTCATTCACTACTTCGTAATGATCACATGCTTGAATTTATTCTTTGAAATTTTGGTTTTAGCTTATTTTGGGAGACCAGACACATGTTCGAGAATATCTCAAACATGACATTTATAACTTTTAATGTAATATATATAATATTATATATATATATTTCTATCCAGGGCGGTTAACATTCCCGAGATCCATGGACGTGTTCTCTCTAGTGGTTTCTGACCCTGATCATCGCTGCCATGTACAGCGTCTCCAAGAGATCAGTGTCTGTTTTTAGGGCATCAACAAATGTCGACCTCTGTCATCCTCATCCAGTGTGTCCATACAGAGGATCCCAGAGGAGCACTGAGTATAATGTCAACTCTGGATGTCAGTGAGCATGTGCAGCTAGTCTTAGTCTCCTCTGTACTACTTTCGAGCACATTTTTGGGGGGTTCCCGTACAGTTCTGAGTTCTTCATCGTCAGTGTATACTGATTAATGTTCAGAGCCATCCTCAGCATTCTCCTGTAGAACCAATCCACAGTGAGTTTCTTGGTCAGTATCCAATATATATATATACATATATATATAAGTTTATATGTGTATATATATATATATATATATATATATATATATATATATATATATATATATATATATATATATATATATATGGTGGCTGCCAACTCGTTTTCGAGTATGGCCACTACTTTATATCCATGTAGGAGAAACCCTATTGATGCGCTGAACGAGTGTGACTTTTTAGTCCAGCCTGCGACATGAAAACTCTGGCACAAACACTACACTTGTGACAATAATTGACACATAGTGCTGGGCCCATGGTACCATGTGACGACAAGTGCAGAGAGATCTCCAGATATAAAGCAATGCCTGTGCCGTGAAGCTTTTATAGTGAGAAAAGGCACTTCACAAAGCCAGTCCCACTCTCTTAACCAAGATGATATTTATCAAAAAGAAGAACAAGTCAACATCATTGGATACCATCAGGGTTGCAGGTGTTATATCAGAGTTTTCCTTCTCCTAGAATTCTGCCTTGACAAAGGCTAAGGGGTCATCTCTCCCGGTGATTTTGGATGGCCATTGACTCTTAAGAGCTCCTTTGCCCTTTGACAGGTTTTGTTTTTAGTCCTGCAGGATGTCCAAAGTCACCCTCCTCACCAAGAAACCTTGGTGGGGTTGCCAGTTTAGTCGCCAACGACCCGACCACGAGACAGGTTGTACTGGGATACATGTTACCGGTAGCACCAACAGGTGACCTGACATATATACAAACAGTCATGGCCGGCATAGACTGGTCTTAAGATTCTCTCGATCGATTGGTTATTGATTAGGCGATACCCGCTGATGAAGCCGCATAGGCCGATTGGCATTGTTAAATAATATATGCAGACAGATGGTGCAATGCACCTTACTGCTGCATTAGTGCGGTAGAAACTCGAGTCCGGGACCTTATAGGCACCCGTTTTACGTGTGTTGTGTTGAAGCAAATAACTTTGTGCATACTCTTGTAATGTATCTTACATTGTCCACGGAGTGCGCTGAGATACAACCGGTGCTGTAATTGATAAATATACTGGGTCCGTCAACCCTTATTATATATATATATATATATATATATATATATATATATATATATATATATATATATATATAGTAATAATAATAAATTTGAAGACTAAAAACCAAAGATAAGGATAAATATATATCAAATATACAAGAACCGTAGAGCAAATATTTATTAAAATAACAGATTAAAGTTTAAGCAAAGAATCGCTGCTTTCACCCTTAACGGGATCTTCTGAAACTGACAAAGTCAATCTGTAACCGCAGAAGTAAATATTTCAAAAAACGTTCAACCGAAGGAAGACAGGAAGACGATACTTTGGTTTGTGGAAACGTTCCCTGGCATACAACGGGAAAAATCGAATATAAAACGTCATTATTTGGAGCGGTGAAAAACAATTACACGCAAAGACAGAACCACGTTTATGGTATAAAAGATGTCGTAGACTAATATTCTCTTAGGTGGTTCATAGAGACGTTCTCTAGCGATGAACGAAAAAAACGAAGGTAATACGTCATATGTGGAGCGTGGAGAACAATTTCACGCGAAGACAAAACCACGTAAATGGTATAACTGAAGTCGTAGAATAAAATTCTAACGAGGAAACCGAATGATTCTCCGCTTCAGAGTTAAGAATAAAGTAAATAAAATACAGAGATAAATGAAATTAAATAAATACATACACGCATCCAAATACGTACATACACAAGCATACGCGAAAACACTCGCCATAGGTATACAAATACACGCACATATAAATATGTGTGTGTGTGTGCGTGTATACAAATAATTAAATAAACGTATATAAATAAGAGAGTATTGAAGTTTGCTTGAAGCATTGTGGAATAATAAATAAATATCTTTAAGTCGTTTGGAAGCCTCGACAATGCAAATGGGTAAATCTCCGGGTAACAAGATCCGGTGGTGGAGAGAGAGATGTTAGTGGGTGTACCTTGAGATGCGTGGTGTGTAAAGATGTGTAAATGTGTAGAAGAAAAAAGGGAAGAGTATAAAGGATAAAATAAAAATAACAACACAACAGAGAGTTACCTTGGGAGAGATTTAATAGTCCCTATATATTTCGGATTCACATCCATCAACTGTGTTTTTTTTTCGGGGTAAAGTTTGTCTGCCGGACAGGTGCGAAACGCGTCCTCCACTGTTTGTTGTTTTGAATATCTGAGGTATTCGGCAGAGCGCGCGTGCGCGTGAAATGGGGTCGGTCGGGCAGAGGTCAGCGGCGGAATGTGGGAGTGGGGTGGCGCTAGCTGTCAGTCCATTATCTGTCTGTTTGTTAAACGTTACTGTGTGTGTGTGTGTGCGTGTGTTGTCTCGCTTGAGTGTGTGTGCGTGTGCGTGTGTAGTTGCCTTGTTCCTCTGGAGGACGCGTTTCGCACCTGTCCGACAGACAACCTTTACCCCGAAAAAAACCCCAGTTGATGGATGTGAATCCGAAATATATAGGGACTATTAAATCTCTCCCAAGGTAACTCTCTCTTGTGTTGTTATTTTTATTTTATCCTTTATACTCTTCCCTTCTTTCTTCTACACATTTACACATCTTTACACACCACGCATCTCATTAACAGAGGAACAAGGCAACTACACACGCACACACACACACACACTCAAGCGAGACAACCACACACGCACACACACACAAACGACTTAAAGATATTTTTGTATATAAATAAATAAATACGTATATAACAAGCGCACACACATACCTACATGTAAATACACAAATGTTCGGAGACGAACGTCATCCAAAACACAAAGTACACATATACACACACCCTACATACGTACGAACCCTCATACTCACACAGACGCAAAACTCACGTATACACATAAACAAAAGCATATGTACCAGAATATATAAAATATACGCTATAACATATACAATCAAATATACGTACGAGAAAGAATACGTACCTTCACAAAACATACAGGTAATATATACATACCTATGCAAATAAGTAATGGTATAAACATAACATATACTTAGCTACCACAACAAGACGTAAAATATCCGCGTATAGATCGTACTATCCGTAGGGTATAATGTGGGCTGTAATACAGGAAAGTTTTGTGCAATTTATGTTTACAAGCCGAAATTGCCTCAGATTTTTTGTTTAAGGTGTAGGCTGTGGCGTAGAGTATTTCCAGGGCCTCAGCGGCGCAGAGGTCACATGGTCTTTTATTTCCGTTATACGATCTGGCCCTAGCTAGGATCTCCCAGTATAACTTATATTGGGTGTGGTTGTCTTTTAGACTCCAGTTATAAGCTGAAAGTGACGTCATATTCCTTCTTAGAGGGTAAGGAAAAGAAAGGGTATGCATGTAAAGACGCTGCTTGAATCTATTGGCGGTTAACCCTATGTAGGCCGTACAGGACGTGGGTGTTACAACCTTACATTTGTAGACAATGTTATTAGAGAGGCATTTCCCGGATAGGGGGCAATAAACCCGATTCCTACAATTACAGTTAGTACTAACTACAGGGTTGCACGTGTTCCTACGGCTATGTAGTTTAGCTAAATTTGAAGCTGTGATCTTATGTGCAAGGTTAGGAGTCGTAGAATAAGAAATTTTAATAGTATTTCTATTAAAAAGTTTACTATATTTATGTGTACGGGGAAAATGCTTCGTAATAAGGGATAGAAAGATCTTAGCTAATGATGTGGCCACCTCCATATTATATGGTGGGTTATACAATATAATGCGTCAGGATCTATTTCTACTAGGTCTATACTCGTACTCTGTATATGCTACTTTATCGACAAATCCACTCCGAGCAAGAGCTTCATTGTAATATGTGGAATGGTCGTTAAAAATATGCTCGTTAGTAGATAGACGGGAAAGCCTCAATGAAACGTTTCTTACCAGGTTCTTGGTTATGCTGGCAGGACGGTTGGAATGCTTACTTATGTAATTAAGCGTATCATTCGGCTTTCTATACGGGTACTACAAGCCATTGTAAGGCAATTTCGGCTTGTAAACATAAAGAGACTTTCCTACTTCCTCTCCCTGATCATACGGCCCATCATTGAAATGTCCCAGATATATATGACAGCACGGAGGACCTCTTCAGCTGAATCAGCGAAAATAACCGATCTAGGGACCTAACAGACTGTATAATAGGTAGTATGGATGTTGTGTCCCAATATCCTACCATTGACGTGGATTTTGCTGTGGAGAAATGCGTAGAAATGATCAGTGAGAGCAATGTTGAATTCTGTGGCATTGATACCAGTGAGCTGGGACTCCTACTTAAACATACCTATAGTAATGATTATCTAGATACGTATGACCTTAGAAACATCTGCCCCACAAGACCAGCAAGAGCCAGACCACTTACCATTACCTCAATGACCAAGAAAACCCACACAGAAAGATGGAACGGTTGGACCAGAGCCATATGGACCCCCGAAAATCACGATGAACTAAAGAAAATGATTGCACATGCGGTGGGGGCCAGTATAAAACTAACCCTTAAGGAACATATTTTCAAATTTAATGGAAAAACATATGCCCAAGAGGAGGGAGCAGCCATTGGTGTTAGCATTGCAGGTGACATAGCTAACTTATTCATGGTATGGTGGGACAATAAACTTAAACTTAAACTTAAAGAAGAATTAGAAGACAGCAACCTCTTAACCCTGATAATGTACTCCCGCTACGTTGATGATATAAACAACGTAGTTAAAACACCCCCACTAGAGAACAGTCAGGAATTAGAGAAAAACACCATGGAAAGCATCCAGCAAATAGCTAACTCCATCCTCCAGAGTATTAGAATTACTATAGACTACCCAAGAAAACACCCCAACCATCGATTACCTGTACTAGACACAGAGCTCTGGTTAGAAACCATTAATAACAAAATACAAATCCTCCATTCCCATTATGCCAAAACCATGACTTCTAAATATCTGATCGACCGAAACTCAGCTGTTTCGGATCACACCAATATCAACATACTGATTACGGATTTGGTACGGGTGATGAGAAACATGTCCCGCATGTGCAACCCCAACTTCATCCATCGTATGCAGTTCTCTGGTTACAATCAGAGAGATAAAATCAGAGTATATAGAGGAGCCAGAACCAAATGGGAAAACATGGTAAACAATGATACAAATGGGATCTGCCCCTTGTATAGGAGCAAGTTTTAGAATAGAATAGAAAGAACTTGGAATAAGGTTAATAGAATAAACTCATGGTATGATAGCAATAAATACCAGAGTGTAATGTTCATCAATACAACCCATACAGGTGAATTAGCTTACAAATTTAGAAGGGCCCTAGATAAACTTAAACTTAATATTAAGATAGTAGAAAGACCAAGTACCTCCCAAAAAACACTTATTAGTAATACATACCCTTTTCAAAGACCTCCCTGTATAGATAAGAAATGCATAATCTGTAAACTAAGCCCCCTTATTAACTGTAAAACTAGAAATGTAGTATATAGCGTAAGATGTACTGAAGGACAATGTAAAGATAAGAATATAGTGTACATAGGTGAGACAGCTCGTAGTATAGGAGAAATGTTAAATGAACACTGGCGAGAGCTTCAAGATAAAAAAGAATCATCAATACTCCACCGACATGCTAAAATAGAACATAAGGGCAAATTAGAGAACATAGAAATAAAAATAGAATCTACACACAGAAAAGACGCAATGATTAGACAAATCACCGACCAAAATGAACTCCAACCAAAATTAAATAGAAAACATGAATGGAATAGCAACATCAAAACTTACAATTAAGGACAAAATGAAAACACACACACACATAGACAAACAACCAACCAGTATCATGTAAATAAACAAATAAATAAACAAATAAAAACACACACAGACACCCGGATGTAACACATGCGCAAACTAAGCACACAACACACACAAAAAGAAAATGGCGTAGGACAGAACAAAGGAGAGGCACAAAACAAAGAAAAGAATCCCCAGTCTCTGAAGAGGTCACAGAATGTGTGACGAAAGAACTTTGACAATATATGAACAACCGCCTCGTTGTGGAACCAACCAACCAACCAGAAATTTATAAATTCTTAAATTTATAATAAATTGGAGTGAAAGCAAAAACGATATATATATATATATATATTTCGT
This sequence comes from Eledone cirrhosa, assembly GCA_964016885.1. NCBI lineage: Eukaryota > Metazoa > Mollusca > Cephalopoda > Octopoda > Eledonidae > Eledone > Eledone cirrhosa. The sequence continues at coordinate 42,923,557 of OZ024743.1, forward strand.
TTCTGAATTTGTTTAGCAAGATTCTTTATCTGAAAACGTGTGTTGAAACCGATATTGTTATACTTCGGGACGGTCATGTTGTCAATAAGAAACACACGCACCAGATACTTTCACTCCAATTTATTATAAGTTAACTTAAATTATAAATTTAAGAAATTTATAACTTTCGGTTGGTTGGTTGGTTCCACAACCGGACGGTTGTTCATATATTGTCAAAGTTCTTTCGTCACACATTCTGTGACCTCATCAGTAACACAGAGGGCATGTCTGCTTGAAATATAACCCTGTGATATTCTGTTTTAGCAGTTAAAATAGAGTCTTCTCTATATATATTTAACAGGATATCACACAGGAAGTTTTTTTGTTTCGCGAATGGTGTCTTGCGACTTTGGCAACTTGGAGGGCCCCTATCATTCAAGATTGAGGAATAGAATCGAATGCTTGCCTGTAATCCAACCAGATTGCAACCATGTCCTACCTATATCACCGCAACTTTGTCATCATGGTTTTCTTATGTTGCTGAACACACCTCAAACTTTTTGTTGCCAGCTTCATACTCAGCTGTGATGAAATTATTATTGTCAAAGTGATCCTGGAGAAATAAGTTCAGACAGGATGTATGCATTAGGGTGTGGCATGCAATGAGTCTAGATGTATGCCAAGTGGGCATTTTTGTGGTCCAATACTGTTTGTCAACCACACTAGTCTATGTGCATCTTCTATCATAGCTTGCTGGTAGAGTTTTAATAAGATGTATCCGATATGTATGTATGTTTGTATGTATGTATGTATGTACGCATCCATGTTTGTATGTATGTAGGGGCTTACACTGTATTCGTTGCTAAGACGATAAATCTTCGGATTGATATAGACAGACAGATAGATAGAGAGAAAGAATCACAAAGGGACAGGAGTGAAGAGAGAAATGCACATTTAGGCATATACGTTAAAACCAATATTTGACTATCCTCGCATATATAGACATATTGATAAGAAAAGTAAAGTCGATTACAAATAATACATAGTATCATTAATCTAAAATATGAGATAATAAAGCTGTAAAATAAACTAATACAAGTTAAACATGCGGTAACATACTTTGAACAGAATACGTAGAATAACATCAGGCTTAATGGAATAATATTAATGTTAAGTTAGAGTGGAGTAATCCAGAAAATGTTAGGTTAACTATGGTGGAGTTATATGGAAAGCGTGGATCATATTGATCGGTAGTATTAACAGAAACTGGTGTAACATCTTGTCGTCTCCTTGGGCTAAATCATGGACAATTTAATGTGTGCGGCGTAGAATTATAGAATCATATTTATATCTAAGTACTTCATAATTCTTCACTGAACATTATATTTAACAATATAGTAAAATGTATGAGATGGTTAAATAAATAAGTAGGTTAGAGCTATTCCTCAAAGTACGAAGTCATAACTGTGAGTCTAAATACAAAATATGAGAAATAATACTCAATAATTGATACACCCATGATGCAAGAAAATTTGTTTAGAACCACAGGTGCAAGCAGATTGAATGGAAGAGAGCGAAGGTCATGTTTTAGATGATATACTTTCTACAGATCTGTTAACTCTCCCTGTCTGACAGGGATATTTCCAACCCACTTTGGGGTGGGTGAGAGATGTCTTATCTGGTGAAAATGGGTATAGCTTTCATTATGTAAATCATACCATTTTACCTCATTTCTCCCCGTTTTGGTGCACTTTTTTCATTGTATTTCCCGCTTGTGTTTTAGAGGTTAGCAGGTCTGTATGCATTTGTGTTGCTATCTGTATAGAAAACGTATAGCTAAATATAACGATAGATATATAGAAAAAGAAAATTATAAATAATTGAATGTATAAATTAGTAAAACAGCAACATATATAATCCAATGGAAAAATAGAATGAGAGATGTTGAAGAGAATGAGAACCCTAAGATCTAGTTTAATCAAATAAAGTTGTTTCGGTGAAACAAAATAGACCATAGTTATATAATCCAGTGAGCTATATAAAAGAACAACCGGGACGATATTGATCTTGGATTGATCCGTAACTGGGGCCGTTTCATGTCTTCACACTAAACCATGGGTTGTATGCATTATATTCTATATTTTGAAACATTATGGTGCTACATAAGTGAAACAATATAAAATTAATATAAGAACATAAATATTAAGATATTAAGATTAAGCATGGGTTGAGTCATATGATTACAAGTAGAAATAAATGAAGTATACGAGTTAGGCGAGAGGATCTGCTTGATGTGTCTATATGTAACCGGAATCTTATGTACATTCAGTGATCAACGTTTCAAAAGTTAAGAAGTTATCTCATAACGAACAAAATTACTACGTGTTTGGATGTGCGTAATTAGCACAATAATTACACCCTTCAAAGTATTAGTTCACCTTCCATTTGCTTATTAAACACAGTTTAAATTGTATTAAATCACTTTAATCTCATATACGTTGACTGACAAAGCTATATATTTGATTTTATACTTTTAGAGGAATGTTTGTTTACGAATATAGCTCCGTGTTTTTAATGATTTGGAGTTGATCCTATATAGGTTTTCTTGTTATTGTTAGTTTCGTCATCGCATTTAAACACGATATTTTTGTTAAATATTGCGATTAAAGCGATCAGATATTAGCGGTATAACAATTAGAAAATTATTCTCTCGACCCACTTTGGATGTTACATGTTCATTTGGTTATGTTGGTATCTCCTATATTCCTCACATGTTAATTGGGGTCAAATAGAATAGCCTAATATTTTTTTGGCTGGTGGTAGTATACTGTTTATAAATTGCAGAGAAATTTTCCTTTCGTATTTTAAAAAGAAGCAGTTTGCTATTGTGGTGGAGACTGTTGTGTTGAAGTGTCAGTACCATCAAATGGGTATGTGCCTATTAATTCTTATATTTCTACGTGAGCAGTTAAGACAAATGATTTTTCACAGAAACCATTTCTGCCTGAGGCACTGTTATAATATTTCCCCACTCGATGTTTTGCCTTAATATTATAATCTACTTGCATTGTAGAGGTTTCAAAAATCAACGATTTTCCAAAATTAACAATGCCTCACTAAAGTATTTCACATAAGGTTATTTTTCGTGCGAACCCTGTTAATGGCCATTTTTTTCCTCTTTTCTATATGTGTATATATTTAAAAAGGAACCTTAGTTTCACATTTTCTGCGTTTGACGATTTCCATTATATCTATTCTAGTGTTCTTGCTTCATGGTCTCGGTGGAGAGAAGGGCGAATGCAGTATATGGTAGAATGGTGAATGAGATGCGTTGAAATCTCAATCTAAAAAGGTGGGCTCGCTTTGCAGATGGTCATCTCAATGCTGATTTTGGATGCCTAGGAACTTAGACGTTTCCACCATTATAGGGTCAACTAGGACGATGTAATTCAGCTTAAAAATGCTAAACCTGTTAATTTCTGGGACGAAGCATGTTTGTGTCGCTACTATGATTGGTTGGTATCTATGTGATTTTATATTTGATTTCCATAGCTTGATATATTAGGTAATTGACATTCCCCGTAACCATTGCCTGACCAATCTATTGTCGGTGATATTTAAGTGATAAGAGTTATTTATAAGCTCATGCGAGATATTAGTGTCTCTACGTGGGTGCAAGAGCCAATACTATCAGTGTTATCCCTACCACCACTCTCTCTTGTCTGAATTCAACGCAGTCCACATTCTTGGATGATTAAACGAGAACTCTTGTTCCGACCAGTAGTCGAGTCCCCGAAAAGTAGCATGAGTTTTGTACGTCCATCTAATCACACCTAATTTACAATATGATATCAACATCACTTTGCATTGATACATTTGCCATTATTGCAAAATCGCATTTTTTAAAATTCTGACGTAACATGGAGAACAATGCACCGTTCGACTTTAGTTAGTTGTTCTTAGTGAAGTTGCATATACCACATAAAACTGAAGAATTTAACTTGGTCATAAGGTACTTTTCTCCATCAATCATTTGTGGATATTGATTAATGCCATATCACTAATGGAAATTGTCATAACACTCATTCAACAACAGATGTTCGTTATATATATTTCCATTATAACTCAATATTATTCTCTCTGAATGACATAATAATATCCTATCCCAAAGTCTGGTATTGACGCATGGCATTTCCATCTTTCAATATGCTTTTGATATCGCTTCTCTTTTCAAGCGCAACTTTCCACTCGGTAATAATATTATTTCTTAACTATCTAAATGGATTTGATATCATCAAATTTTGAAATATGTAAGACAATGCCCTGTGGCATTGTTCCAGCTGTTTCTGTTCGAGTTTCAAATACTACCAACGATAATTTGTATTTCAACATATCTTCGTTCTCAAAAACGCACGCCGAGTAAAATGGTGGATTTTTTATATCATCTGTTGGCTAATCGTGTGATATCATTTCCGATTTCTCAGGTTCTGGGTTAAAATCCACGTTCTTTTCACCAGAACAGCATATATATATATATATATATATATATATATATATATATATATATATATAAATTGAAACAAAATGAAAACGAAATTTCATTTCTCACTCTTAGTATGGCACTTACTTAAATGTAAGTATGCATGTATACGTACATACATATATGTATACAGACGTACAGTAGCATGCACATATATATATATACATATATACATACATATGCATACAGGTACACATACATATATGCACGTATCAGTTTAGCGGCGCTTATTATAACGTCGCTTTGTTCGTTTGTAAACAAACTGAACAGCCTGAATTTATGCCATACGGTGTTAAGGCAACCACGTCACCTTTTTGTTCAACACTGACACAGGAACGATGTACTAGTTTCAAGCTTGTTAGCTATCATCAGCACCGTTTACCCATCTGCCAGATAGTTGAACGTTCGAAAGTATATACTTTCCTTATGAAAATTAACGGCTGAACAGCCTAATTTGCATATTGAGTGAGTTAAATCGGCCAGGCATACCGAAAACGATAAATTGAAACAAAATGAAAACGAAATTTCATTTCTCACTCTTAGTATGGCACTTACTTAAATGTAAGTATGCATGTATACGTACATACATATATGTATACAGACGTACAGTAGCATGCACACATATATATATATATATATATACATATATTCATACATATGCATACAGGTACACATACATATATGCACGTATCAGTTTAGCGGCGCTTATTATAACGTCGCTTTGTTCGTTTGTAAACAAACTGAACAGCCTGAATTTATGCCATACGGTGTTAAGGCAACCACGTCACCTTTTACAAACGAACAAAGCGACGTTATAATAAGCGCCGCTAAACTGATACGTGCATATATGTATGTGTACCTGTATGCATATGTATGTATATATGTATATATATATATATATATATGTGCATGCTACTGTACGTCTGTATACATATATGTATGTACGTATACATGCATACTTACATTTATATATATATATATATATATATATATATATATATATATATATATATATATATATATATATATATATATATATACATATATGGGCCGGCCACCGCTCTGTAAACTTAGTTCCTGTTTGTTACTGGAATTCTATAAGAATCCAACATACATAGTTTTCGGCAGACAGGGAGAGTACTGAGTTTTGACAAGTACCAATCAGCGCTGTCAAATTATCTCCCCCTGCCTGCCGAAAATTTAAGTAAGCGACAATGTCGCTACTTTAAAATAATAGCGTATGGTCTTCAAAAGGCATTTAATTAAGCATACAGTGTATTGCAATATACACTATATTTATATATATATATATATATATATATATATATATATATATATACTGTACCCTTGAAATATATATAATAGAATAAATATGGTTTTATAAATATAGTTTCCATTTATTTAATATCATTGAATATAATACTCCAGAAATCTGTTGAGTTATAAACATTTATATTTGTTGAATTACCAACAAAATGAATATCCCTTTTGTCACACACACACACACACACACACATATATATATATATATATATATATATATATATATATATATATATATATATGTATATATATATATATATATATATATATATATATATATATATATATATATATATAGTAATAATAATAAATGTGAAGACTAAAATCCAAAGAGGACTCGATAAGGATAATATATATATCAACATATATAAATAGAGCAAATATTTATTAAGCAAAGCATCGTTAAGGGTGAAAGGAGCGATTCTTTGATTAAACTTTAATCTGTTATTTTAATATATATATATATATATTTATATATGTGTGTGTGTGTATGTGTGTGTGTGTGTGTATGTGTGTGTGTGTGTGTGTGTGTGTGTGTGTGTGTGTGTGTGTGTGTGTGTGTGTGTATGTGTGTGTGTGTGTGAAGACATTATGTAGATGCTATATATACACCTCTAGAATCTACATAATATATAGAATACATGCATATATTACATAACTATTTCCAATAGTCAAGAAGTAAACCTGAAAATGCTCTTAAGTATAATTATAAATGATTATCCTCTTACCACAGGACAATTCTAATTGTGATCGAAACTAGATAGAGAAAAGACGCAGTATACGTCTGAATAAATTAGTAATATTTACAATGAGTAAATCATAACTTGAATTTATTAACCCTTTAGCATTTCATTACTTTATATATACTATTGTATTTTTGTGGTAAAGGCTTTACCTTACATAATAATCTCACATAATATCGAATATATGAGATTTTGATGTTATTTATTTTGAGAAAAGTAACATAATGTCAGTATGACTGGCCGGATACGGCCAGCTTTAACAGAAAGAATTGAGAGAATTCTGGCCGGATACGACCGGTTTAAATGCTAAAGCGTTAAACCTTAGACAACAATATCTCTAGATGCTAAAACACAATCCTATTACATAATACACAATGAAATGTAGTAGAAATAAATGTTTTTCAACCAGAGTAAACTCAGGTTTAACAGACCTGCTATATAATTCCAGTTATTATTTAAGAGATTTGACGGCGGTGGATCGGCAGTATCGGTTGAGCGTCGGACAACATGCTTGGTTGCATAGAGTTATGGCCCTTTACGTGATTTGTTCAAATCCCACTGACGTTAGTTTTGGCTTTCATCTTTACGGCATCGATGAAATAAAGTCCCAGTCATGAACTGTGGTCGATTTAGACGACTTTCTCCTCTCTCAAAATTGGTCGTCTTATTCCTAATGTAGAAGCAATTATTTAACAGATTCTTTTCCTGACAGACAAATAAACAAATTGTCTCCAAAATATTGAAGCATTCGATGGTCCAACTAGAAGAGTTGCGGATGGAAGCGAAATCAATCTGCTTTCACTCTAACAAAATAAAACAGTTTTATATAAGAACTAGCTTCAAAGTGCTATAGTTTACCACACTATCTCCATATTGCCAGTTCCATATTTCTATAGTGTGCTACCCTAGCCCCACCGTGCAATAGTGCAGCAGCTTTGCAATCTTGCACCCTTGCTTCAAAGTGCCATATTTTCCCCATTGACTCCATATTGCCGTATTTCCATATAGTGTCATTGAAGCAGCCCAGTTCCATAGTGTTCAACTCTAGCTCCGCAGTGCCATAGTGCGGCACTTTAGCTCCGAAATGCTATAGTGCGGCACTCCAGCTTCAAAGAGCCAAAATACTTTTATTTATATAGATTTAAGATATCTGATTTACTCTGCATAAAAACCTTTAAAGATCGCTAGAAATTTACATCCTACCAGTTGTGTTATATGGTCTTGACTGTGTTAATTGGACGATAAGGTCACTTCAGAAGCTCTCTAAATTCCAGAACCACATCATGAGACTTATGTCTGGCAAATGTCTCAGCAACCCTATCTCTATCAGTGAGCGGCTCAACATTACCAACCTTAGACCAATTACATCAATTGTTAAGTCAAGAGTACTCAAACTATAGGTCCATATAAAAAAATCAACCCGTGGTGTGAGTAGATTATGCCTGGAAGGAAGATTGGCTGGTAAGAGAAGCAAAGGCCGGCAGCCAAAACGATGGACTGAACTTGCTCTTTGTTCTTTCAACTCTGCTGCTGGTGATCGAACTTTGTGGAGAGAGATATCACATGTTAATGCGCAGTCTACAACTGGCGAAGTTTAGCGTCACAAGAAGAAGAACTTTCCAATTCCATTTTATTCTCATTCTGTCCACTTCTATTTTAAAACCACTACACAGGTGTCACTCATCGCATATTTCCATCCCCAGGAACTCGATATTTAACTTTGGTGGATATATATATATACACCCTCCCCATATATATATGTGTGTGTATGTGTGTGTGCGGGTCTCTATGCCTGTGTGTGTTTGTGTTAGTTAATTCCGTATCTAAAGATATACGATATGTTTAATAAATGAGCATTTTGAAAGCCCAGCTTCATATATTGAAAAGCTGACGAGCAGCGCTGTCTAGCAGATTTTAGCAGCAACGGGGAAAGTCCTCTAGAAAACCCTAGCCGTCAGCCTTTCAATAGTCAAAATGTGTATTTATTAAACCTACCGTATATCTTTAAATATAGAGTTAAACCTCCAGCTATTGCTGGTACTCATTTTCAGCTGAGTAAACTGGAGCAACGTGAAATAAAGTGTCTTGCTCAAGGAAACAACACATCACCCGGTCCGAGAATTGAACTCACAACCTTTCGATTGCAAGCCTAATGCTCTAACCACTAAGCCATGCGCCTTTATAAGGTTGCACGTGTTTGAATAAGTGTATACTATATAACGTCTTCTTCAAATATTTAATTTCTTTCAACCGAATATTCTTTAAATCTTCATAGAATATTATCAGATTTATCTTCCTTTCTTCTTTTTCACATTCCTTCTCGGTCCCACCCGCCTCTTCTCTTCTCTTGTACATCTGTAAGCTGTCTATTATCAAAGTAACCTAATAACTTGTTCATGGTAGATTCGTGAAACCATATCATTTGTTTCAGTCAAGTAAAATATTTCTTTCTCACTATATATTTAACCACAATTTGATAATCCTCTTTTATATTATCCCAACAATAATGCCATGACACCAACGGACTCTAATTGTATATTCTCAACTGCTTCTGACCATTTTTTATAGTAAATGTATTTGAAAGAATAAGGAACCTAGCTTCTGTAGAATGATATATATGTGTCCTTATGTGTTCGTGTGTGCCTGTCGGTATGTGAGCAATGCATTTTACTGGCGTGACAAATACAAATTCATATCGTTAAGTAATAGTAGTAATAGTAGTAGCAGTAGCAATGGTAGGAAGAGCAGCAGCAACAGCAGAAGTAGTAGTAGTAGTACTAGTAGTAGCAGTAGTAGTAGTAGTAGCAATTGTAGTAACAACAGCAGCAACAACAGAAGTATTATTTTATTATTATTCTTCCTTGAGTCTCAGACATTGATGTTATTTAACTGGAAAGTTTGTTGAAATGAATATCAAGCCATTACCTGCAGCCTCAGATATTCAGAACGTATCGGAGGTTTCTTGCTGTTCCCAGCAAGCATGCCTTTTGAAGTGTTCCAAAAAGCGGGGTTGGACTACTCTTCTTTAACCATCCTTGGAAACTCTTTGAGAAAGTACCTAGTGCGCCTATGACAATCAAGACGACCTCGATTTCATGGCAGTTCCAAATCCTTTTTAACTCCCACTTTAAGTCCTGGTATCGGTTACTTTTCTCCCTCTCCTTCTCTTGCACTCTCGTGTCAAATGGGCAGGCTACATCTACAATCAGGAACGATGTTTTTCCTTGTCCAAAACCATCATGTCAGGCCTATTGTGTTCTAATTTCTTGTCCGTCTGTATCCTACAATAACATATCACCTTCACCTGATCGTTTTCATTTGTAATAAGAATTATACTATCACAATTGTTTTAAATATCTAAAAAAATCAAAAACTTACGGGATCGATTCCATGACACTCTATCCACCATGTGCTTATTATTATTATTACAGCTGCATTTATCTTGCTTTATGTTCATACGAGTTATCACCAAGTCACAACCAGTGACCTCAAGAGACAACAAGGTCCGCCATGTTCAAGAAAGAACATACATACTCACATATGCATCTTTAGTGTTTAGACTTGTGATGTACTTATATTGACAGAATCTTCCTTAGTATGTGGGCAGTTCCCATTAGTACTATTTTTTGTATTTCTCCTATACGCGGGTTTCCTGGGATTTGCGATAAGTAATCATTAGACCCCTTAGGTATCATTCCCAGAGTGCCTACAACCACTGGTATTGTTTTAGTTCTCAATTTCCACATTTTTCCAATTTCTATCTCCAGGTCCTTATACTTGCTAGATTTTTCAAATGTTTTTATAGATACATTCTTGTCTATTGGAACGGACACATCAATTACCAGGCATACCCTCTTTTTAAAGTCCTTCAATATTATATCAGGTCTATTTATATCTATTTTTCGGTCTGTTTGGATGGTAAAGTTCCACAAGATTGAGATGTTGTCTTTTTCAAGTATGGGAGGTGGTTGATGCTCCCACCAATTCTTTTGATGGAGCAGGTCAATATGATTACACATTATCCAATGTATGTATTGTGCAGCTTTGTCATGCCTTTTTAGGTATTCGGTTGGAGCTATAGGACTGCACATTGAAATTATATGGTCAATGGTCTCTGGTTGTTTTTTACATACACAGCATAATGGGCTGCATCCATTTTTTATTATGTTGGCTTGGTAATTTTTTGTTGGCAGACACTATTCTTGTGCTGATATAATCAGTCCTTCAGTCTCCGATTTCAGTCCAGAGGATGACAACCACTGATGGGTTAAAGTTTTGTTAACATCAGGATTGTTAGCTCGTTCTGGGTATTTTCCATACAGAGTCTTTTCTTGCCATTTCTTAGATAGTTTTTGTAGCAGTTCTTTCTTTGCAGTTACTTTTACCTACTTTGCTTTTTCTGTGTTTTCCATTTCAGCAGTAAATGGGACTTCTGAAATGTGTAGTCCATTACTGTATCTGTGTGCATCTTTTGTAATGGAGTATGATCTTTTGATGCTTTCGTGTTTCAAAACAACTTTGATCATCCAATCATGTGATTCCCTTAGAAATGTAGAAAATCCAATTGTTGCAGTTTTCAACGCAATGTCTAACTGGATTAACGCACGTCCTCCTTCTTTCCTAGGGAGATATATTCCATCTGTATCTGCCTTAGGGTGATGCATTCTGTGCATGGTTAAGAATTTTCGAAGTTTTGTATCGAGCCTACGGATCTCTGTGCTTGACCAGTTGATGACATTTTAACTGTAGGTTACTACTGGTATGGCAAGCGTGTTTATGGCATCGATTATATTCCTTGCATTCAATTCCGTTCTTAAGATTGCTCTTACTCTGCGGTAACATTCTTTCCTTATCCTTTCCCTCATTGTCAAGTGCTTGATTCCGTCTCCTTCACAAACACCTAGATATTTGTAAGTTTCCTCATCATCAAGTTCTCTTATCACATTCCCTCGATCAAGATTAATGTCTGAACTTTTCAGCAGCTTTCCTCTGGTGAACGTTGCTTTGGTGCATTTATCTAGTCCAAACTCCCTTTTAATGTCATCACTGAATTGCTCCACAGTGGATAATAGCCCTTGCAATTGTTCATCATTTTTTGCAAATAGTTTCAGGTCATCCATGTAGAACAAGTGATTAATGGTTTTGTCATAGACTTTATATCCATGTTTTGTTTTATTGAGCATTTTACTTAATGATTATTATTATTATTATTATTATTATTATTATTATTATTATTATTATTATTATTATTATTATTATTATTATTATTATTGGCGACCTACGTAGTAAATCGTATCATCGTGAGCTCCGCAAAGGTTTGTTATTTCCGTTCGTTAAAAATTGTCATTTATGGAAAATTTTATTGTTAACTGTTTATAAGCGCACATACATTGTTTTCCGAAAAGGACACCCAAAAAGATTGGAGCCTTGTGCCCAAAATTTAAACTTTTATTATTATCAAAAAAATTTCTTTGAAAAAAATGGCTAATTCACCTCTGCACGAAGTAGCTGAAAGCCTTCCTCACAAATTAACACCTCACACCGACACCACCATTGTAAATGTTACTACCTTTGCCAACACAAAAAAAAATATAAGCACTAGCAATATTTTAAATTTGTCTCAGGCAGACATTCATTTCCCGCCATTACCAATGACTGCAGGTGTTAAAGCCTCCACCACCACCACCACCGCGACAACCACCACCACCACCACCGCGACAACAGAAACAAAAGAAGAAAAAAATAAATTAACTCGTGATGTCGAAATGAAATCAAGCAAAATGGACTCTTCCCCACCAAAGACGAATGACGTCACCACCACCACAACTGAAACTAAAATTAATATTAACACAAATAACGATAGCAACAACAACAACAATGACATTATAAAAATCCCCCTCAGTTTCGCCAGAGTAGCAAAACAGTTCGAAGCATTTACGGTAACTCAGGAGGATTTAGAAAATGCCAAACATGTGGTAAAGAAAGATGGGTACTGGGTCAGCCTCCCCCCCCCCCACCTAATAAAATGGAGCATCGGCGCCTATGCACCGTGTCGTATCGAACAATAAATGTAAAATCGCGCCGAGTGGAACGGGCATCCGAGTCCCAAATCCAAAAAGCTTTGGGACATGTGTGGGCAAGAAAAACCCACATCAGACGTGGGCAAAAGTATGGAACCGTGGATGTGTTCTTTGAAACACCACAGGATGCTAGAGAACACTCCATGGCCCCATTAAGAAGTGACGACTTCACACTCGTCCCAAGCTATTGTGGCCAGAGACTCGTCAAGATCAGGGTGACCCACGTTCCACCGGCCATCGAAATTCCCTGGCTAATACCGGCTGTCCTCGCCGGCATCGAAGCCAACACAAAAATAATAGCAATAGCAAAAGAAAAGCAGGAGAACTGGTCCGGATCTGGGATGGAGCTCCTAATCCAAGCGGACCAAAAAAGCATTGAGGAGATCCCAGAGGTAATAGACCTCACTGACGGCAGCCACCTCACGGTAATTGTCGAGGGCAGAAGACCTGGGTGTGTCGTTTGTGGTGAAGGAACCCACCTAAGGGCTTTCTGCCCTCAGGCTAAAAGGTTGAGGCCACCTCTCCTACCCACCCAAGTGACACAACCATCAACACCACCAGTAGCAGAGATGGCAGCAACAACTGTAGCAGCAACAAAAGAAGCAACTATAACAGCAACAACCCCAGCAACAGTAGCAAAACCAACACCACCACCACCACCAGCAAAACCAACACCACCACCACCCAACACTTCAGAACTAACACCAGCGCCTACACCATCCACCACGCCACAACCAAAGCTAACGCCTGTGGAGGATTTTCCACTCCCCGGCCTATCACAACTGGAGACAGATTGTGACGACGAGGAGTGGGAAACGATATCCGGAAAAAAAAAAAAAGAAACCAAAAAAGAAAAAAATTCTATTCCTTCCCCCTCCAAAAACAAAATACAAGGGAAACAAATGAATTAAGAAACAAAAAAGTTAGGACAGATATGCCACCATCCACACCAGCATCACCAACCCCATCAACCCAAACACCAACACCATCACCATCATTAACCCCAACACCAGCATCACCTACACCACAAAAGTCACCAAAATGCGAAACAGAAACAAACCCACAACAAACGCAAACAAAACAAAACAACCAAGACGATACACACTACACAGCATTAAATTTGAACAACAAGCAATTATTACCCTACATCCAACACAACACCAGCATCACAGAAAAAGACTACACAACAACCCAAAAATCCACACCACCTCCACACATACAAATCACTCGCATCACACAGAAAACGTACATGACACTGAAACAAAAATTCCCCAAAGACATCGGAGACTTCCGACAAGCACTCTCCAGGAGGATTTATAAGGACATCCTTCCTGAGGAGGCCACAAACAGTGAACAGGATGGAAAAACCGTCCTTCCCCTACGAGAAGTAAGGTAAGTGGTCTTTCTCATCTTTTCCACTCCTTTTCAACATGACATCACTCAGAATAGGCAGCATAAATGCGCGTGGCTTGGGGTCGTCATGGAAGCAGGGCCACCTGCTCAACGACCTCAGGTCACTAAACATAGATGTAGTGGCCATCAGCGAGACCAGAATCTCCGAAGCACAGGCTTTCACACTGATCTTAGGCGGCTACGATGTGTACGCATCTCCCAGCCGTCCGGGATCGGGGGGAGGAGTTGCTGTGCTCTTTCGGAGAGGTTTGGATCTTGCCATGCGGGCCATCTTCCTGGACCCAGAAGGTAAGTTGGTGGTGCTGGACGTGACCAGCGGAGACGACCAAGCTTTCAGGTTAGTGGCCGTCTATGCCCCGACAGGAGCAGGGTGGTCTGATTTCTTCCGGCGTCTGGAGACCTTTCTTGGAACGTCCCGCTCTTTAGTGTTAGTGGGCGACTGGAACGGGTTCTTAGATGCACGCTGGGATTGTGTGGGATTAGTGGATAGGGAAGGAGGGTGCAAGAGTCTCCCCAACCTGCTCAGACGTTTTGAACTGTCTGACAGGTACCGAATGGATTTCCCGAATGTACCAATGTGGACTTGGACAAATCGCATAGGGTCATCCAGATCATATCTAGATAGAGTATTTTGTAGGGAAATAGATAGGTCTAGCATAGGCTGTCCACAATTCAAGATAGTCAGCTACACGGACCACAAATTCGTGATCTGTGTGCTTGACTTAGATAGGCTTCATAGACGAGGACCCGGCTACTGGAAGCTAAACGCGTCCTTACAAGCGCGCAAGGCCTACAGAGACCGGATTAGCGAACTAGTTAAGCGGGCGTTGACGGGGCCATCGTCAACAACAGGTGGTTGTTTGCTCTGAAAAGAGCAATTAGAATAGAGTCCATTAGGTTTAGTAAGACTTTAGCAATAGAGAAAAATAGAGCAGAGGGAGAATTAGTTAGAAAATTAGATGAGGCACTTAGCAAACGCATCGCGACCGACCTACTTGCGGCGAAATTGGCCCTTGACCAATTCTTCAATGCAAAGCACGAAGGCTGCGTTGTCAGAGCTAGGGTGCGTGCTCTCAGACACGAGGGGACGAAATCCGTTCAATGGGCCCGAGTGGCGGAGGCGCGTCGTGGCAACAAAGCCACGATCCGGTCTTTGGTGGACCACGACGGGCGCATGCTACTCGATCCCGGGCAAATGTGTGAAGCTTTTCAGCGACACTTCGCTCAACTGTTCGGGGGCAGTGGCGGGCCGGATCGAGGGATGGACTTTAGTGTCTACCTCGACGGACTGCCGCGGCTTTCGGCCACTGAGGCGGAATGTTGCGAAAAGCCGATAACAACCGCTGAAGTACGGGATGCAATGACTAGTTGCACAAGTGGTAAATCGCCTGGATGGATCGTCTGCCCTATGAACTTTACGTACAAATGCCAAACTTGTTCGGAGGCCTCTTGGCGGACGTCTACTGCAACTGGCAACATAACGGGAGAATTCTCAGCTCTGTGAGCCGAGGAGCGGTGGCGCTGCTAAGAAAGGATCCGAACAAGGGGGATAACATAGATAATTTTAGCCCATAACTCTGCTAAACACAGAGTTCAAGGTTTTGGCCAAGGTGCTAGCAAAGAGGTTGGCGCTTGTCGTTGGTGGTCTGGTGGGAGAGGCACAGACATGCGCCATTCCCGACAGATCCATCCACGACAACCTCCACCTCATGCGATACATCGTAGAGAGGGTAGCTAGGGAACCTGGCACGGGTGGGTCTTTGATCAATTTAGATCAGTCGAAAGCCTTCGATAGGGTCGACCATCGTTACATAGCGGCAGTCCTGAGGGCGGCTGGCTTTGAGCCCGTCTTCAGAGGCTGGATCGCGGCCATGCACAGCAACATCTGCTCTGTAGTGAGAGTGAACGGTCACCTTTCGGAACCGTTCAACATCATGCGCTCGGTCCGCCAAGGATGTCCCCTCTCGTCCCTATTGTACGTATTGACTCTTGAGCCATTACTGCACAAACTGGAGACGTTGAGGGGGATCCCGCGTTAACTAGGATGCGGAAAATCCGTGTCAGCATATGCCGACGATGTCACCGTAGTGGTGTCGAACGCCAAACACATCGAGGCCATCGGCACTACACTAAGAGAATACGAAGCGGTGACAGGAGCAATGATCAACCAGGAAAAGTCAGTGGGCCTGCAGCTCGGCACCTGGAGAGGCAGGTCCATGCCGTCCAACAGCGTCGTCGGGCGCTGGACGGACGGACCGGTTAAATTGCTAGGGGTCTGGTTCGGTCCAGACCTCCAGACGGACAAAAACTGGGACGAGGTGACGAGTAGGGTGGCTTCTCTCAGCCAGAAATGGGCCGAGAGGAAGCTATCCCTGAAAGGTCGAGCGGAGGTGGCTAACGCGTACATCGCGTCCGTCATCTACTACCGCCTGACCGTCGTACCTTGTCCTAAGCCCCGCCTGACTGCGCTGGAGCGTTTGCTCTTTCGCTTCTTGTGGAAGGGACGCGCTCCGATGGTCAGGCGGTCCATCTGCTGTCAACACCCGCTACGTGGAGGGCTGGGCATGCCGTGGCTGATGATGCGCAGACACGCGCTCAGGCTACGACATCTCCACCTCTTCCTCGACGGTGATCAGGTGTGGTCGCCGTTTGCTAGACACGTTTTTCCCCAGCTCGTCTCCTTGACGGAGCTGCAGTCCTGGGTCAAGCGAAGACCGAGAGGGAGCGCTTGAAGACTGGAATGTCTTCAGGCGCTCACAGCCCTCGACCAATCGGGCAATGTGATCGGTGGAAACTCCACCTTGGCGTTCTATAGGGGATTAGTGGAGGGGAAGAGCGACGACGTACTTGGAGAAACTCTAGGCGTCGACGAAAATCAACTAGCCAATCTCTTCGGAAGGACTTTCGGGCCGGGGCCTATGGACAACTTCCAGAAATCCCTGGCCTGGCAGTGCTACCGGGGTGCTTTGCCAGTTCGGGATAAACTTTACAGGCATGGAGGTGCCGTCAGCCGGGCATGTCCGAGATGCGCACAGGGCGACGAAACCGTCCTGCACGCACTCGTCCAGTGTCTGAGCATTGCTGACTTGTGGGTTTATGTCGAACACCTGCTGTCACGTGTAGGACGGATCCAGCTATCAGCTGAGTCCATCGTGAGGATGGCCCCGCCCTCTTCCTTTAGCCGGGAAGAGCAGGCAGTTTTTATCTGTCTGGTGGCCATGGCGAAAGAGATAGTATGGTGGACACGTTTGAAAGGGCTGAAGACGAGCACTTACCTCTTCGGTGATGCCCTGATTAACTTTTTCAAATTTCATCTGAAAAGGAAAATCAGGGTAGAGAGGGAAGTGCTGTCTTCCCAGCATTTTTTTGAAAGATGGGTGAGAGAAGCAAGTATGGCCCGAATGAATGGGCCTTCTCTGAGTATGTGTCTGTAAATTAAAGGTGGAAAACTGGGATAGGGCACTTGCCCTGGTGGTCAGGGCCACTGTGGTCTTTTAATGGGCTTTCTCCACAAATGTCCCTCGGAAGTCTCCCCCCTATTGGGGAATTTTTCTTTGTTATTTTATTTCATCCTCTGTTTTTTTTACACGCAGAAATGCCCATTTGTACCGTCCTGTATTGTCCTGTACTGTCCTTAATGTCTACTTTATGTAAACCCTTGTGGTTAATAAAGAAAACATTATTATCATTATTATTATTATTATTATTATTATTATTATTATTATTATTATTATTATTGTTATTACTCTTTGAGTCTCAATCATTGATGTTAGTTAACTGGAAAGTTTGTTGAAATGAATATCAAGCTACTACATGCAGCCTCAGATATTCAGGACGTATCGGAGGGTTCTTGCTGTTCCCAGCAAGCATGCCTTTTGAAGCGTTCCAAAAAGCGTGGAGGGGCCAATTTTCTTTAATCATCCCTGGAAAGTTTTGAGATAGTCCCTAGTGCGCCTATGACAATCGGGACGACCTCGATTTCATGGCAGTTCCAAATCCTTTTTACCTCCCACTTTAAGTCCTGGTATCGGTTAATTTTCTCCCTCTCCTTCTCTTGCACTCTCGTGTCGAATGGGCAGGCCACATCCACAATCAGACACGATCTTTTTTCTTTGTCCAAAACCACCAGGTCAGGTCTATTGTGTTCCAGTTTCTTGTCCGTCTGTATCCTAAAATCCCACAGCACCTTCACCTGATCGTTTTCTATCACCGCCTCTGGCTTATGCTCATACCACTTCTCAGAATGTGGTAAATTGTTTACTTTGCATAGGTGCCAGTGGATCACCCTGCCCATCACATCATGTCTCCAGCCCTTATAGTGAGTCTGGGCTAGGTGTTTACACTCGGATACAATGTGAGCCACAGTCTCCTCTCTCTCTCCACGGATCCTGCACAGTGGGCTAGCCTCCTCCTTGTAAATGTGGTGTTTCAACCACTTCGTTTTGAGGGCCTGCTCCTGCGCAGCCATTAACATTCCTTCTGTAGCCTTTTTAAGGTCTCCTCTTTTCAACCAGTTCCATGTCTGTGGATCTCTAAATTCAGTTTTCTCAAAGAAGGTACTATGAAGGGATATTTCCTGAAGGCTTCTATTTCTCCTCGATGTTATTTCCTCCTTGGACATCCCCTGGCCTATTGTCCCCTCCTTCAGTACAGTTCTGAGCATTGGCTCCTTACTATCAGTCACGTATTTGTGTAGGTTGTTTTTCTCCATCTGAACACAGTCCTCTATGCTGATAAGACATCTTCCACCTTCAGATCTCCTTAAGTAGAATCTATCGACATCACTCCTCTTGTGGAACATATTGTAGATAGTCAATAGCTTCCTAGTCTTCCTTTCCATTTCTTTTTGTTCAGCAACATTCCAACTCAGAATTCCCGCACTGTACCTACTAATAGACACAGCTCGGGAATTTACTGCACTTATGGCATTCTTACTGTTCAGATGTGACTTTAATACGCTCCTTATTCTCCGAAGGTATTCACTTCTTATCAATTCCTTCATTTTTTTGTTCTTGATGTCATCAGCCTCCAGAACGCCCAAATACTTGTATCCTTCCTCAGAGTCAATTTCCTTTATCATCTCACCTGTTGGGATCTGGATTCCGTTACTTCTGCTGAACTTACCCCTCCTCATCACAATGACTCCACACTTACTAATACCAAATTGCATACATATATCATTGCTGAAAATACGGACAGTGTCAACAAGCACATCCAACTCCTTCTCACTCTTCCCGAAGAGCTTAAGATCGTCCATGAAGAGGAGGTGATTGATGGTAAGCCCTCCCTTTCCCAACCTGTATCCTGCTCTCACTTTTCGCAGTACACTGGTCAGGGCATCAGGGCAAGGGCAAACAACAGAGGGGACAGACTATCTTCCTGGAAGATACCTCTCTTGATCTTCACGCTTCCCATGGATTCTCCAGTTGATGTTAACTCTGTTTCCCAGGACTTCATACATTTGCCCAACAACTGTCTGATGTTATCTGCCACCTTGAAGATCTCCAGGCTTTTGGTGATCCAAGAATGAGGCACCATGTCAAATGCCTTTTTGTAGTCTATCCATCCCATGGCAAGACCAGTGTGTCTCCTCTTGCAATTCCTCATTACCATCTTATCAATAAGTATCTGGTCATTGTACCACGTGACTTCTTTCGGCATCCTTTCTGTTCGTCCGGTAACAAGTTGTTTGTTTGGAGGTGATGATAGATTTCCTCAGACATAATGCTTGTCAACAGTTTCCACATTACGGACAGACATGTGATAGGTCTAAAGTTGGTAACATCATTACCCTTGATTCGGTCTTTCATTATCACAACTGTGGTACCTTTTGTCAACCACTCTGGTACCTCACCTGACATCAAGCAGTCATTGAACATGGCTGTCAGTTTCGGTTGGAGGGATGTTATGTTTTTAATCCAATACCCCTGCACACCATCTGGGCCAGGTGATTTCCAGTTGGTTAGTTTTTTGGCCTGCCCCTTAAGAGTTTCAACTGTGATACTCAAATCAGTTTTTTGGTGTGCCTGTTCACTGATCTCCTTCTGTACTGTCTCAATCCACACTGCTTGGTTATTATGTTTAACATCCTGCTCCCATATTCCTCTCCAGAATCTTTTAGTTTGTTCCGCCTCAGGGATCAAGTCGTTGCCTCTTTCTTTCCCTTCAAGCTGTCCAAACAGCATCTTCTGGTTGTTGTCGAACATGCGGTTCTGTCCATACTGACTGACTCTGTTCTCGTATCACACTCTTTGCTACAATGGGTTGCTTCAGTTCCTCTATGATAATATTTAGCTTTTTCCTCCTAGTTTTGAACTTTATTTCCAGTCTATTTTTAGTGTCTATGTTTTTTAGTGTCCCATTCAGTAGGGACTCAAGCTTTCCAATGTCATTTCTCATTTCCCTGATTTGACCACTCAGTCGTTTCTTCCACCAAGGCTCTGCTCTTTCTTGTCTGTTGTTTCCTCTCGCTTTTATACCAAGTAGTTTCCTCACCGTATTTGCTGTTGCTTTGAGGATATTGTTGCACTGGTGAAGGCTCCTCGCCTCAAGGTATGGGATGACTTTGTTTACCTTAGCTGTTGTTTCTTTTAACTTTTTCCTGTCTACAAATCTTAGGTTCATAGGTCTCCCACTATCATTGTTCAATTCATCTACCACTAAGTTTAGGATATCTACCAAATCTTGTCCTAGCCCGTCAGCATTCATGTCCTCAGTGGCCGTATCTCTGTTCCAGGTATTATTTATCTCTAAAGTACCAGTAATGCACTGGGATAATTGCTGGCCTTGTGCCAAAAGTAGAAACAATTATTTATCTCAGCATTCAGATCATTGTCTGTTTCGGCTGGTTCCTCCGTTCTCTCGACCTCTTCACCTTCATTTCCCACTGGCTCGTTTGCCTGGCATACTCCACCCTCCATCTCCAAGCTAATCTCTCTGCTCAGTTCCTCCAGTTCCAGCTCGCTTATCCACCCATTAGTTCTTATTACCCGAGCCTGCCCTGCCAGTTTTGTTCATCTAATTTAAATGGACCAATCTCGTTCCAGATGCTTTGCATCCTTTTCCTATAGCCTTTCTCCATTGTGTTACTTTTCAGGTAACATTGCATAACAGTTCTGTTCAATTCTTTCGTCCAGTTGGTTCTGGTCCCTTTCCTTCTTCTTCTTCCTCCGACACCAGCAGTATTTGTTTGAGAGCCAGGTCCCTGCTGCTGAGCCAGGGAGCACCTGTTGGGTGAGAGTCTGTCACATGACATTCTAGTCTCCATTTCACCGTTATTCGAACTGTTTAGGTTCGACATTTAAACACTCTTATCGAGGCTTGGCGAATGTATGGTTACATAACCACCGGTGAATTACTTGTCTCCGATGGTTTCGTCACTCCACGTGACTTTTGTGTGGCATTATCACGCTGTAGACGAACCCAAATAAACAAACAAACAGACAGAAAAAAACCCAAAAATGAATAAGCATAAGTTTCATTGTAATGTAGTGTTTCAATGTCTGACTTAGTTTTTCCCTTCCCTTCTCTGTCCATCCGTTTGTTTTTCTCTTCATTTTTATTTCCTTTACGTTTTTCGTTGTTGCTGTGCTGCTTTGATTTTTATTTTTATTTTTTTTTATTTTGACCGGGTCATCAATTCAGTCTATTTATATATTTTGATGCCTTCCTCTTTTAGTGGGAATTCTACAATGTAGCAGGGGGTAGCGGGAGAGAATAGTGGCGGTAGTGATATTGAGGCAGCGGCGGCGGCGGTGGTGGCGGTGCTGTGCTAGCAGCAACTAGCAGGAGGTAGTGGGAGAGAATAGCGGCGGTAGCGATAGTGAGGCAGCGGTGGTGGTGATGTGGTCGTATTAAAGTAGTGATGGTGTTGAAGTTGGAGTAGAAATTTGAGTCGACTTGACCAGAGTTTTCATCATGGTAGTGGTGGTGGTATTGGTGGTGAAATTATCTTTAGTGAAATTATCGTTAGTCGTTAATTCCATAATATTGGAATTAAACATTTTGTTAAAACTAAAACTTGAGGCAATAGTAATAGTAATTATTATTATTATGCTGAGATTGGTGGTGGTGGTGGTGGTGAAATTGCCGTTATCGGGCTGTTGTGTTTAGTGTACACATAGGGTGATGGGGTAGGTGGTGTATCTAGTTTATGATGTTGGTGAAATTGCTGTTATTTGGCGGTTCTATATAGTGTAGACAGAGGGGGTTTTCTTCCATTTATAACCATTTTCTTTTTTGAATATAAAATGTATAATGCAAAATTGAATATTTGAGCGATATAACAATATATTGTGGATCCGAATTTTTGGGGACTCAAGCTGGATGTTTTATGCAACATTTGTACTAAGAATTGTTATTTTACAATTGATTTAAATATGTTAAAAAATCAAAACTTACGGGAGCGATTTCTCGACCTTTTATCCACCATGTGTGTCTTCTTCCCTATTATTATTATTATTATTATGATTATTATTATTATTATTATTATTATTATTATTATTATTGGCCGCACATGTGTGAAGACAGACAAGTCTGCGGGGGAAAAGGTTCGTAGCTTTAAGCTGTTTTAAAGTGTCTTTTTTTTTGTATTTTCTTGTCATTAACGAAACTTAAGGTACACATCTTGATTTAAAGAGAGGGATACCTCTCAATATTCGGGCTTTAAGCCCGAATATTCAGATTTATTTTTTAAAAACTTCGAAAAAAATTGCTTCCCCACCAAAAGAAAATTATGGAAATTTTCGACCTTGAAACGGTAAACAACGTTCAGGTAAAAAGTTTAAAGGCAGCGACTACAGATTTCACCACGACTACGACAGCTACAGTCATGCCTGTCATCCACTCTACTGAATGTGAAGGCAAAACTAAAAAGCTACCATCACAACCTTCTGCCATAGCAGCAGTATCATCTGAAAACGACATCACCACCACCGCCACCGCCACCACCACCTCCACCACCACCACAACAACAACTCAGAGCAATAACGACAATAACACCGACAGCTTCAATGTAAACAAGGATGCCGGTGGCAACAGCAAGAATGACAACAACAACAATAAGAGCATCAAAGACACCACATTTGCTGCAGCAGCAGCAAAAACAAAGCGCTTATTGAATATTGATATTGATATTAGCGATAAAGACGAACAGTTGGCCAAAGCGTGGAGGCTAATTAAACGGGAGAAGTCCTGGGCAAACCTGACCATCCCGGACGAGGCAATAGCCGCCATGCAAAGGAGAACGGTGCTCTTTCGATGTATTTAGGTGCAGACACGAAAAGTGGAACTTGCGAGCCAAGCAGAGGTAGAGGCTGCTTTGGAGTACATCAGATGTAACATAGAGTACAAAACAAGAGGCAAACAGCTCGGTACCATCTCGGTACTGTTCAAAACCGAGGCCCTCGCTATTAAGCACTCGGTGACCCCCTGCAGAACGGAACGCATTATCATGCATCCGTCCTATATGGGTAAAAGGACAGTGAAGGTACGCATTCCCAGCATCCCACCAGGAATGAACATATGGTGGCTGCTGGGATGCGTAATCGAGGAGGGGACAGACACCACCCCCCTGGACATCAAAAGGACAAAGAGAGAGGACTGGTCCGGAATGGATTTGGAGATTCTTCTCCAAATGAAACCGGAGGATATGAATAACATCCCAGATTTTGCCCGCCTGCAGGACGGGACAACAATCCAACTAATGATTGACGGAAGAAGGCCACGCTGCTTCGTTTGCGGGGAAGCAAACCATCTTCAAGCCTTCTGCCCTCAGCGCAAAAATGCAGGGGGTCGCAAACCTCCTTTGTTGCCAACGCCAGTGTCAGCACGGAAAGCTGCACCACCACCACCACCAAAAAGAACATCAACAAAAACACGGACACCAACATCAAAAGCAGCCGGATCACCACCAACACCAAAACCAATCCAAGGAGAAAACGAGGAAAGCTCTCCCACTCCCCCTACCCCCCCCCCCCACAATTATACACATAGACAAACAAAAATAAACGCACACACAGACACAGAGACACTCACAGACACAGACCCTTTGTCTTCCAGCAGCGAAAATAAAGGAAAACCCAAAAGTGCAAAAAAAACAGAGAAAACTCACAAAAAAAAAAGCCCAAACAAAACACAAAAACACACAACAAAAAATACAGACACCACTAACGCAAACACTTCCCCAATAACATCAGCACCATCAGCAACATCGACACCATCTCCCCAATCCCCGAAACGCAAACAACCTAAACAAACACAAGTACAAATAAACACACAAATACCTGAAATTGCAGACACCACACCTACAACAAACATAGACATACCCGAAACAACACCACCAAAACCATCGCCAACACCTTCACCAAAACGAAAACAGATAAAACCACATCAACAAAATGTTAAAAACTTCGTGCTTGTGAGAAGGGCCAACGATAAACTGATGGCCCTCTTAGCGCGAAGCGAGGACATTCAAACAGAGGGGGAGATTTTTGAAATTAGCACATTTTGCGTGCCAGAAGATTTGCTTCTGGTCCGAATGTCACTCAATTCCTTCAAAGAAATTCGAGAGAGCTTTCCTCAAGACGTGGGAAACCCGAATGTGAAACCCACATCAAGACTTTTAAAGGGGTTCCCAAAAGAAACCCCACCAACCATGGCGGTCGAACCACCCGACCTTCACAAGACCCGGGAGGTAAGTAAACCTTCCCTCTCTCTCTCTTAGCTTACCAATATGGCCATATTAAGAGTAGGAAGTTTAAATGTTCGCGGCCTGGGGTCACCCTGGAAGCAGGGTCGCCTGCTCAACGACCTCCTGTCGCTGGAAATGGATGTGATTGCCGTAAGCGAGACCAGAATTTCCGACACGCGCGCACTAGCCCCCATTTTCGACGACTATCAGATCTTCGCATCTGTTAGCAGGCCGGGAATGGGGGGTGGGGTGGCAGTGCTGTTTAGGAAAGGACTGAATCTCGAGGTAAGGTCGATCTTCCGGGACCCGGTCGGTAAGTTGGTGTTCATGGATGTGAGCAGTAGCGAAGGTGGTGCCTTTAGACTGCTGGCCGTCTACGCCCCTACAGGGGCCGGGCGACCTGACTTCTTTAGGCGCCTGGAGACCTTTCTGGGTACGTCTCGCCCTTTACTGTTAACGGGGGACTGGAATGGCATCTTAGACGCACGCTGGGATTGTGTGGGAGTAGCCGATAGGAGCAGGGGTGCAAAAGCCTCAAGCACCTACTCAGCCAGTTCCAACTGTCTGACAGGTATCGACTAGATTTCCCCAATGTGCCAGTATGGACATGGACCAACCGAATGGGGTCATCTAGATCGTATATAGACAGAATCTTCATTAGGAAAATAGATAGAAATAGTGTGGGCTGTCCACTTTTTAAAACGGTCGCCTATTCAGATAACAAATTTGTGATCTGTACGGTCGACCTAAATAAAACGCGTAGCTTAGGACCGGGTTACTAGAAGCTGAACATGTCATTTCCGGCACGTGAGGCTTACAGGGACCGAGTCAACAAGTTAGTTAAGCAAAAGTTGACAGGGGAGATCATCAACAACAGATGGTGGGGGGGCTCTCAAAAGAGAGATTAGAGTAACTTCGATAGAGTTCAGCAAAGAACTAGCGTTAGAGAAAAATAGAAAGGAGGGGGAGCTGGTAGATAAGTTAGACGAGGCTATTTGTAGTGGCATCGCAACTGACGTGCTAGCGGCGAGAATGGCATTAGACCATTTCTTCAATGCCAAACACGAAGGTTGCATTGTCAGAGCTAAGGCGCGTGCGCTGAGAAACGAGGGAACTAAAGCTGTTCGATGGACCCGCGTGGTGGAGGCGGAGCGTGGTAATAAAACCACAATTCGGTCTTTGGCGGACCGAGACGGACAAGAGATAAGCGATTCCAAGCGGATGTGTGAGGCCTTTCGCCAGCACTTTGCTCGGTTGTTCAGGGAGAGTGGCGAGTCAGAGAGAGTAGCGGATTTCAGTCCCTACTTGACGGCTTTCCGCGCATCTCGACGGTCGTCGCTAAGCGCTGCGAAAGGCCGATTACTTCAGCCGAAATTCAGGACGCCCTTGTCGGCTGCATGAGGCGCAAGTCACCCGGTTTGGATGGCCTGCCCTACGAGCTTTACGTAAATATGCCAGACTCGTTCTCCGAACTCCTCGAAGCACTCTACTGTAACTGGCAGCAGAATGTAAGTATTCCCAGTTCTGTGAGCAGGGGAGTGGTGACGCTGATAAGGAAAGACGAGAACAAGAGGGATACATTAGACAACTTCAGGCCCATAACTCTGCTCAACACAGAGTTTAAGATTTTGGCCAAGGTGTTAGCAAAGAGATTGGCGCTTGTCGTCGTGGATTTGGTTGGGGAGGCGCAAACTTGCGCAATCCCAGCCAGGTCCATACACGATAATCTCCACCTCATGCGATACATCATAGAGAGGGTAGGGTGTAAACCTGACTTCGGTGGGGCACTGATTAATTTAGATCAATCGAAAGCATTCGATAGGGTCGACCATCGGTATCTGGAGTTTGTCCTCAAGCAGCTGGCTTCGGCCCTGTCTTTAGAAGCTGGATTGTTGCAATGCACAGCGGCACACGCTCGGTGGTCAAGGTTAATGGCCACCTCTCGGAACCATTTCGGCTCTCCCGATCGCTCCGTCAAGGGTGCCCTCTCTCTTCCCTTCTGTACGTATTGACTCTCGAGCCTTTACTGCGTGGGGTACCCGAATCAGCCCAGGGTCGTCGACCCCCAATCGGGGAATATATTTTGTTATGTTTATGCATAGTTTATTTTATATTTTTATGTTTTCATTGTTAAATTAGACTTGCCATTGTGCACTTTTACTCGCCCTTATTGTAAACCCCCACTGTCCCTGTCTTTGTATTGTCCCCTACATGACTTGTGGGTTTATGTCGAACACCTGCTGTCACGTGTAGGACGGATCCAGCTATCAGCTGAGTCCATCGTGAGGATTGCCCCGCCCCCTTCCTTTCGCCGGGAAGGGCAGGCAGTTTTTATCTGTCTGGTGGCCATGGCGAAAGAGATAGTATGGTGGACACGTTTGAAAGGGCTGAAGACGAGCACTTACCTCTTCGGTGATGCCCTGATTAACTTTTTCAAATTTCATTTGAAAAGGAAAATCAGGGTAGAGAGGGAAGTGCTCTCTTCCCAGCATTTTGTTGAAAGATGGGTGAGAGAAGCAAGTATGGCCCGAATGAATGGGCCTTCTCTGAGTATGTGTCTGTAAATTAAAGGTGGAAAACTGGGAGAGGGCACTTGCCCTGGTGGTCAGGGCCACTGTGGTCTTTTAATGGGCTTTCTCCACAAATGTCCCTTGGAAGTCTCCCCCCTTTTGGGGAATTTTTCTTGGTTATTTTATTTCAACCTCTGTTTTTTTACACGCAGAAATGCCCATTTGTACCGTCCTGTATTGTCCTGTACTGTCCTTAATGTCTACTTTATGTGAACCCTTGTGGTTAATAAAGAACACATTATTATTATTATTATTATTATTATTATTATTATTATTATTATTATTATTACAGTTGCATTTATCTTGCTTTATGTTCATACGAGTTATCACCAAGTCACAACCAGTGACCTCAAAGACAACAAGGTCCGCCATGTTCAAGAAAGAACATACATACTCACACATGCATCTTTAGTGTTTAGACTTGTGATGTAATTATATTGACAGAATCTTCCTTAGTATATGGGCAGTTCCCATTAGTACTATCTTTTGTATTTCTCCTATACGCGGGTTTCCTGGGATTTGCGATAATTAATCATTAGACCCCTTAGGTATCATTCCCAGAGCGCCTACAACCACTGGTATTGTTTTAGTTCTCAATTTCCACATTTTTCCAATTTCTATCTC
>OZ024743.1:42956518-42989018 GCA_964016885.1 Eledone cirrhosa
TCCCAACAATAATGCCATGACACCAACGGACTCTAATTGTATATTCTCAACTGCTTCTGACCATTTTTTATAGTAAATGTATTTGAAAGAATAAGGAACCTAGCTTCTGTAGAATGATATATATGTGTCCTTATGTGTTCGTGTGTGCCTGTCGGTATGTGAGCAATGCATTTTACTGGCGTGACAAATACAAATTCATATCGTTAAGTAATAGTAGTAATAGTAGTAGCAGTAGCAATGGTAGGAAGAGCAGCAGCAACAGCAGAAGTAGTAGTAGTAGTACTAGTAGTAGCAGTAGTAGTAGTAGTAGCAATTGTAGTAACAACAGCAGCAACAACAGAAGTATTATTTTATTATTATTCTTCCTTGAGTCTCAGACATTGATG
Organism: Eledone cirrhosa; assembly: GCA_964016885.1. Lineage (NCBI taxonomy): Eukaryota > Metazoa > Mollusca > Cephalopoda > Octopoda > Eledonidae > Eledone > Eledone cirrhosa. The sequence goes on from OZ024743.1 coordinate 42,956,905, forward strand.
TTATTTAACTGGAAAGTTTGTTGAAATGAATATCAAGCCATTACCTGCAGCCTCAGATATTCAGAACGTATCGGAGGTTTCTTGCTGTTCCCAGCAAGCATGCCTTTTGAAGTGTTCCAAAAAGCGGGGTTGGACTACTCTTCTTTAACCATCCTTGGAAACTCTTTGAGAAAGTACCTAGTGCGCCTATGACAATCAAGACGACCTCGATTTCATGGCAGTTCCAAATCCTTTTTAACTCCCACTTTAAGTCCTGGTATCGGTTACTTTTCTCCCTCTCCTTCTCTTGCACTCTCGTGTCAAATGGGCAGGCTACATCTACAATCAGGAACGATGTTTTTCCTTGTCCAAAACCATCATGTCAGGCCTATTGTGTTCTAATTTCTTGTCCGTCTGTATCCTACAATAACATATCACCTTCACCTGATCGTTTTCATTTGTAATAAGAATTATACTATCACAATTGTTTTAAATATCTAAAAAAATCAAAAACTTACGGGATCGATTCCATGACACTCTATCCACCATGTGCTTATTATTATTATTACAGCTGCATTTATCTTGCTTTATGTTCATACGAGTTATCACCAAGTCACAACCAGTGACCTCAAGAGACAACAAGGTCCGCCATGTTCAAGAAAGAACATACATACTCACATATGCATCTTTAGTGTTTAGACTTGTGATGTACTTATATTGACAGAATCTTCCTTAGTATGTGGGCAGTTCCCATTAGTACTATTTTTTGTATTTCTCCTATACGCGGGTTTCCTGGGATTTGCGATAAGTAATCATTAGACCCCTTAGGTATCATTCCCAGAGTGCCTACAACCACTGGTATTGTTTTAGTTCTCAATTTCCACATTTTTCCAATTTCTATCTCCAGGTCCTTATACTTGCTAGATTTTTCAAATGTTTTTATAGATACATTCTTGTCTATTGGAACGGACACATCAATTACCAGGCATACCCTCTTTTTAAAGTCCTTCAATATTATATCAGGTCTATTTATATCTATTTTTCGGTCTGTTTGGATGGTAAAGTTCCACAAGATTGAGATGTTGTCTTTTTCAAGTATGGGAGGTGGTTGATGCTCCCACCAATTCTTTTGATGGAGCAGGTCAATATGATTACACATTATCCAATGTATGTATTGTGCAGCTTTGTCATGCCTTTTTAGGTATTCGGTTGGAGCTATAGGACTGCACATTGAAATTATATGGTCAATGGTCTCTGGTTGTTTTTTACATACACAGCATAATGGGCTGCATCCATTTTTTATTATGTTGGCTTGGTAATTTTTTGTTGGCAGACACTATTCTTGTGCTGATATAATCAGTCCTTCAGTCTCCGATTTCAGTCCAGAGGATGACAACCACTGATGGGTTAAAGTTTTGTTAACATCAGGATTGTTAGCTCGTTCTGGGTATTTTCCATACAGAGTCTTTTCTTGCCATTTCTTAGATAGTTTTTGTAGCAGTTCTTTCTTTGCAGTTACTTTTACCTACTTTGCTTTTTCTGTGTTTTCCATTTCAGCAGTAAATGGGACTTCTGAAATGTGTAGTCCATTACTGTATCTGTGTGCATCTTTTGTAATGGAGTATGATCTTTTGATGCTTTCGTGTTTCAAAACAACTTTGATCATCCAATCATGTGATTCCCTTAGAAATGTAGAAAATCCAATTGTTGCAGTTTTCAACGCAATGTCTAACTGGATTAACGCACGTCCTCCTTCTTTCCTAGGGAGATATATTCCATCTGTATCTGCCTTAGGGTGATGCATTCTGTGCATGGTTAAGAATTTTCGAAGTTTTGTATCGAGCCTACGGATCTCTGTGCTTGACCAGTTGATGACATTTTAACTGTAGGTTACTACTGGTATGGCAAGCGTGTTTATGGCATCGATTATATTCCTTGCATTCAATTCCGTTCTTAAGATTGCTCTTACTCTGCGGTAACATTCTTTCCTTATCCTTTCCCTCATTGTCAAGTGCTTGATTCCGTCTCCTTCACAAACACCTAGATATTTGTAAGTTTCCTCATCATCAAGTTCTCTTATCACATTCCCTCGATCAAGATTAATGTCTGAACTTTTCAGCAGCTTTCCTCTGGTGAACGTTGCTTTGGTGCATTTATCTAGTCCAAACTCCCTTTTAATGTCATCACTGAATTGCTCCACAGTGGATAATAGCCCTTGCAATTGTTCATCATTTTTTGCAAATAGTTTCAGGTCATCCATGTAGAACAAGTGATTAATGGTTTTGTCATAGACTTTATATCCATGTTTTGTTTTATTGAGCATTTTACTTAATGATTATTATTATTATTATTATTATTATTATTATTATTATTATTATTATTATTATTATTATTATTATTATTATTATTATTATTATTATTATTATTGGCGACCTACGTAGTAAATCGTATCATCGTGAGCTCCGCAAAGGTTTGTTATTTCCGTTCGTTAAAAATTGTCATTTATGGAAAATTTTATTGTTAACTGTTTATAAGCGCACATACATTGTTTTCCGAAAAGGACACCCAAAAAGATTGGAGCCTTGTGCCCAAAATTTAAACTTTTATTATTATCAAAAAAATTTCTTTGAAAAAAATGGCTAATTCACCTCTGCACGAAGTAGCTGAAAGCCTTCCTCACAAATTAACACCTCACACCGACACCACCATTGTAAATGTTACTACCTTTGCCAACACAAAAAAAAATATAAGCACTAGCAATATTTTAAATTTGTCTCAGGCAGACATTCATTTCCCGCCATTACCAATGACTGCAGGTGTTAAAGCCTCCACCACCACCACCACCGCGACAACCACCACCACCACCACCGCGACAACAGAAACAAAAGAAGAAAAAAATAAATTAACTCGTGATGTCGAAATGAAATCAAGCAAAATGGACTCTTCCCCACCAAAGACGAATGACGTCACCACCACCACAACTGAAACTAAAATTAATATTAACACAAATAACGATAGCAACAACAACAACAATGACATTATAAAAATCCCCCTCAGTTTCGCCAGAGTAGCAAAACAGTTCGAAGCATTTACGGTAACTCAGGAGGATTTAGAAAATGCCAAACATGTGGTAAAGAAAGATGGGTACTGGGTCAGCCTCCCCCCCACCCCCACCTAATAAAATGGAGCATCGGCGCCTATGCACCGTGTCGTATCGAACAATAAATGTAAAATCGCGCCGAGTGGAACGGGCATCCGAGTCCCAAATCCAAAAAGCTTTGGGACATGTGTGGGCAAGAAAAACCCACATCAGACGTGGGCAAAAGTATGGAACCGTGGATGTGTTCTTTGAAACACCACAGGATGCTAGAGAACACTCCATGGCCCCATTAAGAAGTGACGACTTCACACTCGTCCCAAGCTATTGTGGCCAGAGACTCGTCAAGATCAGGGTGACCCACGTTCCACCGGCCATCGAAATTCCCTGGCTAATACCGGCTGTCCTAGCCGGCATCGAAGCCAACACAAAAATAATAGCAATAGCAAAAGAAAAGCAGGAGAACTGGTCCGGATCTGGGATGGAGCTCCTAATCCAAGCGGACCAAAAAAGCATTGAGGAGATCCCAGAGGTAATAGACCTCACTGACGGCAGCCACCTCACGGTAATTGTCGAGGGCAGAAGACCTGGGTGTGTCGTTTGTGGTGAAGGAACCCACCTAAGGGCTTTCTGCCCTCAGGCTAAAAGGTTGAGGCCACCTCTCCTACCCACCCAAGTGACACAACCATCAACACCACCAGTAGCAGAGATGGCAGCAACAACTGTAGCAGCAACAAAAGAAGCAACTATAACAGCAACAACCCCAGCAACAGTAGCAAAACCAACACCACCACCACCACCAGCAAAACCAACACCACCACCACCCAACACTTCAGAACTAACACCAGCGCCTACACCATCCACCACGCCACAACCAAAGCTAACGCCTGTGGAGGATTTTCCACTCCCCGGCCTATCACAACTGGAGACAGATTGTGACGACGAGGAGTGGGAAACGATATCCGGAAAAAAAAAAAAAGAAACCAAAAAAGAAAAAAATTCTATTCCTTCCCCCTCCAAAAACAAAATACAAGGGAAACAAATGAATTAAGAAACAAAAAAGTTAGGACAGATATGCCACCATCCACACCAGCATCACCAACCCCATCAACCCAAACACCAACACCATCACCATCATTAACCCCAACACCAGCATCACCTACACCACAAAAGTCACCAAAATGCGAAACAGAAACAAACCCACAACAAACGCAAACAAAACAAAACAACCAAAACGATACACACTACACAGCATTAAATTTGAACAACAAGCAATTATTACCCTACATCCAACACAACACCAGCATCACAGAAAAAGACTACACAACAACCCAAAAATCCACACCACCTCCACACATACAAATCACTCGCATCACACAGAAAACGTACATGACACTGAAACAAAAATTCCCCAAAGACATCGGAGACTTCCGACAAGCACTCTCCAGGAGGATTTATAAGGACATCCTTCCTGAGGAGGCCACAAACAGTGAACAGGATGGAAAAACCGTCCTTCCCCTACGAGAAGTAAGGTAAGTGGTCTTTCTCATCTTTTCCACTCCTTTTCAACATGACATCACTCAGAATAGGCAGCATAAATGCGCGTGGCTTGGGGTCGTCATGGAAGCAGGGCCACCTGCTCAACGACCTCAGGTCACTAAACATAGATGTAGTGGCCATCAGCGAGACCAGAATCTCCGAAGCACAGGCTTTCACACTGATCTTAGGCGGCTACGATGTGTACGCATCTCCCAGCCGTCCGGGATCGGGGGGAGGAGTTGCTGTGCTCTTTCGGAGAGGTTTGGATCTTGCCATGCGGGCCATCTTCCTGGACCCAGAAGGTAAGTTGGTGGTGCTGGACGTGACCAGCGGAGACGACCAAGCTTTCAGGTTAGTGGCCGTCTATGCCCCGACAGGAGCAGGGTGGTCTGATTTCTTCCGGCGTCTGGAGACCTTTCTTGGAACGTCCCGCTCTTTAGTGTTAGTGGGCGACTGGAACGGGTTCTTAGATGCACGCTGGGATTGTGTGGGATTAGTGGATAGGGAAGGAGGGTGCAAGAGTCTCCCCAACCTGCTCAGACGTTTTGAACTGTCTGACAGGTACCGAATGGATTTCCCGAATGTACCAATGTGGACTTGGACAAATCGCATAGGGTCATCCAGATCATATCTAGATAGAGTATTTTGTAGGGAAATAGATAGGTCTAGCATAGGCTGTCCACAATTCAAGATAGTCAGCTACACGGACCACAAATTCGTGATCTGTGTGCTTGACTTAGATAGGCTTCATAGACGAGGACCCGGCTACTGGAAGCTAAACGCGTCCTTACAAGCGCGCAAGGCCTACAGAGACCGGATTAGCGAACTAGTTAAGCGGGCGTTGACGGGGCCATCGTCAACAACAGGTGGTTGTTTGCTCTGAAAAGAGCAATTAGAATAGAGTCCATTAGGTTTAGTAAGACTTTAGCAATAGAGAAAAATAGAGCAGAGGGAGAATTAGTTAGAAAATTAGATGAGGCACTTAGCAAACGCATCGCGACCGACCTACTTGCGGCGAAATTGGCCCTTGACCAATTCTTCAATGCAAAGCACGAAGGCTGCGTTGTCAGAGCTAGGGTGCGTGCTCTCAGACACGAGGGGACGAAATCCGTTCAATGGGCCCGAGTGGCGGAGGCGCGTCGTGGCAACAAAGCCACGATCCGGTCTTTGGTGGACCACGACGGGCGCATGCTACTCGATCCCGGGCAAATGTGTGAAGCTTTTCAGCGACACTTCGCTCAACTGTTCGGGGGCAGTGGCGGGCCGGATCGAGGGATGGACTTTAGTGTCTACCTCGACGGACTGCCGCGGCTTTCGGCCACTGAGGCGGAATGTTGCGAAAAGCCGATAACAACCGCTGAAGTACGGGATGCAATGACTAGTTGCACAAGTGGTAAATCGCCTGGATGGATCGTCTGCCCTATGAACTTTACGTACAAATGCCAAACTTGTTCGGAGGCCTCTTGGCGGACGTCTACTGCAACTGGCAACATAACGGGAGAATTCTCAGCTCTGTGAGCCGAGGAGCGGTGGCGCTGCTAAGAAAGGATCCGAACAAGGGGGATAACATAGATAATTTTAGCCCATAACTCTGCTAAACACATAGTTCAAGGTTTTGTCCAAGGTGCTAGCAAAGAGGTTGGCGCTTGTCGTTGGTGGTCTGGTGGGAGAGGCACAGACATGCGCCATTCCCGACAGATCCATCCACGACAACCTCCACCTCATGCGATACATCGTAGAGAGGGTAGCTAGGGAACCTGGCACGGGTGGGTCTTTGATCAATTTAGATCAGTCGAAAGCCTTCGATAGGGTCGACCATCGTTACATAGCGGCAGTCCTGAGGGCGGCTGGCTTTGAGCCCGTCTTCAGAGGCTGGATCGCGGCCATGCACAGCAACATCTGCTCTGTAGTGAGAGTGAACGGTCACCTTTCGGAACCGTTCAACATCATGCGCTCGGTCCGCCAAGGATGTCCCCTCTCGTCCCTAATGTACGTATTGACTCTTGAGCCATTACTGCACAAACTGGAGACGTTGAGGGGGATCCCGCGTTAACTAGGATGCGGAAAATCCGTGTCAGCATATGCCGACGATGTCACCGTAGTGGTGTCGAACGCCAAACACATCGAGGCCATCGGCACTACACTAAGAGAATACGAAGCGGTGACAGGAGCAATGATCAACCAGGAAAAGTCAGTGGGCCTGCAGCTCGGCACCTGGAGAGGCAGGTCCATGCCGTCCAACAGCGTCGTCGGGCGCTGGACGGACGGACCGGTTAAATTGCTAGGGGTCTGGTTCGGTCCAGACCTCCAGACGGACAAAAACTGGGACGAGGTGACGAGTAGGGTGGCTTCTCTCAGCCAGAAATGGGCCGAGAGGAAGCTATCCCTGAAAGGTCGAGCGGAGGTGGCTAACGCGTACATCGCGTCCGTCATCTACTACCGCCTGACCGTCGTACCTTGTCCTAAGCCCCGCCTGACTGCGCTGGAGCGTTTGCTCTTTCGCTTCTTGTGGAAGGGACGCGCTCCGATGGTCAGGCGGTCCATCTGCTGTCAACACCCGCTACGTGGAGGGCTGGGCATGCCGTGGCTGATGATGCGCAGACACGCGCTCAGGCTACGACATCTCCACCTCTTCCTCGACGGTGATCAGGTGTGGTCGCCGTTTGCTAGACACGTTTTTCCCCAGCTCGTCTCCTTGACGGAGCTGCAGTCCTGGGTCAAGCGAAGACCGAGAGGGAGCGCTTGAAGACTGGAATGTCTTCAGGCGCTCACAGCCCTCGACCAATCGGGCAATGTGATCGGTGGAAACTCCACCTTGGCGTTCTATAGGGGATTAGTGGAGGGGAAGAGCGACGACGTACTTGGAGAAACTCTAGGCGTCGACGAAAATCAACTAGCCAATCTCTTCGGAAGGACTTTCGGGCCGGGGCCTATGGACAACTTCCAGAAATCCCTGGCCTGGCAGTGCTACCGGGGTGCTTTGCCAGTTCGGGATAAACTTTACAGGCATGGAGGTGCCGTCAGCCGGGCATGTCCGAGATGCGCACAGGGCGACGAAACCGTCCTGCACGCACTCGTCCAGTGTCTGAGCATTGCTGACTTGTGGGTTTATGTCGAACACCTGCTGTCACGTGTAGGACGGATCCAGCTATCAGCTGAGTCCATCGTGAGGATGGCCCCGCCCTCTTCCTTTAGCCGGGAAGAGCAGGCAGTTTTTATCTGTCTGGTGGCCATGGCGAAAGAGATAGTATGGTGGACACGTTTGAAAGGGCTGAAGACGAGCACTTACCTCTTCGGTGATGCCCTGATTAACTTTTTCAAATTTCATCTGAAAAGGAAAATCAGGGTAGAGAGGGAAGTGCTGTCTTCCCAGCATTTTTTTGAAAGATGGGTGAGAGAAGCAAGTATGGCCCGAATGAATGGGCCTTCTCTGAGTATGTGTCTGTAAATTAAAGGTGGAAAACTGGGATAGGGCACTTGCCCTGGTGGTCAGGGCCACTGTGGTCTTTTAATGGGCTTTCTCCACAAATGTCCCTCGGAAGTCTCCCCCCTATTGGGGAATTTTTCTTTGTTATTTTATTTCATCCTCTGTTTTTTTTACACGCAGAAATGCCCATTTGTACCGTCCTGTATTGTCCTGTACTGTCCTTAATGTCTACTTTATGTAAACCCTTGTGGTTAATAAAGAAAACATTATTATCATTATTATTATTATTATTATTATTATTATTATTATTATTATTGTTATTACTCTTTGAGTCTCAATCATTGATGTTAGTTAACTGGAAAGTTTGTTGAAATGAATATCAAGCTACTACATGCAGCCTCAGATATTCAGGACGTATCGGAGGGTTCTTGCTGTTCCCAGCAAGCATGCCTTTTGAAGCGTTCCAAAAAGCGTGGAGGGGCCAATTTTCTTTAATCATCCCTGGAAAGTTTTGAGATAGTCCCTAGTGCGCCTATGACAATCGGGACGACCTCGATTTCATGGCAGTTCCAAATCCTTTTTACCTCCCACTTTAAGTCCTGGTATCGGTTAATTTTCTCCCTCTCCTTCTCTTGCACTCTCGTGTCGAATGGGCAGGCCACATCCACAATCAGACACGATCTTTTTTCTTTGTCCAAAACCACCAGGTCAGGTCTATTGTGTTCCAGTTTCTTGTCCGTCTGTATCCTAAAATCCCACAGCACCTTCACCTGATCGTTTTCTATCACCGCCTCTGGCTTATGCTCATACCACTTCTCAGAATGTGGTAAATTGTTTACTTTGCATAGGTGCCAGTGGATCACCCTGCCCATCACATCATGTCTCCAGCCCTTATAGTGAGTCTGGGCTAGGTGTTTACACTCGGATACAATGTGAGCCACAGTCTCCTCTCTCTCTCCACGGATCCTGCACAGTGGGCTAGCCTCCTCCTTGTAAATGTGGTGTTTCAACCACTTCGTTTTGAGGGCCTGCTCCTGCGCAGCCATTAACATTCCTTCTGTAGCCTTTTTAAGGTCTCCTCTTTTCAACCAGTTCCATGTCTGTGGATCTCTAAATTCAGTTTTCTCAAAGAAGGTACTATGAAGGGATATTTCCTGAAGGCTTCTATTTCTCCTCGATGTTATTTCCTCCTTGGACATCCCCTGGCCTATTGTCCCCTCCTTCAGTACAGTTCTGAGCATTGGCTCCTTACTATCAGTCACGTATTTGTGTAGGTTGTTTTTCTCCATCTGAACACAGTCCTCTATGCTGATAAGACATCTTCCACCTTCAGATCTCCTTAAGTAGAATCTATCGACATCACTCCTCTTGTGGAACATATTGTAGATAGTCAATAGCTTCCTAGTCTTCCTTTCCATTTCTTTTTGTTCAGCAACATTCCAACTCAGAATTCCCGCACTGTACCTACTAATAGACACAGCTCGGGAATTTACTGCACTTATGGCATTCTTACTGTTCAGATGTGACTTTAATACGCTCCTTATTCTCCGAAGGTATTCACTTCTTATCAATTCCTTCATTTTTTTGTTCTTGATGTCATCAGCCTCCAGAACGCCCAAATACTTGTATCCTTCCTCAGAGTCAATTTCCTTTATCATCTCACCTGTTGGGATCTGGATTCCGTTACTTCTGCTGAACTTACCCCTCCTCATCACAATGACTCCACACTTACTAATACCAAATTGCATACATATATCATTGCTGAAAATACGGACAGTGTCAACAAGCACATCCAACTCCTTCTCACTCTTCCCGAAGAGCTTAAGATCGTCCATGAAGAGGAGGTGATTGATGGTAAGCCCTCCCTTTCCCAACCTGTATCCTGCTCTCACTTTTCGCAGTACACTGGTCAGGGCATCAGGGCAAGGGCAAACAACAGAGGGGACAGACTATCTTCCTGGAAGATACCTCTCTTGATCTTCACGCTTCCCATGGATTCTCCAGTTGATGTTAACTCTGTTTCCCAGGACTTCATACATTTGCCCAACAACTGTCTGATGTTATCTGCCACCTTGAAGATCTCCAGGCTTTTGGTGATCCAAGAATGAGGCACCATGTCAAATGCCTTTTTGTAGTCTATCCATCCCATGGCAAGACCAGTGTGTCTCCTCTTGCAATTCCTCATTACCATCTTATCAATAAGTATCTGGTCATTGTACCACGTGACTTCTTTCGGCATCCTTTCTGTTCGTCCGGTAACAAGTTGTTTGTTTGGAGGTGATGATAGATTTCCTCAGACATAATGCTTGTCAACAGTTTCCACATTACGGACAGACATGTGATAGGTCTAAAGTTGGTAACATCATTACCCTTGATTCGGTCTTTCATTATCACAACTGTGGTACCTTTTGTCAACCACTCTGGTACCTCACCTGACATCAAGCAGTCATTGAACATGGCTGTCAGTTTCGGTTGGAGGGATGTTATGTTTTTAATCCAATACCCCTGCACACCATCTGGGCCAGGTGATTTCCAGTTGGTTAGTTTTTTGGCCTGCCCCTTAAGAGTTTCAACTGTGATACTCAAATCAGTTTTTTGGTGTGCCTGTTCACTGATCTCCTTCTGTACTGTCTCAATCCACACTGCTTGGTTATTATGTTTAACATCCTGCTCCCATATTCCTCTCCAGAATCTTTTAGTTTGTTCCGCCTCAGGGATCAAGTCGTTGCCTCTTTCTTTCCCTTCAAGCTGTCCAAACAGCATCTTCTGGTTGTTGTCGAACATGCGGTTCTGTCCATACTGACTGACTCTGTTCTCGTATCACACTCTTTGCTACAATGGGTTGCTTCAGTTCCTCTATGATAATATTTAGCTTTTTCCTCCTAGTTTTGAACTTTATTTCCAGTCTATTTTTAGTGTCTATGTTTTTTAGTGTCCCATTCAGTAGGGACTCAAGCTTTCCAATGTCATTTCTCATTTCCCTGATTTGACCACTCAGTCGTTTCTTCCACCAAGGCTCTGCTCTTTCTTGTCTGTTGTTTCCTCTCGCTTTTATACCAAGTAGTTTCCTCACCGTATTTGCTGTTGCTTTGAGGATATTGTTGCACTGGTGAAGGCTCCTCGCCTCAAGGTATGGGATGACTTTGTTTACCTTAGCTGTTGTTTCTTTTAACTTTTTCCTGTCTACAAATCTTAGGTTCATAGGTCTCCCACTATCATTGTTCAATTCATCTACCACTAAGTTTAGGATATCTACCAAATCTTGTCCTAGCCCGTCAGCATTCATGTCCTCAGTGGCCGTATCTCTGTTCCAGGTATTATTTATCTCTAAAGTACCAGTAATGCACTGGGATAATTGCTGGCCTTGTGCCAAAAGTAGAAACAATTATTTATCTCAGCATTCAGATCATTGTCTGTTTCGGCTGGTTCCTCCGTTCTCTCGACCTCTTCACCTTCATTTCCCACTGGCTCGTTTGCCTGGCATACTCCACCCTCCATCTCCAAGCTAATCTCTCTGCTCAGTTCCTCCAGTTCCAGCTCGCTTATCCACCCATTAGTTCTTATTACCCGAGCCTGCCCTGCCAGTTTTGTTCATCTAATTTAAATGGACCAATCTCGTTCCAGATGCTTTGCATCCTTTTCCTATAGCCTTTCTCCATTGGGTTACTCTTCAGGTAACATTGCATAACAGTTCTGTTCAATTCTTTCGTCCAGTTGGTTCTGGTCCCTTTCCTTCTTCTTCTTCCTCCGACACCAGCAGTATTTGTTTGAGAGCCAGGTCCCTGCTGCTGAGCCAGGGAGCACCTGTTGGGTGAGAGTCTGTCACATGACATTCTAGTCTCCATTTCACCGTTATTCGAACTGTTTAGGTTCGACATTTAAACACTCTTATCGAGGCTTGGCGAATGTATGGTTACATAACCACCGGTGAATTACTTGTCTCCGATGGTTTCGTCACTCCACGTGACTTTTGTGTGGCATTATCACGCTGTAGACGAACCCAAATAAACAAACAAACAGACAGAAAAAAACCCAAAAATGAATAAGCATAAGTTTCATTGTAATGTAGTGTTTCAATGTCTGACTTAGTTTTTCCCTTCCCTTCTCTGTCCATCCGTTTGTTTTTCTCTTCATTTTTATTTCCTTTACGTTTTTCGTTGTTGCTGTGCTGCTTTGATTTTTATTTTTATTTTTTTTTATTTTGACCGGGTCATCAATTCAGTCTATTTATATATTTTGATGCCTTCCTCTTTTAGTGGGAATTCTACAATGTAGCAGGGGGTAGCGGGAGAGAATAGTGGCGGTAGTGATATTGAGGCAGCGGCGGCGGCGGTGGTGGCGGTGCTGTGCTAGCAGCAACTAGCAGGAGGTAGTGGGAGAGAATAGCGGCGGTAGCGATAGTGAGGCAGCGGTGGTGGTGATGTGGTCGTATTAAAGTAGTGATGGTGTTGAAGTTGGAGTAGAAATTTGAGTCGACTTGACCAGAGTTTTCATCATGGTAGTGGTGGTGGTATTGGTGGTGAAATTATCTTTAGTGAAATTATCGTTAGTCGCGTATATGTGTTGACTTAAATTCCATAATATTGGAATTAAACATTTTGTTAAAACTAAAACTTGAGGCAATAGTAATAGTAATTATTATTATTATGCTGAGATTGGTGGTGGTGGTGGTGGTGAAATTGCCGTTATCGGGCTGTTGTGTTTAGTGTACACATAGGGTGATGGGGTAGGTGGTGTATCTAGTTTATGATGTTGGTGAAATTGCTGTTATTTGGCGGTTCTATATAGTGTAGACAGAGGGGGTTTTCTTCCATTTATAACCATTTTCTTTTTTGAATATAAAATGTATAATGCAAAATTGAATATTTGAGCGATATAACAATATATTGTGGATCCGAATTTTTGGGGACTCAAGCTGGATGTTTTATGCAACATTTGTACTAAGAATTGTTATTTCACAATTGATTTAAATATGTTAAAAAATCAAAACTTACGGGAGCGATTTCTCGACCTTTTATCCACCATGTGTGTCTTCTTCCCTATTATTATTATTATTATTATGATTATTATTATTATTATTATTATTATTATTATTATTATTGGCCGCACATGTGTGAAGACAGACAAGTCTGCGGGGGAAAAGGTTCGTAGCTTTAAGCTGTTTTAAAATGTCTTTTTTTTTGTATTTTCTTGTCATTAACGAAACTTAAGGTACACATCTTGATTTAAAGAGAGGGATACCTCTCAATATTCGGGCTTTAAGCCCGAATATTCAGATTTATTTTTTAAAAACTTCGAAAAAAATCGCTTCCCCACCAAAAGAAAATTATGGAAATTTTCGACCTTGAAACGGTAAACAACGTTCAGGTAAAAAGTTTAAAGGCAGCGACTACAGATTTCACCACGACTACGACAGCTACAGTCATGCCTGTCATCCACTCTACTGAATGTGAAGGCAAAACTAAAAAGCTACCATCACAACCTTCTGCCATAGCAGCAGTATCATCTGAAAACGACATCACCACCACCGCCACCGCCACCACCACCTCCACCACCACCACAACAACAACTCAGAGCAATAACGACAATAACACCGACAGCTTCAATGTAAACAAGGATGCCGGTGGCAACAGCAAGAATGACAACAACAACAATAAGAGCATCAAAGACACCACATTTGCTGCAGCAGCAGCAAAAACAAAGCGCTTATTGAATATTGATATTGATATTAGCGATAAAGACGAACAGTTGGCCAAAGCGTGGAGGCTAATTAAACGGGAGAAGTCCTGGGCAAACCTGACCATCCCGGACGAGGCAATAGCCGCCATGCAAAGGAGAACGGTGCTCTTTCGATGTATTTAGGTGCAGACACGAAAAGTGGAACTTGCGAGCCAAGCAGAGGTAGAGGCTGCTTTGGAGTACATCAGATGTAACATAGAGTACAAAACAAGAGGCAAACAGCTCGGTACCATCTCGGTACTGTTCAAAACCGAGGCCCTCGCTATTAAGCACTCGGTGACCCCCTGCAGAACGGAACGCATTATCATGCATCCGTCCTATATGGGTAAAAGGACAGTGAAGGTACGCATTCCCAGCATCCCACCAGGAATGAACATATGGTGGCTGCTGGGATGCGTAATCGAGGAGGGGACAGACACCACCCTCCTGGACATCAAAAGGACAAAGAGAGAGGACTGGTCCGGAATGGATTTGGAGATTCTTCTCCAAATGAAACCGGAGGATATGAATAACATCCCAGATTTTGCCCGCCTGCAGGACGGGACAACAATCCAACTAATGATTGACGGAAGAAGGCCACGCTGCTTCGTTTGCGGGGAAGCAACCCATCTTCAAGCCTTCTGCCCTCAGCGCAAAAATGCAGGGGGTCGCAAACCTCCTTTGTTGCCAACGCCAGTGTCAGCACGGAAAGCTGCACCACCACCACCACCAAAAAGAACATCAACAAAAACACGGACACCAACATCAAAAGCAGCCGGATCACCACCAACACCAAAACCAATCCAAGGAGAAAACGAGGAAAGCTCTCCCACTCCCCCTACCCCCCCCCCCCCACAATTATACACATAGACAAACAAAAATAAACGCACACACAGACACAGAGACACTCACAGACACAGACCCTTTGTCTTCCAGCAGCGAAAATAAAGGAAAACCCAAAAGTGCAAAAAAAACAGAGAAAACTCACAAAAAAAAAAGCCCAAACAAAACACAAAAACACACAACAAAAAATACAGACACCACTAACGCAAACACTTCCCCAATAACATCAGCACCATCAGCAACATCGACACCATCTCCCCAATCCCCGAAACGCAAACAACCTAAACAAACACAAGTACAAATAAACACACAAATACCTGAAATTGCAGACACCACACCTACAACAAACATAGACATACCCGAAACAACACCACCAAAACCATCGCCAACACCTTCACCAAAACGAAAACAGATAAAACCACATCAACAAAATGTTAAAAACTTCGTGCTTGTGAGAAGGGCCAACGATAAACTGATGGCCCTCTTAGCGCGAAGCGAGGACATTCAAACAGAGGGGGAGATTTTTGAAATTAGCACATTTTGCGTGCCAGAAGATTTGCTTCTGGTCCGAATGTCACTCAATTCCTTCAAAGAAATTCGAGAGAGCTTTCCTCAAGACGTGGGAAACCCGAATGTGAAACCCACATCAAGACTTTTAAAGGGGTTCCCAAAAGAAACCCCACCAACCATGGCGGTCGAACCACCCGACCTTCACAAGACCCGGGAGGTAAGTAAACCTTCCCTCTCTCTCTCTTAGCTTACCAATATGGCCATATTAAGAGTAGGAAGTTTAAATGTTCGCGGCCTGGGGTCACCCTGGAAGCAGGGTCGCCTGCTCAACGACCTCCTGTCGCTGGAAATGGATGTGATTGCCGTAAGCGAGACCAGAATTTCCGACACGCGCGCACTAGCCCCCATTTTCGACGACTATCAGATCTTCGCATCTGTTAGCAGGCCGGGAATGGGGGGTGGGGTGGCAGTGCTGTTTAGGAAAGGACTGAATCTCGAGGTAAGGTCGATCTTCCGGGACCCGGTCGGTAAGTTGGTGTTCATGGATGTGAGCAGTAGCGAAGGTGGTGCCTTTAGACTGCTGGCCGTCTACGCCCCTACAGGGGCCGGGCGACCTGACTTCTTTAGGCGCCTGGAGACCTTTCTGGGTACGTCTCGCCCTTTACTGTTAACGGGGGACTGGAATGGCATCTTAGACGCACGCTGGGATTGTGTGGGAGTAGCCGATAGGAGCAGGGGTGCAAAAGCCTCAAGCACCTACTCAGCCAGTTCCAACTGTCTGACAGGTATCGACTAGATTTCCCCAATGTGCCAGTATGGACATGGACCAACCGAATGGGGTCATCTAGATCGTATATAGACAGAATCTTCATTAGGAAAATAGATAGAAATAGTGTGGGCTGTCCACTTTTTAAAACGGTCGCCTATTCAGATAACAAATTTGTGATCTGTACGGTCGACCTAAATAAAACGCGTAGCTTAGGACCGGGTTACTAGAAGCTGAACATGTCATTTCCGGCACGTGAGGCTTACAGGGACCGAGTCAACAAGTTAGTTAAGCAAAAGTTGACAGGGGAGATCATCAACAACAGATGGTGGGGGGGGCTCTCAAAAGAGAGATTAGAGTAACTTCGATAGAGTTCAGCAAAGAACTAGCGTTAGAGAAAAATAGAAAGGAGGGGGAGCTGGTAGATAAGTTAGACGAGGCTATTTGTAGTGGCATCGCAACTGACGTGCTAGCGGCGAGAATGGCATTAGACCATTTCTTCAATGCCAAACACGAAGGTTGCATTGTCAGAGCTAAGGCGCGTGCGCTGAGAAACGAGGGAACTAAAGCTGTTCGATGGACCCGCGTGGTGGAGGCGGAGCGTGGTAATAAAACCACAATTCGGTCTTTGGCGGACCGAGACGGACAAGAGATAAGCGATTCCAAGCGGATGTGTGAGGCCTTTCGCCAGCACTTTGCTCGGTTGTTCAGGGAGAGTGGCGAGTCAGAGAGAGTAGCGGATTTCAGTCCCTACTTGACGGCTTTCCGCGCATCTCGACGGTCGTCGCTAAGCGCTGCGAAAGGCCGATTACTTCAGCCGAAATTCAGGACGCCCTTGTCGGCTGCATGAGGCGCAAGTCACCCGGTTTGGATGGCCTGCCCTACGAGCTTTACGTAAATATGCCAGACTCGTTCTCCGAACTCCTCGAAGCACTCTACTGTAACTGGCAGCAGAATGGGAGTATTCCCAGTTCTGTGAGCAGGGGAGTGGTGACGCTGATAAGGAAAGACGAGAACAAGAGGGATACATTAGACAACTTCAGGCCCATAACTCTGCTCAACACAGAGTTTAAGATTTTGGCCAAGGTGTTAGCAAAGAGATTGGCGCTTGTCGTCGTGGATTTGGTTGGGGAGGCGCAAACTTGCGCAATCCCAGCCAGGTCCATACACGATAATCTCCACCTCATGCGATACATCATAGAGAGGGTAGGGTGTAAACCTGACTTCGGTGGGGCACTGATTAATTTAGATCAATCGAAAGCATTCGATAGGGTCGACCATCGGTATCTGGAGTTTGTCCTCAAGCAGCTGGCTTCGGCCCTGTCTTTAGAAGCTGGATTGTTGCAATGCACAGCGGCACACGCTCGGTGGTCAAGGTTAATGGCCACCTCTCGGAACCATTTCGGCTCTCCCGATCGCTCCGTCAAGGGTGCCCTCTCTCTTCCCTTCTGTACGTATTGACTCTCGAGCCTTTACTGCGGAAGGTGGAGCTGTTGCAGGGCATCCCGCTCGAACCGGGACGTGGAAGGGCGGCGTCGGCGTATGCGGACGACATCACCGTGATGGTGTCGATCAGCTCAGAAATCGAGGTGGTCGGCACCTTATTGAAGGAATATGAAAGGTTGACAGGAGCCAAACTTAACCCGGAAAAGTCGGTGGGCTTGCAGCTCGGAACCTGGAGAGGCAAGCCCATGCCGTCCAACAGCGTCGTGGGGCGCTGGACGGACGGACCAGTAAAGTTGCTCGGGGTTTGGTTCGGACCAGACCTCCAGGTGGAAAAGAATTGGGACGAGGTAACGAGCAGAGTAGCCAGTCTCACCCAAAAATGGGCTGGGAGGAAGCTATCACTGAAAGGTCGCGCGGAGGTGGCGAATGCGTATATCGCGTCCGTCATCTACTACCGCCTAACCGTCGTGCTTTGCCCCCGTCCGCGCCTCGTCAAGTTGGAATGGCTCCTCTTCAAATTCTTGTGGAGGGGACAAGTTCCGTTGGTGAGGCGCTCCATCGGCTGCCAGCACCCTCTACGCGGAGGGCTAGGCATGCCGTGGCTAATGATGCGCCGACATGCGTTGAGGCTGCGACATCTCCAGATATTCTGCCTCAATGTTGAACAGGTGTGGTCGGCGTTTATCAGACGGGCCTTTCCGCAGCTCATTTCTTTGACTGAGCTGCAGTCCTGGCTCAAGAAGAGACCGAGACTGGGTGACTGGCACCTGGAATGTTGCCAGGCACTCACTGCCCTCTACCAAGCGGGAAATGCGATCAGTGGAACTTCCACTCTCGAGTTCTATAGAGGATTAGTGGTGGGCAAGTGCGATGACGCACTCGGAAAAGCTTTGGGCCTCGACGAAGCCGAACTGACCAGTCTGTACCGGAGGACTTTTGAGCCGGGGACGATGGACAATTTCCAGAAATCCTTCGCTTGGCAGTGCTACCGGGGGGCACTGCCGGTTCGGGATCAACTCTACAGGCACGGAAGTGCTGTCAGACGGACCTGCCCAAGATGCGCACAGAGCGACGAAACCGTTCTGCACGCACTTGTCTAATGTCCGTGCATTACTGACTTGTGGTGTTATGTCGAACAGCTACTGTCGCGTTTGGAACGAATCCGGCTATCGGCCGAGTCTATAGTGAAGATCGAGCCGCCACCTTCCTTAGGTCAGGAAGAGCAGGACATTTTCCTCTGTCTGGTGGCAGTTGCGAAAGAGATTATATGGTGGACCAGGTTGAAAGGACTAAAGACAGACACTTTTCTCTTCGGCCAATCCCTCATCAACTTCTTCAAGTTTCACCTGGAAAGGAGGGTGGGGGTGGAGAGAGAAGTGCTGCCCCCCAGTACATTTGCTAAAAGGTGGGTGAGTGTGGCGAGAATGGCTCGTGCGAATGGGCCTACTCTGACCATGCGCCTATAGGCTGGATAACTTGAGGAGAGGGGTGCTCTCCTGGGTGCCCGATAAGCGAAGGGTGGTTCAGGATTGGTGGGGTACCCGAATCAGCCCAGGGTCGTCGACCCCCAATCGGGGAATATATTTTGTTATGTTTATGCATAGTTTATTTTATATTTTTATGTTTTCATTGTTAAATTAGTCTTGCCATTGTGCACTTTTACTCGCCCTTATTGTAAACCCCCACTGTCCCTGTCTTTGTATTGTCCCCTACATGACTTGTGGGTTTATGTCGAACACCTGCTGTCACGTGTAGGACGGATCCAGCTATCAGCTGAGTCCATCGTGAGGATTGCCCCGCCCCCTTCCTTTCGCCGGGAAGGGCAGGCAGTTTTTATCTGTCTGGTGGCCATGGCGAAAGAGATAGTATGGTGGACACGTTTGAAAGGGCTGAAGACGAGCACTTACCTCTTCGGTGATGCCCTGATTAACTTTTTCAAATTTCATTTGAAAAGGAAAATCAGGGTAGAGAGGGAAGTGCTCTCTTCCCAGCATTTTGTTGAAAGATGGGTGAGAGAAGCAAGTATGGCCCGAATGAATGGGCCTTCTCTGAGTATGTGTCTGTAAATTAAAGGTGGAAAACTGGGAGAGGGCACTTGCCCTGGTGGTCAGGGCCACTGTGGTCTTTTAATGGGCTTTCTCCACAAATGTCCCTTGGAAGTCTCCCCCCTTTTGGGGAATTTTTCTTGGTTATTTTATTTCAACCTCTGTTTTTTTACACGCAGAAATGCCCATTTGTACCGTCCTGTATTGTCCTGTACTGTCCTTAATGTCTACTTTATGTGAACCCTTGTGGTTAATAAAGAACACATTATTATTATTATTATTATTATTATTATTATTATTATTATTATTATTATTACAGTTGCATTTATCTTGCTTTATGTTCATACGAGTTATCACCAAGTCACAACCAGTGACCTCAAAGACAACAAGGTCCGCCATGTTCAAGAAAGAACATACATACTCACACATGCATCTTTAGTGTTTAGACTTGTGATGTACTTATATTGACAGAATCTTCCTTAGTATATGGGCAGTTCCCATTAGTACTATCTTTTGTATTTCTCCTATACGCGGGTTTCCTGGGATTTGCGATAATTAATCATTAGACCCCTTAGGTATCATTCCCAGAGCGCCTACAACCACTGGTATTGTTTTAGTTCTCAATTTCCACATTTTTCCAATTTCTATCTCCAGGTCCTTATACTTGCTCAATTTTTCAAATGTTTTTATATATACATTCTTGTCTATTGGAACGGACATATCAATTACCAGGCATACCCTCTTTTTAAAGTCCTTCAATATTATATCAGGTCTATTTGCATCTACTTTTCGGTCTGTTTGGATGCTAAAGTTCTACAAGATTGAGATGTGATCTTTTTCAAGTATTATTATTATTATTATTATTTTAAAGTATTATTATTTTAAAGTATTATTATTATTATTATTATTATTATTATTATTATTGGCGACCTACGTAGTAAATCGTATCATCGTGAGCTCCGCAAAGGTTTGTTATTTCCGTTTGTTAAAAATTGCCATTTATGGAAAATTTTATTGTTAACTGTTCATAAGCACACATACATTGTTTTCCGAAAAGGACACCCAAAAAGATTGGGGCCTTGTGCCCAAAATTTTAACTTTTATTATTATCCAAAAATTTCTTTGAAAAAGAATGGCTAATTCCCCTCTGCACGAAGCAGCTGAAAGCCTTCCTCACAAAATAACACCTTACACCGACACCACCATTGTAAATGTTACTACGTTTGCCGACACAAAAAAAAATATAAGCAGTAGCAATATTTTAAATTTATCTCAGGTAGACATTCATTTCCCGCCATTACCAATGACTGCAGGTGTTAAAACCTCCATCACCACCACCGCGACAACCCCCCCCCCCACCACCGCGACAACAGAAACAAAAGAAGAAAAAAATAAATTAACTCGTGATGTCGAAATGAAATCAAGCAAAATGGACTCTTCCCCACCAAAGACGAATGACGTCACCACCACCACAACTGAAACAAAAATTAAGATTAACACAAATAACGATAGCAACAACAACAATGACATTATAAAACCGACCCTCAGTTTCGCCAGAGTAGCAAAACAATTCGAAGCGTTCACGGTAACTCAAGAAGATTTAGAAAATGCCAAACAAATGGTAAAGAAAGATGGGTACAGGGTCAGCCTCACCCCCCACCTAATAAAATGGAGCATCGGCGCCTGTGCACCGTGTCGTATAGAACAATAAATGTAAAATCGCGCCGAGTGGAACGGGCATCCGAGTCCTAAATCCAAAAAGCTTTGGGACATGTGTGGGCAAGAAAAACCCACATCAGACGTGGGCAAAAGTATGGAGTCATGGATGTGTTCTTTGAAACACCAGAGGAGGCTAGAGAACACTCCATGGCCCCATTAAAAAGTGACGACCTCACACTCGTCCCAAGCTATTGTGGCCAGAGACTCGTAAAGATCAGGGTGACCCACGTTCCACCGGCCATCGAAATTCCCTGGCTAATAGCGGCTGTCCTCGCCGGCATCGAAGCCAACACGAAAATAATAGCAGTAGCAAAAGAAAAGCAGGAAAACTGGTCCGGATCTGGGATGGAGCTCCTGATCCAAGCGGACCAAAAAAGCATTGAGGAGTTCCCAGAGGTAATAGACCTCACTGACGGCAGCCACCTCACGGTAATTGTCGAGGGCAGAAGACCTAGGTGTGTCGTTTGTGGTGAAGGAACCCACCTAAGGGCTTTCTGCCCTCAGGCTAAAAGGTTGAGGCCACCTCTCCTACCCACCCCAGTGACACAACCATCAACACCACCAGTAGCAGAGATGGCAGCAACAACTGTAGCAGCAACAACAGAAGCAACTATAACAGCAACAACCCCACCCAACGCTTCAGAACTAGCACCAGCGCCTACACCATCCACCACACCACAACCAAAACTAACGGCTGTGGAGTGTTATCCACTCCCCGGCCTATCACAACTGGAGACAGATTGTGACGACGAGGAGTGGGAAACGATATCCGGAAAAAAAAAAGAAACCAAAAAAGAAAAAATTCTCTTCCTTCTCCCTCCAAAAACAAAACACAGAGGGAAACAAATAAACTAAGAAACAAAAAAGTTAGGACAGATATGCCACCATCCACACCAGCATCACCAACCCCATCAACCCAAACACCAACACCATCACCATCATTAACCCCAACACCACCATCACCTACACCACAAAAGTCACCAAAATGCGAAACAGAAACAAACCCACAACAAACGCAAACAAAACAAAACAACCAAAACGATACACACTACACAGCATTAAATTTGAACAACAAGCAATTATTACACTACATCCAACACAACACCAGCATCACAGAAAAAGACTACACAACAACCCCAAAATTCACACCACCTCCACACATACAAATCACTCGCATCACACAGAAAACGTACATGACACTAAAACAAAAAATTCCCCAAAGACATCGGAGACTTCCGACAAGCACTCTCAAGGAGGATTTATAAGGACATCCTTCCTGAGGAGGCCACAAGCAGTTAAAAGGATGGAAAAACCGTCCTTCCCATACGAGAAGTAAGGTAAGTGGTCTTTCCCATCTTTTCCACTCCTTTTCAAAATGACCTCACTCAGAATAGGCAGCATAAATGCACGTGGCTTGGGGTCGTCTTGGAAGCAGGGCCACCTGCTCAACGACCTCAGGTCACTAAACATAGATGTAGTGGCCATCAGCGAGACCAGAATCTTCGAAGCACAGGCTTTCGCACCGATCTTCGGCGGCTACGATGTGTACGCATCTCCCAGCCGTCCGGGATCGGGGGGAGGAGTTGCTGTGCTTTTTCGGAGAAGTTTGGATCTTGCCATACGGGCCATCTTCCTGGACCCAGAAGGTAAGTTGGTGGTGCTGGACGTGACCAGCGGAGAAGGGCAAGCTTTCAGGTTAGTGGCCGTCTATGCCCCGAGAGGAGCAGGGCGGCCTGATTTCTTCCGGCGTCTGGAGACCTTTCTTGGAACGTCCCGCTCTTTAGTGTTAGTGGGCGACTGGAACGGGATCTTAGATGCACGCTGGGATTGTGTGGGATTAGTGGATAGGGAAGGAGGGTGCAAGAGTCTCACCAACCTGCTCAGACGTTTTGAACTGTCTGACAGGTACCGAATGGATTTCCCGAATGTACCAATGTGGACTTGGACAAATCTCATAGGGTCATCCAGATCATATCTAGATAGAGTATTTTGTAGGGAAATAGATAGGTCTAGCATAGGCTGTTCACAATTCAAGATAGTCAGCTACACGGACCACAAATTCGTGATCTGTGTGCTTGACTTAGATAGGCTTCATAGACGAGGACCCGGCTACTGCAAGCTAAACGCGTCCTTACCAGCGTGCAAGGCCTACAGACACCGGATTAGCGAACTAGTTAAGCGGGCGTTGACGGGGGCCATCGTCAACAAGTGGTGGTTTGCTCTGAAAAAGGCGAATAGAATAGAGCCCATTTAGTAAGGCTTTAGCAATAGGGAAAAATAGAACAGAGGGAGAACTAGTTAGAAAATTAGACGAGGCGCTTAGCAAAGGCATCGCGACCGACGTACTTGCGGCGAAATTGGCCCTTGACCAATTCTTCAATGCAAAGCACGAAGGCTGCGTTGTCAGAGCTAGGGTGCGTGCTCTCAGGCACGAGGGGACGAAAGCCGTTCAATGGGCCCGAGTGGTGGAGGCGCGTCGTGGCAACAAAGCCACGATCCGGTCTTTGGTGGACCACGACGGGCGCATGCTACTCGATCCCGGGCAAATGTGTGAAGCTTTTTAGCGACACTTCGCTCAGCTGTTCGGGGGCAGCGGTGGGCCGGGTCGAGGGATGAACTTTAGTCTCTACCTCAACGGACTGCCGCGGCTCTCGGCAACTGAGGCGGAGTTTTGGTATAGAGTAATTGTCACCAATTCGGTGGAGGTATATTTTAGAAGTTGGTAAGTTTGCCACGAGGAACGACCCTTGGTAGAAAGATATGATAGGAATATCGACAACGACTTTAGCTTGGTTTTACATTATTTATTAACAGAGGTTGAGCTGGCATGCCAAGAGAAATGAAATAATTTAATTAAGATTACAAGAGAAAATACGGTCGACTGGCTGAGGCGTTTAGCCAATTCCGTAGTAAAATTGTTGTGTCGTTACATATTGCTTGTGCTGGCGGAGCAAAAGAACAAGTGGTGTTTATATTAGCACGGTCTAGCTGCGAGTGATAGCGTCCTCAAATCTTTGCGGGCTATTTCTCCCTCAGAACGCGTAGGGATACATCATCTTCTACTGGCGCTGATTGGCTGAGCTGAGCCAAATCAGGCACAGAGAATGTATGTGAGCCCGCGGAATGTAGGTCACTACATCACCTCCGAGCAGATTTTTAGCCGAAAATCGTTAACGATGAAGCCGAGGACCCACAGATTATTGAATCAGCAAGAACAAATGCTGAAAGAACACATCAGTGAAAAAATAATTGAGCAGAAAGATGCATGCAAGAAAAAGAAATGAGGCACGACGGGCTGTGTTGAGCCGCTGTCAAATGACTAGCTGTTTTGTAGTTTACACGTGACCACCAAAGGTCTAGCAGAAAACAGATAATGTCTGACATGGGCGAAGTTGC
Organism: Eledone cirrhosa; assembly: GCA_964016885.1. Lineage (NCBI taxonomy): Eukaryota > Metazoa > Mollusca > Cephalopoda > Octopoda > Eledonidae > Eledone > Eledone cirrhosa. The sequence goes on from OZ024743.1 coordinate 42,981,390, forward strand.
TGTTCTTGCATTAAATGTTAATGGTAAGTGTTGTACCAGTAGCTGTGGACGAAGCTATTATGGTAGTTTACCAGTGCTGGCAAGAAGATGATGGGTAGGCTAGAAAATATTGGCCTCCCGAATGTGCTAGGGAGCCAGGAAAATATGGCTGGTTGCTTTGAAAAGAAAAAAAAAGCAAGTTGAATCTATAGGTGGGTTGCAGTTCCATAATTCGGGCGAATCCACAGAAGTGTTGAAAATACTGACAAGTCCAGTTCTATTTATTTTTTTCCCGGTGAACTGGGTAAGATAACAAAATAGGTTGTTATGGACGATGAGCGTACAACGAGTTGCGAAACTGCTTGAGTTCAGCTGCAATTAGCATACTCGTGTTGCGGTGCAGATGACTTATGCTGCAAGTGTCGATAGCATGTTTTGGTACCTCCAGAAGGGGAAAAGGGATCTCGCAGAATATTACGACGCTTGAAGATCACATACCATAGACAACAACATGTTGGTGTGTGTATATATGCAGGCATGTAATACAGCAAAGAAAATGTGTGCGTGCGGTCACATATACAATGATAGAGAGAAATGAATTTTCATATAATACAGTTTAAAAAAAATAAATGTCCAAAATAAATGCCTGAACAAAAAGGAAGAAAAAAAGTATTGTTTCTTTTCTTTTAACAAAAAGTTCGCTTCTTTTTTCTTTGGGAACGCTCTTACTAGAGAGGTAGTAGAGTTGATGTTGTTATTAAAGCAAAGTCACAATGAATCTTCTGTATAGTAGAAGTCGAGCGTTGAAGAACGCAGAGTCACCAATATGGCCGCCACGTCTGACGCCATAATGGTGAGAAAACTAATGTCTTAATTTCTAGAGTCCTTGTGGTAACGAGACAGAAGGTATGGTGGTTGCGTCGGTAAAGTTACAAGCCGTTCCCTGGTGTTGGTTAATAGTTAGCCATGTGTTGCTGCTGATGGCTAGTACTTGGTGGTAGCCGTTTTGAAATATCCTCGCGGCGAAAGGTTTTTGAAATACTGCTAATTTTTTTCTTTAAAAAATATTCTACAGAAAATTTGAACAATAAAAAAAATCATTTTCCATGAAAATTATTTCGTAAGAAAATCCAAGATGGCTGATTGAAAAATGCGTCTGTGATGAAGAAGCCGTCATGTGGCACGATGCAGCCAATCAGACGGCTGGAATTGGAGAAGACAAGCTGTACGCGGGAAACAAAATTTCTGAGTCTCCATTTGTAATTTCAACAGAACGCCGAAAGCAAAATTCCACATCCAGAGATATTTTTTGTTAGTCGTCGAAAAAACTCTTTCTTTTATGTTGTATTTTTGTGTTCGTCTGTATGCGTGAGTCACTAGTGTTACCATGAAAGTTATGACATAAATATTGTGCAGGCCGCGTGCTTCGACAAATGGAATATTATGAATTTTATGGACTTACGCTAAGTGAGTCTAGCTACCCGATTCGAACATTCCAAATGTTAAGCCACTCCACATAGCCATTAAAACGAATGGCGAATTCAAATAGGCTGCGTTTTCATACTTAATCGTCGAGGGATGCCAATTTGGTGGGAGTAATTGTCACCAATTCGGTGGAGGTATATTTTAGAAGTTGGTAGGGTTGCCACGAGGAACCACCGTTGGTATAAAGATATGATAGGAATATTTACAACGACTTTAGCTTGGTTTTACATTATTTATTAACAGAGGTTGAGCATGCATGCCAAGAGAAATGAAATAATTCAATTAAGATTACAAGAGAAATACGATCGACTGGCTGAGGTGTTCAGCCAATTCCGTAGTAAAATTGTTGTGTCCTTACATATTGTTTGTGCTGGCGGAGCAAAAGAACAAGTGGTGTTTACATTAGCACGGTCTAGCTGCGAGTGATAGCGTCCTCAAATCTTTGCGGGCTATTTCTCCCTCAGAACGCGTAGGGATGCATCCTCTTCTACTGGCGCTGATTGGTTGAGCTGAGCCAAATCACGCACAGAGAATGTATGTGAGCCCGCGGAATGTAGGTCACTACAGAGTGTTGCGAAAAGCCCATAACAGCCGCTGAAGTACGGGAGGCAATGACTGGCTGCACAAGGGGTAAATCGCCTGGTTTGGATCGTCTGCGCTATGAACTTTACGTACAGATGCCAGACTTGTTCGGAGGCCTCTTGGCGGACGTCTACTGCAACTGGCAATAGAACGGGATACTTCCCAGCTCTGTGAGCCCAGGGGCGGTGGCACTGCTGAGAAAGGATCCGAACAAGGGGGATAACATACATAATTTCAGCCCCATAACTCTGCTAAACACAGAGTTCAATATTTTGGCCAAGGTGCTAGCAAAGAGGTTGGCGCTTGTCGTTGGTGGTCTGGTGGGAGAGGCGCAGACATGCGCCATTTCCGACAGATCCATCCACGACAACCTCCACCTCATGCGATACATCGTAGAGAGGGTAGCTAGGGAACCTGGCACGGGTTGGTCCTTGATCAATTTAGATCAGTCGAAAGCTTTCGATAGGGTCGACCATCGTTACCTAGCGGCAGTCCTGAGGGCGGCTGGCTTTGGGGACGTCTTCAGAGGCTGGATCGCTGCCATGCACAGCGAAATCTGCTCTATGGTGAGAGTGAACGGTCACATTTCGGAACCGTTCAAACATCATGCGCTCGGTCCGCCAAGGATGTCCCCTCTCGTTCCTCTTGCACGTATTGACTCGCGAGCCATTACTGTACAAATTGGAGACGTTGAGGGGCGTCCCACACGAACTAGGATGCGGAGATCCGTGTCAGCATATGCGGACGATGTCACCGTAGTAGTGACGAAGGCCAAACACATAGAGGCGATCGGCACTACACTAAGAGAACACGAAGCGGTGCCAGGAGCAATGATCAACCAGGAAAAGTCAGTGGACCTGCAGCTCGGCACCTGGAGAGGCAAGTCCATGCCTTCCAACAGCATCGTCGGGCGCTGGACGGACGGACCAGTTAAATTGCTAGGGGTCTGGTTTGGTCCGGACATCCAGGCGGACAAAAGCTGGGACGAGGTGACGAGCAGGGTCGCTTCTCTCACCCAGAAATGGGCGGAGAGGAAGCTATCACTGAAGGGTCGAGCAGTGGTGGCTAACGCGTACATCGCGTCCGTCATCTACTACCGCCTGACCGTCGTACCTTGTCCTAAGCCCCGCCTGACTGCACTGGAGAGTTTGCTCTTTCGCTTTTTGTGGAAGGGGCGCGCTCCGATGGACAGACGGTCCATCTGCTGTCAACACGCGCTACGTGGAAGGCTGGGAATGCCGTGGCTGATGATGCGCAGACACGCGCTCAGGCTACGACATCTTAACCTCTTCCTCGACGGTGATCAGGTGTGGTCGCCGTTTGCTAGACACGTCTTTCCCCAGCTCGTCTCCTTGACGGAGCTGCATTCCTGGGTCAAGCGAAGACCGAGAGGGAGTGCTTGGAGACTGGAATGTCTTCAGGCGCTCACAGTCCTCGACCAATCGGGCAATGTGATCGGTGGAAACTCCACCTTGGCCTTCTATAGGGGATTAGTGGAGGGGAAGAGCGACGACGTACTTGGAGAAACTCTAGGCGTCGACGAAAATCAACTAGCCAATCTCTTCGGAAGGACTTTCGGGCCGGGGGCTAAGGACAACTTCCACAAATCCCTGGCCTGGCAGTGTTACCGAGGAGCTTTGCCAGTTCGGGATAAACTCTACAGGCATGGAGGTGATGTCAGCCGGGCATGTCCGAGATGCGCGCAGGGCGACGAAACCGTCCTTCCATCACTCGGCCAGTGTCCTAGCATTGCTGACTTGTGGGTTTATATCGAATACCTGCTGTCACGTGTAGGACGGATCCAGCTATCAGCTATCGTGAGGATTGCCCCGCCCTCTTCCTTTAGCCGGGAAGAGCAGGCAGTTTTTATCTGTCTGGTGGCCATGGCGAAAGAGATAGTATGGTGGACACGTTTGAAAGGGCTGAAGACGAGCACTTACCTCTTCGGTGATGCCCTGATTAACTTTTTCAAATTTCATTTGAAAAGGAAAATCAGGGTAGAGAGGGAAGTGCTCTCTTCCCAGCATTTTGTTGAAAGATGGGTAAGAGAAGCAAGTATGGTCCGAGTGAATGGGCCTACTCTGAGTATGTGTCTTTAAATTAAAGGTGGAAAACTGGAAGAGGGCATTTGCCCTGGTGGTCAGGGTCACTGTGGCCTTTTAATGGGCTTTCTCCACAAATGTCCTTCGGATGTCTCCCCCCTATTGGGGAATTTTTCATCGTTATTTTTATTACATCCTCTGTTTTTTTTACACGCAGAAATGCCCATTTGTACCGTCCTGTATTGCCCTGTATTGTCCTGTACTGTCCTCAATGTCTACTTTATGTGAACCCTTGTGGTTAATAAAGAAAGCATTATTATCATTATTATTATCATTTTTATTTTCTTTCATTATTGTATCTGAGATATATGCCGAGTGTCTTCCTCACACCTAGGGCAAATAAATTCACAGTGTGTATCGGTAAGCCAGTTAATACAGCACATTGATTATAATATGAAACGAAGGTATACATTTATACACATGTCTATATGCATATGTAAATACAAGGAGGGATATCAATCTTACAGAGATAGTGCTCTTCTCAATGCGTGTGCAGTACCAGTCAAAACATTTTTTTGCACCTCGTGCAGAGAGGGTAAACCAGGAGTCATTCGCAAATATTGTTCTGTTCCTTTCTTGATCATTCTCAATCCTGCCACATTCACTGGTATTGTAACGGCCTTGAGGTGCCACATTTTCTCAATTTCAATAAGCCGATCTTTATATTTTCGTAGCTTGTCAAACTCTTTTGCCGCGATATTGTGATCACATGGGATGCTCATATCTATCAATAAACAGACCTTGTTATGTTGATGTCAGGTATATTTGCTTTTATGGTTGATGTCAGGTCTATTGCTTTTATTGTCCTGTCAGTATGTACAGGAAAGTCCCAGAGAATTGTTACTTTTTCTCCTTCAGTCACAACCTCAGGGTGATGATTGTACCACTTGTCTTCAACTTTGATTGTGTAATGCCGACATATTACCCAGTGTAGATATTGGCCAACTCTGTCATGTCTATATTTGTATTCTACTGGTGCTAAAACTGTACAACCAGAGACTAAGTGATCCACTGTTTCAACCTCAGCATTGCAGAATCGGCACTTTGGGTTTATTCCGTTTCTCATCACATTGGCCTGGTAATTACGAGTCAATAAGCTTTGATCTTGGGCAGCTAAGATGATGCCTTCACTCTCCGCCTTTAGCCCTGAACTACATAGCCACTGATGGGTGTGCTTTTGGTCAACATCAGTTTGTTTGCTACGGGCCACATTTTTGCTATGCTCCAAAGTTGATGCTAAATGTCTTTGCCCTTTAGCTTTTGCCAGTGATTTTATATGCCTAGCAGCATCAGTTGAAACAGATTCTTTAGTCTGTATAGCCTGGGTATCAAGCATGATTAGAGTAGCATATTTTGTGCTCTCCTACAAGATAGAATGAAGCTTCGTACTTCACTCATGCTTTTCAACAAGTTTCAGCATACAGTCTTTAGTTGTTTCAAGGTATTTGGCCAGTCCAATGATGGTAGTCTTGTAAGCAAGTTCAAATTGGATCAGGCCACGGCCTCCTTGAGTTCTCGGAAGGTAACGACGATCTACATCTGCTTTTGGGTGGTGCATCCAATTACAGGTCAGTAGCTTACGGACTTTGGTGTCGATTCTTTTGATTTCACTTATATTCCAGTTCAACACACCAAAGCTATAAGTGACAACTGGGACTATAAGTGACAACTGGGACTGCCAACAGGTACCCTGTTCTATTAAGTTCGGATGTACGGGGTATTAAAGCTATGCAGAAAAGCAAGGGTGAAAGTGAGTCACCCTGGAATATACCACAGTTGATGTTTATATTCCTAGAGCACAGTGCCCCAGTGGAATGAGACAATTGGAGATTTGTGTTCCATAATGACATATTGTGTTTCAGGAAGTTTGAGATCACAGGTGAGATTTTGAAGATGTCCAGTGATTTCAGAATCCATGAGTGTCAAAGGCTTTTTTATAATCGATCCATGCAGAACTGAGATTTCTGTGTTTATGATGACAGTTCTCAAGGATCATACGATTAATCAAAAGTTGATATTTGCAACCATATGAATCTCGTCGGCACCCTTTTTGTTCAATGGGGAAAAGATTGTTCTCTTCCAAAAACACGTATGCTTTTTCCGTGAGAATAGAGGTTAATAGTTTACAAGTGGTGGACAAGCAGGTTATGGGCCGATAGTTTTTTTGATCTTTGGTTTAGAGTGTTCTTTGGTAAAAGGTAGGTAATGCCAGTTGCTATCCAATCAGGTGTAATTTTTGGATCTTTCCTAATTCCATTAAACAGCTTGACCAATATATTGTGAGTGCATGGGAGTGAGGAAAGCCAGAAATTTGGCACCCTGTCTCTACCGGGAGATTTCCATTTATGAGATTTATTGAGTGCTGTTCTTAAGTCCGCTATAGAGATGTCTTCCCACGACTGTTCTTCTAAATTTGTGTAGGATTTTTCAAGGCGACTAATCCAATCTATGTCATTATATGTCTCCTCATCACTCCAAATCTTACTCCAGAAGTTTTTAACTTCTTCTATGGACGGGGTTCTTCAATAATTATTTTTTTCTTCCCTACTTCTCTATAAAATGACTTGGCATTGGATGAGAACAACTTATTTTGCCTGTAGAAGTTGTTTAGCTTCTCGAATCTACGAATTCGTTGGGCTTTTACTTGAACTTTTTGTTTCAGAGATTCTTTTGTTGAAACTATTGCTTCTCTAGAAGACAGTCCATATTTTCTCTTTAGCTTACTTACCTTCTTGGATCCTATATCATTTCCAGCGGTTAACTCTCCCAATAAAGATATTTCTCCTCTCATTACGTCAATCTCCTTTTCGATTCTACTCCTTCAAATTGGTTTACCTCGAAGGATTGACTTTTTATGTTTTTTTTTTTTTGTGGTAAACAATTTGGTTCAATTACTCTAGGAGATGCATACATGATTTCATTTAACTCAGTCAGATCAGGTTCTAGTTCTTCTATGATTTCTTTTGTCACAGAATTACCAATCATTATTTGTTTTCTATAATTGGCAGTATCGGTAGAGGGTCGGACGCCATGCTTTCCAGCATAGTTACGTCCCTTTACGATCTGAGTTCAAATCCAGCCGAGGTTGACTTTGCCTTTCATCCTTACGGGGTCGATAAAATAAAGTACCAGTAATGCACTGGGTAATTGCTGACCTTTTGCCTAAAGTAGAAACAATTATTTGTTTTCTATTTTGGATTGTATTTGGGAGTTTTTACTAAATTTATATCAAGCTCCCTTGAGGAAGTCACCAGTATTTGGTACATCTGAATGAATGTTTTATTCTCATTAGTTTAAATACCATCAGACCAACATTAGGCGGACACTATCTAAATTGCCAATCATTTAGAAAAAATAATTTCTTACATGCCGAAGACAATAATCCTTTTATCAACCAGGATTGTAAAACATTTTTGACTCCGTAATTGCAATTTTCTATCACTAGATTTCACTCAAAATTCAGAGAAGAGCGTTTATTTAT